>JAZDUA010000445.1:977500-1293226 GCA_038098605.1 Gryllus longicercus
CGCAGCTGCAGCACGCCGAGGCCACTGCTGTTGTCGTTCAGACAGAGCGAGGGCCGCTGTGTCTTATATCAGTCTACGCACGTCCTGATCGCTCCGCGGATACGTGCGCCTTACTAGCTGCAGACATTGCAAAACTAGTAGAGGCTAACACAACTCCAACACTTGTAGCTGGCGATTTTAATGCCAAACACACGGCCTGGAGCTCCCGCATTACCTGCCCCCGCGGCCGTAAGCTGAAAGCAACTGCCGATGCAAACGGCTGCGAGATATACGCACCAAATACGCCCACCTACTATCCCTATAAAACGAACTGCGAGCCCGATATTTTAGATATTGCGCTATGCAAGAAACTCCACTACCCTCCCACATTAACTACTATTCAAGAACTCTCTTCTGATCATTTCCCAGTGATGGCAGATATGAGGCGCGGCGGCCTAACTCTGTCGGCTGCACCCACGACGCAGAAGAGGCGCACGGACTGGAAGAAATTCCAGACGGAGCTGCAGCAGCGCTTACCTGATGTATCTGCCCTGTCAGGACCGAAGCAGATAGAGACTGGAGCAGAAAAAATCGCCGAAGCTGTGACTGACAGCCTCAACGCAGCAGCGGAGAAGCAGCGTTCCTCAAAAAAGGAGCAACCACTAACCCCTTACCTCACTAATTTAATTTCCAGGAAAAACAGGGCGCGCAGATTGTGGCAGAGCACGCGACACCCAGCTGATAAGCGGGAGCTAAATCGATTGAAACGCAAAGTAGAAATCGAATTTGCTGAATACCGCAATCAGAAATGGGCCAAACTGCTATCAGGTCTCAAACCTGAAGATAATTCATTGTGGCGAGTTACTCGCATGCTTTCCAGGAAGCCAATAACGGTGCCGCCGCTTCAGACCAGCACAGGAGAACTCGCAGAATCTAATATAGAGAAAGTAGAACTCCTAGCTAATGTTTTAGAATCTCAGTTTCAGCCGGTTCAGGAGGCGCCGCCAATACCTCACGTTGTCGAAGTACAACAAACGGTAATGGCGGCCTTGCACGCGCCAGCCGACGAGCCGAGTTTCGCAACGGAGGCGGAAGTAAAAGCGGCCATCTCGGAGCTGAAGAGTAGAAAAGCTCCCGGCCCCGACGGCATCACTAATGACGTCCTGAAGCAGCTACCGCAGCAAGCCATAGTGTTTTTGGTCGCACTTTTTAATGCTATATTTGTGTTTCAGCATTTCCCGGGTCAGTGGAAACATGCGCATATTCTAACTTTTCACAAGCAGGGAAAAAATCCTAAAAAGCCCGAGTCCTACAGGCCCATTAGCCTATTAAACACGGTCGGGAAGCTTTGTGAAAAACTAATGCAAAACAGAATATTAAAATTTGTTTCAGAGAATGCACTACTAAATAAGGAGCAGTTCGGCTTTCGCGCAGGGCATAGCACAACGCATCAGCTTGTGCGAATCACGGACCGCATAAGACGCAACTTCAATGAGCGCCGATGTACAAGTGGAGTTTTCCTCGATGTTGCCAGCGCCTTTGATAAGGTCTGGCACGTCGGCCTCCTCTACAAACTCCAATCCATGAATTTCCCGATTTACCTAATACACCTAATCCATTCATACCTGGCGGACAGAACGTTTCAAGTGACGCTTCTGAACGCAAAATCTACCCGCCGCGCCGTACGGGCCGGAGTGCCGCAAGGGAGCGTGATTGCTCCTACGCTCTTCAGTCTTTACGTGCGTGATATTCCCACCCACCCTCAAACAGAGCTCGCCTTGTATGCAGACGATACGGCTGTAATAGCCACGTCCAGAAGTATCGAGCTTCTCCAGAAGTACTTGGATCAGCATTTGTTACAGATCCAGGAGTGGCTGAAACTGTGGCGGGTCAAAGTCAATGTGAGTAAGAGTGCAGCTGTACTCTTCACACGGAGACTGAGATTCACGCGGCCGAGGCCACTCGCGCTATGCGGAGACGCGATTAATTGGACAAAAAATGTCAAATATTTAGGAGTTACGTTAGACAGCTCTTTGACATTTGCAATGCACATAGAAAACGTGCGACAGAAAGCGCGGCAGACCCGAGGCAGATTGCGAAGCTTGTTTCACAAGCGGAGCAAACTGTCAACGGCAAACTGCCTCACGCTTTATAAAGCAATAATTAGGCCGCAAATAGACTACGCATGCCCGAGTTGGGCAATTGCAGCAACTTCACATTTGAACAAACTGCAAGTAGTTCAAAACGAGTGTCTCAGGGCCGCCCTCTGCGCCCCTAGATTTACTCGTATAGAAACTTTACATCGCGAAACTTCAATGCCACTGCTAAAAATTCATATAAAAAATATAGTTAAAAACTTTTTTAAGAAAGCGGCTGACTCGGAAAATGATTTGATTTCCGCGATCGCCTCATACGAACCCGATCAAAGGGCGAAGTATAGGCGACCGAAACACTTTCTGGAGTAAGAGCAATCTGAAACAGAGAGGTGGGACTGAAGCATAAACAACATAGTATTAAAACACACGCAATGCGCGCGCCGGTAGGCTAAAGTCGTTTCTGACCTTTGTTTTTCTTTTTATGTTACAGGATAGGCCATAGATGCCCGTAAGGGTAGGAATGGTCACACCGCGGTGGCGTGAACGCGCATTGCACTTTTAGTGCGTTCACAAAACTGCACAAATGTACTCTTCTCCGCGCATTACTATTCCCGAGCAGCTATAGACCTATTAGTCTACTCTCCATCCTAGGGAAGACGTTTGAGAGACTGATCCTGTCACGTTTGAACCAGGAAATACGTCGCCTCAATCTTCTCAGAGATTAACAATTTGGCTTTCGAGCTGGTCACAGCTCCGCGCAGCAGCTTACGCGGCTTTGCACGGAGATCGGCCTCGCCCTCGAGAGACGGCAGAACCTGCCAGTGGTCTTTCTGGATATGCGGTCGGCTTTCGACTCTGTGTGGCATGCGGGTTTGCGCGAGTGCCTTGCGGAGGCGGGAGTGAGCGATTGTTACGTCAGACTGATCGCGAGTTTTCTCTCTGACAGGTAGTTCAAAGTGCGCGTCAATAACGTATATTCGTCCCTCATACGAGCCGATGCAGGCGTGCCTCAGGGGAGTGTTCTTTCTCCTACCCTCTTCGGCTTATACGTGAATGACGCGCCGCTTCCTGCTGAAACAAGAACTGGTATTCAACGCTGCGGGCTCCTGATGTTCGCGGATGATTTTGCGTACTACGCGAAATCGGCGAACGGAAGGCAGTCAGTTAAATACTTAAGTGATTGTCTCGCCGCCTTTCCTGAATGGCTAAGTCGGAAACGCCTCGCTCTCAACCTCGAGAAATGCGTCGCCGTCAACTTCACTCGTAAGAGGGCTAACCCCAATGAAACGGTGAGCTTGGCTGGCACGCATCTACCTTGGCGGAGCGAAGCGAGATATTTGTGCGTGCTACTTGACAGCGGCCTTCGCTGGCATGCGCACGCTCGGTATCTCGCTGCGAAAATTAAAAACACGCACCCTCAATTGAAACCTCTTCTCCGTTCTCCCAACTTAGCAATTCCTCTAAAGCGCCGCTTATTCACAGCTTGCGTGCGTCCCTTGTGGGCGTACGCTTGTGAGGTTCTCGCGGCAGCTTCTCCCTCCACTCTGCACCCCATCCGGGTAGCAGAGAACAGAGCGGCGCGCCCGCATTTGCCTCTTACCAGACCTGACCGACAACCCAAAAACGCTGACGTCTTCAGAATCTTAGGCGTTCGCAACCAGTTCCCGGCGAAGCTACAAAAGAGGGCGGAGACAGCGCTCGCAAGGGCGCTGAGGCCGTCCGCTCCGCGCATCCTGCGCGAGACCGGCAAGGCGGCGAACAGCGGCGTGCACAGGGCCTTCCACAGAAGAAAGGGCCCACGGCACGTCGCCTGCACCTTCCGCGCACTACCCCCGCATAAGCTCTCTGAGCTCTGCGACGCCGGGGAGCAGCAAGTGCGTGGCAGGGGATCGCCGCTCACGGATACCGGAAACCGCGCGGGTGGCGCGGATGCGCGCTCCGCAGGGCCAGCGTCGCTGGAGACCGAAGACGTCGCGGCGCCACGGACGCTTGATTGAAGTCGGCGCCGTGGCGTGCTTTAAAAGTGTATATAGTGTTGTGAAGTGTTGTGTGTTTGTATGATTAAATGAATGGATGCGTTTGTAAATATAATTATTATAAGTGAGAGAAAAAAAGTAAAAGAAGAAAATAGAACAATTTCAATATCTCCCAATTAAAAATTAAAAGGAAAAGTCTGAATACTAACAAACTCCAAAGTGGTAATGTACATAGTTATAGTTATAAGATAATTTTAGTTTGTAAGCAATAAAGCCATCCCTAACTGCACAAGCCAAATCGGCTGCAGTTATTCAAAATGAACCCCAAAAACAAATAAATTCCTGCCTCTCCAGGGCAACTGGAGGGGGGAAAACTAGAAAAAAATCTCCGCGCATTACGCCCTGAGGAAGGTCGCAGAATGGCGACCGAAACGTCGGCACCTTCGCCATGGACGCGGCGTCACCCGGACAGCCTAGTACTAAATACTGACTCCGGCCGCGGAAGCCTACGCTCTCAATCCAACATGTTCCATTGATTAAACCCTTCTTGGTATCCAGATTCATAGCATAACAATTGCACCATTTTTAATAGCAATATATAAAGTTGTAAGTCAGAGGGATTTTAAGAATTTGGAAATTCAGAAGAGCAATGCTGTCATCTCTTTCATTGTCAGAATAACGTAATCTATACTACAACACTCTGGATTTTATGATCATTTCACTCAATTTTTTTTTCATTTATTCTTGAACAATCCTCATTCCTGGGTCAAACTATACCCTATTAAAGAAATATTTAACATTGCTTTCTCTAATTTCTGGATCGTAAATGGAAAAAGTTATATCATTATTGTAATGCATTTTTATGTTATCTCTATTGTTGACAATTCATGCTTAAATTTCTTTTTCATGGCATTGTCAACAACTAATTGTTCTACTACACACTTAACCAATCACTTCCATATTATTACCTAAAGCTTACAACACACCAAGATATCATATTGAAATTACACAATCTGCACCATATGTGCCCTTGACACAAGAAACAGAGTTCTTTAGAAATACTAATATTGAGTTAACCAAATTTTTCTTCACCTCTGCATAAATATAAACAAAAACGTACAAGTCAATAATTCTTGAGTAGAAAAAGTCAACATAAAATCTTCTAGAACATCTATAAATATGAAACAAGCAAAAACGTTCCTGTGTTTGTAAGGAACTCAATGTTATAAAATTCTGTACATTTTCTTTCCTCTGCCACACAGGCAGGATTCGGGGGGTGGGGGGCACTGCCCCCTCAATCTTGGGACAAATTTTTAAAAAAATTATGTTTATACATTTCATTTCCAAGGTCTTCAAATTTATAAGTATGAGCTTTACTTGTTTCTGTATTTTTAAAAGAAATATAATATTAATTAAGAAAACAATAATTTTATTAATCTGAGCTAATAACATATTAACTAGTGGTACTACAGAATGGCAAAGACTCTCCTGTATTAATTGTCTATTTCCTTTGGTATTGGCGAGCTATTCGGAAACTCCACATACACTTGCCAGCTGTCATCTATCGCAACCCAAAGAATGTTTTTTAATTTTCTTAATTTTTGGCTTTCCCAATAATAGAACGAAAATATTACTTTAAGAATATTAAAGAAACGTAATACCTCGTCCTAAATGGCAATTTTCTTTGACAAATTTGGAGCGGTTTTTCAGAAAACGACATTTAAACGCTACTGTAAATTCGAAATATGAAGCTCTTTTCACAGAACATTTTTGAATTTTCGAAAAATTTCATCAAAAGTAATTTGAAGCACTTTAACTCACAAATCCAAGTGTTTACATATTGCTGGAAATGTACATATTAATGGTGTGAGATATCTTTCAAAAAAATTACATTTGTGTAATTTTTTTAAAAAAGAACCCCAAAATGGACATATTAAAGACTGCAATTAGCAATATCCGTTCGAAAAGTCTGAAAAAAATTTGGAGCCTTTTATGAGAAAATGGCGTTTGAGCGTTTTTGAAAATGCGTAATTTTGAGCCAGTTTTCACAAAAAATTGTTGAGTTTTCGAGAAACTGTATTTGACATTATTTAAAGTACATAAACTCATAAATTTAATAATGTGAACAAATTGTCCCTAGTATAAATATTAACGACACGAGAGACAAGTCAAAAAATTCCATTATTGTAATTAAAAAATAGAGCAATATGTCATCTTATAGAGTTCATTTAGCGCTATCCCTGCGAAACGTTTAAAGAAGAAATTTGGAGCCGTTTTTGAGACAATCTTATCATTGAATTTTTTTTAATTTGCACAGATTTCTCGCAATATTGCGCAAAAACTACTACAATTTTCAAGAATGTACATGACCTTAATGAAAGAACTCACTATGAAAAACAAATTTCTTCAATTTTGTAGTTGTAGGAGGATGCCCGAAAAAATTGAAATTTTGAAATTTTCAAAAATTCATAGTTAAACCTGAATATCGGATCTATGCCATTTTTATAAGTGTATTTTACTCTATTCTTACAAGAAATTTAAAGAAAAAATTGGAAACGTGTTTGAGAAAACTTTGAAAATGCCCAGAGAGCTTCATGTAAAGTATTCCCAAATTTTAAAGATTTTTCAAAATCTCAAAAATTCGACTCGATCCAGATCGACAGGTGTTTCTTCAATTCAAAAAATATCCTACGAATGGTATAGGCGCTAGTGGTGTTCATAGACGGATGGACAGACAGACGGACGTTTTGAAAAAAATAATAATAAAAATCAGTATCAGCGGACCCGAAAACCGGACCCGATAATTTTCCCTATAGTGCATATAATACTCTGTATATGCTTACGTATGCGGGAAAGTAATAAATTCGTGAACTTAAGTTCAGTACCATAAAACGCCGGTATAATGTTCAGCGGTATTGTGAATATCCCTTATTAATAAATCCTCCCTCAATTGTATTTTGCTTTTAAACGTTATTTACTTAGAAATTAAACAGTTTTGTGCCTAATATCATGAGATAGATATAAAGATGGTGATAAGAGCTATTTATGAAATATGAGCCCCCTTGGTATCTTTTCATACATCGCAAACATTCTAGCAGGATCACTTTTAACAACTAGTTTAATAACTCCTTTTGCCATTATAGCTCTGTGGTTCAGTTGTAAATGAGAGGTGATGTGAAACAGAGGTGTTCGTGTTTTGTCGATTCTATAAGCTTTCGAAGGTAAGTTTTTGACTTTTAATTATAGTTTGAGTGCGCTTAGACATTCTAATTCTTAACGAATTAAATACAATATGTTTTAAATATTGTTTTTATGCCTGCAATCTGTGATTTCGAACGTATCAAAGACCAGTTTTAGTTTGCTGAATTTTAATATGGTGTTTGTTGTAAAATAAGCCCCGAACTATGATGCTTGTAGCCCCAAATTTTAATGAACTCGTATTACATACACGACGTGTTCGTACATTTTTGTTTTAGATCCCACGAAAGGTTCGAGGCCCATAACAAAAAAGAACTAGTAGCGCTTCAGAATGTCACAGACTTTCTCGCACTAGTTAGTTTCCTAATTTCTTTGGTTGGAGTTAGCTATTCGCTCGTGCCCCATTCTCTTGCCAGCTACCATCTATTGGAACCCAAACATAATTTTTTCACGTTTGCTCAATTTTTCGGTTTCCTCATGGCAGAACCGAAAAATTACTTTAAGAATAATATTGAAGAGTAAAATCTCGTCCTATAAGAACATTTTCGTTGAAATATTTGGTGCCATTTTTACGAAAATGGCATTTAAACGTTACTGTAAATGGAAAATTTGAAGTTTTTTTTTCTTTTCAAGTAACCGTTTTTCAGTTGTCACGTTTTCTACGTTCATAATAAAGTTTAAAAGCAAAATATAATTCAAAGAGGATTTATTAATACGGGATATTTCTTTTCAAAAAACTTTATTTAAATTCGTTTGAAGTACTGCCGAATTGGAAGTTGTTTGAAGTAACGCAATTATGTATACAAATCGCCAGAAATTAGTGGCGTGAGAGATATTTAAAAAAAATAAATTTGTGTAATTTTTGAAGAAACAAAAGACTACAGCAAAATGAATTTCACGTAATCTTAAACAGTGCAATTAGCATTATCCCTACATAAATTTTGTAGAAAACATTCGGAGCCGTTTTCGAGAAAACTATGTTTGAGTGTTTCTGAAAATGCGGAAATTTGAGCTCATTTTCACAAAAAACGGTTGAGTTTTCGAGAAACATTATATGACATCATTTAAAGCACATGAGATCATAAATGCAATAATACGAACAAATCGCCTCTAATGTACATATTAACGACGTGAGAGATGTCAAAAAATACATCAGTGTAGTTTTTGAAAAAACAAAAAATAGAGCAAAATTGCGTTTATGTCATCTTATAGAGTACATTTAACACTATCCATCACAAAATTTTAAAGAAAAAATTTGGAGCCAAACGGCTCCAATCGAGAAAATTTTCTTTTTTATTTTTTTTTTAAATTTTGTGCATATTAGATTATTTATTATCGCATTATTAAATATCGCGCGAAAATTAATAAGTTTTTAGGCTAGCTATTTGGACTTGCCACATACTCTTGCCAGCTACTATATATTGCCGCCCAATACATTTTTTTGAAAGATTCTTAATTTTCTAGTTTCCTAGTAGCAGAAAGGAAATATTATTTTAAGAATATTAAAGAACAGTAAAATCTCGTCCTAAATTACAATATCCTTTGACAAATTTGTAGCCGTTTTTAAAAAAATGTTTTTTTAAGCACTACTGAGTTTTCGAAAAGCTTCGTTTAAAGCACTTTAACTCACAAATCCAATAGTATTTACAAATTACTGGAAATGTGCATATTAACGGCGTGAGAGGTCTTTAAAAAAATACATTTTTGTAATTTGAAAAAAAAAAACACCTCGAAATGAACTTTACATTATATTAAAGATTGCAATTCGCACTATCCATTCAAAAAGTTTTTAAAAAAATGGAGCTGGTTTTGAGAAAATGGCGTTTGCGCGTTTCAGAATATGCGGAATTTTGAGCTAACCGTTTCACAGAAAACGGTTGAGTTTTCGGAAAACTTTAAAAAACATTATTTAAAGCACATGCACTCAAATATAATAATGTAAACAAATCGCCGCTAATATAAATATTAACGACTTAAAAAAAGTCAAAAAATTATATTGTAATTTTTTAAAAGATAAAAGAATAGAACAATGTGGCGTTTATGTCATCATATAGAATACATTTAGTACTATCCCTACCAAATGTTTAAAGAAAAAATTTGGAAGTGTTTTTGAGAAAATCTTGTTTTGTAATTTTGTTAAATAGCACATGTGGCTCACAATATTGTGCGAAAACTACTAAAATTTTCAAATAAGTGTAAATGACCATAATGACAGACCTCACTATGCAGATAACGTTTTATGAATGAAAAATCTCTATCTTTAATTTTGTATTTATAGAAAGATGCCCGAAAAAATTTAAAAATTCCAAAATATCTGAAAATTGCGAGTTAACATTGAAAACGGGACCTATGCCACCTTTGTCAGTGTAGTTTACTCTTTCTTACAAGAAATTTCAAGAAACAATTTGGAGCCGTTATTGTGAAAATTTTCAAAATATCTGTGAGCTTCATGTAAACTACCCCCAAAAATTAATAAATTGTCAAAATCGTTTTTCAAAATCACAGAGCTTCGACTCAAGCCAGATCGACGTATTCAGTTTGAAGAAAACCGTACTGTTTAGTCGCTAGTGTTGTTCTCATACACCAGACAAACGTACAGACAGACGGACGTGTTTAAAAAAAATCGATATCAGGGGACCCCAAAACGTTTATTATCGTTGAAATAGGTTATTGCTATTATCGTTGAAATGGGTATTATACAATATAAGTACACTCATGTAAGTGCCACATGCAAGAACTTTCATTAGGAAAGCAAAATGTTAAATAAAAGTGAAAAACTGTATTAAACAATACATTTAAACTGGTTTTGCTCCAGCAAGAAAAGCCAATCAAATCGCTCGCGCATGCGAAATTGCATGTGTTAAATCCATTGTAAGTTTTCTTGCTCCGCCTAAAGTTCATTTTTCGGTTTTTTTTTCAAAATTTTTTTAAAATTGTAATTGTTTAGAAATATTTCTCTCCTCTTTAGAATGTATATTTGTCGCGATTTGTATACATTATTGCAGTTGTGAGTGGAAGTGCTTCAAATGACTCCAAATGGAGTTTTTCGAAAACTCAAACAATTTCTATAAAAAAGAGCTTCCAATTTCGCATTTACAGAAACGTTTAAACGCAATTTTCTTAGAAATTATTCCAAATTTTGCAATGAAAATTCCCATTTAGGACGAGGTTTTACTCTTCTTTAATACTGTTAAAGTGATATATCGGTTCTATCTTTGACACCGAAAAATTGAGAAAATGTAAAATAAAAATGTAGCTTGGGCGGTGATAGATGGCAGCAAGAGTGTGTGGCATGTCCAAAAAGCTAGACCAGACTAAAAAATTCAAAAAAACTAACTTGTACGCGAAAACTTGTGCCATTCTGTAGCACCACTAGTTTTCAACTAGGTCTCTATTAACTCGTTTCGCTATTGAATTCTAATTTCCCGCAAAATCTTATTAGTTCCAAAATTTGGTAGATGTCGCTAAATAAGGTTTTCATATTACATTACTGTGGAGCTTCCGAGAAGGATCCTCTTTTCCTTGTTCTATTTGTTTTTAACTTTAAATATGAAATTTATTTAGTAATATATAATTAACTGGTAAGACAGTGTCTCTGAAATATGATACATGGAGAAAGTATGAGTAATATGTTACGTTGAAAAGAGCGATGTGGAAGTTCCATATCATAGATGGTGCCGTCACTTGCTGATCACGTGTAACATGTTTGGCCAATTGCATGGACGCGAGATCCCTATACGTGGCATGAAGCACGAATCCTCTTCCACGTCCGCCATTTTGGTAGTATAAATATCTAAGGGTTCTGGGTTAATGTACTTGCTTTTCGTGAAGATATTGGGTGTTTGACCGCCAGAAGGTAAGTTATATATGTTTCAAGAAGTGTGGAATGTGAGTGATTAGTTCTGTACTAAAGACTGGTGTAGTTTTCCACATTACAAGTGATTCGACTAGTTCGCGTTTTGTTGGGAGGAGGTAGGTGACAAGTGTTCAGGCTCATCTATACAATATTCAAGTTTTGTTTCTTATTGTAATACTGAAAGTTTGGTGCATGAGCTTCTGTATATGGTGAGGAGCCCGGAGTAGAAATTCACTTAAGTTACTTTTTCAACTGAAGTTCTTCCGTATGACCGGCGGGTAACTTCAACCCTGCCAGAATCGATTGTTCGTGACAACCACGCGAAATCAGAAACTTGTGATACTTTAAAGGTTCTTGTGATAGGAGGTGATTTGATGGTGTTCTTTTATTTTCAGACACACAAGAACATCTGTCTATATACCTAATATAAATAAAGAGAAATCATAATGGGGAATATGTTCGCAAATCTCTTCAAAGGCCTTTTTGGCAAAAAGGAAATGAGGATATTGATGGTCGGATTAGATGCTGCAGGAAAAACCACAATTTTATATAAACTGAAATTAGGTGAAATTGTTACTACAATTCCAACGATTGGTAAGTAGAATGTATTTGGGACCAAATCTTGATTTTAGTCCCATTTTTGGAAGAATACATAGCTTAACTTTAGTATTTGGGTCCTTTGTATTCATGTAGCTATTAAGAATGATAAGGTGAATAAATACGACGAAATTGTCCATCTAGTGCAAAAATTAGTTTTGTCCAGACTGCAGGTAATTTGTGTGTGTCCTGAAATTACTACTCCCTTATTTTGAGGGCTTTTCTTGTTTTCTTCTAAACTAACGTTTATCTGGATTACCTATAAAGAAAATGGTTGATATTTGGGCATAATCAGGAAAGATCTGTTATTGATAAATGCAAATATATTTATCTGGACTTCAAAGGCCAGTTGTAACTTCGTTTTGACATTTTCGTTATATTAGATCACAGGTATGAAGTGACGAGCAGAAATGGAGAAAAAAGAATTTGTATGTAATATACAAAGTGTGTTTAAATTTGTGATGTTCAAAAATGGTCTTAACATTTCGTGTCAACGTAATGTAACCTTAGTTTTCAAAGAAATGTGAAGGAAACATGGTACAGAGTTCATATTTTGATGTATTCCTATTTCTAATCTTCTTGGGTTTATGGGATATGTGTAATTCTTATTTTATTTAGTGTATGAAGCGTAAATATTGTGGTAATTGGTCATAGTTTAATGAAATTTGTTTTAATTAATATAAGTGGAAGACAAAGGAAATATTTAACTCCCCCCCCCCCTTTCTTTTTTAAAGTATGGTATTCACATTTGTTACCATGCATTCAATAATGTACAGTCCTTATGGTTAATATAAATCTTTATTGATGATATTGGTGCCATTCATCTTAATTTCAAGTGATGAAAAGCAGGGGGGATTGTTTGGTTTGTTTCTGTAATGATGATTTTTCAGTTCCCACAGTATACCATGCTGGTGAACATTCAAGACGGGTCTGACTTAATCGTTATAATAAGACTTGCTAGTTTCAAGTATAATGTGTTCTGTAACTTGCTCATTGTATTCTAGGATTTAACGTTGAGACGGTAGAGTATAAGAATATCAGTTTCACAGTTTGGGATGTTGGTGGTCAAGATAAAATTCGACCCCTTTGGCGGCATTACTTTCAAAATACACAGGTAAATCATGATAGTATTCTCATTTTAATATACCATGTTGGCAATTATGTAACAGGATTTTTTTTGAAGAAAGTTGTTAGAAGGTGGTTACTATTGCAGTTTTGATGAAAATGGTAAAGTTCCTGGTTCTTTTTTTTTTTCTTGCAGGGATTGATCTTTGTTGTTGACAGTAATGACAGGGAACGTATAGGTGAAGCAAGGGAAGAATTGATGCGAATGCTGGCAGAAGATGAATTAAGGGATGCTGTATTACTTATTTTTGCTAACAAACAAGTAAGCTTTTTGTTGTTCTTTTATAACACTTAAAATAATGTAGAAATATCAGTGAAATGTAATATTATATTTTTTCTCAGGATCTCCCAAATGCCATGAATGCTGCTGAAATCACAGACAAACTTGGCCTTCATTCTCTTCGAAATCGTAATTGGTATATTCAAGCAACTTGTGCTACTAGTGGGGATGGTTTATATGAGGGGCTTGACTGGCTCTCCAACCAGCTGAAGAATGCTAATCGCTAAAGATGGTCTTACCATCTCCAGAACCTCTCCATTTAAAATGTTAAGAAGAGAAATGCATTAGGTTAAAGAATGTTCCGCATATTGACCGTGAATGTCATAAAGCTCAGTAAGTTATCTTCGACCTGTGAAATGCTCTGTACAGCTGTTAAATTTGGACTATTAAGGGATGCATTATACATATTTATATTAGTGAACAGTTGTCATTTGTGTGATTTTTGTGGATAAGACTATTCATGATCTCACAATGATTTTCTAAGATATGATGCCTGAAATTAAATCCTCTTGTGTAACAGTGTGGATGAAATCTACTTAGTAAAGTTTGCTTCTGATATTTAATGCTAAATTGGTATGTATATTTTTTCTGGAACATAGTCTATTTAATGTATGGGAGATTATCTTCTCTACTTCAATATAACAACCAATTGATTGAAATTCAAAATTTACTTTCTGCAATTAATCCGAGTATTTGTTTGTGGGATCATTTGAAGGGTCATACATATCTGTGTTTTTGACATTGACGGTGTCGGGACAAACTTCCAGAACTGACACGTGTGTTATGGACTTGGTACGTGGATAAACTACTGGAGTTAAGGAGTTTGCATGCAATGCAATGTATTATTGCTTTTTTGGAACGTTGATTTACATGCATCCTCCTGTTTGCTTACTACATGGAAGGCAGACTAGATCCATTAACTCGTGAAGAAGGGTAATGTTTCTGAGAGAGAAGGTAAAAGTTGGTGACTGTTTTGTTTTCAAAGTGGCAGTATATACAAGAAAATCCAAAGTATGCAGAACTTGATACATGGAAAGTGATAAAACGTAACCCCTCCCCTCTGAAGAAAGAGGTGATCATATATTGTGCATTAAAGTAGGTCTTGCTTTCTTTTTACTGAAGTGGAGAATAGTTGCTAGTTACTGATTGTGTGAACATTGGATGGTGTGTTAATGTGTTTAATGGAAGTGAAGCTACTTGTTATATTCCAAATGACCAGGGTTTTATTTCTTTAGTCCGATGGCTGCAATGATGGATACCTTGAGCTGTTCTGAAGACTGATGATTTTAAATGTGTTATTTCAAACAAAAAAAAGAAAAAAACAGAAAAGGAAAAAAAGAATGAAAAAATATTGTGATTAAAACTTGTTCTTTTTCTCTGAGGGTGAGGGGGGGAGTTATCAAAGTAATGACAAAATGAACTGTAAGAACTATGCACCACATAATTAAAAATTACATCAACATAGGTGTTGGATTTTATAAACGAGTAACCAGTTTTTCAATCTCCCTGGAGATAATATCAAGATTTTGGTTTTGTAGTATTTACGAACAGCACACAGCATCTGGTAGATTGTATTATAAGAAATGTTGACATTCCGCAATTTCATCTTGTGCTGTCAGATTTGAGCCAATTCTATGAAATAGTGCTATATTCTGCTGTTTTTCATTCAGTATTTTAAAGATTTGTTCTATTCGTAATTCAACGAGTAATGGCAAAGTAAACATGCATTCCAGGTATATTTTGTATTAAGTAGTTTTGCTTTAAAAATACCAGGAAATAGAACTTACATATGTGGTGTGAAGTGAAATTTTACAGGATTGTAATTCATTCTCACATTATTTGTATGTTATACCTTGTAGCTAATGGTAAAAAATGTTGATTGACATCCAAATGTTATAAGAGACTTTTATTTCATCTGATTACATTTTGTTTGAGTACTAGGAATGCATTTTACTCTGAAGAGTTTAGGATTGGGGAGAATTAAATCCTATGGGATCTTTTTCTTGCAGGTAAGATTTTAGAAATTGCAGTAAACCTTAATTTTCCTTCCAAAGTTATGTAAGCATGCCATTCTTGTGAAATATATTGTATTTGTGCTTTGATTGTCTTGTTCACAATAAGATGAATCCCATTTGCACCCTCTTCCCTTCTGTTAAGAGGGTGCCACATAGCGTTCCATCAAAAGTACAGGATTCAGTGCATAGGTAATTACAAAGGGGTTTGCATTGCTAATTTAAATGGAATTAATATGTGGTTTTAAGCATGATAAAATGTAAAGTTTTGAATGTCAGTGAAACCTTTGTGAAAGTACACTTGCTTATCATGTGAGGTTAGTGAAGTGAACAGTGCAATGTTGCAGAAACTAGATTGACTATTTTTCATACAACTTCTTGGGTTATGTTGAACTTGGTTAAATTATGTATATTACTAAGTAAATAAAAACTTGGTATCATGTCAGAAGCTGTTTCTTTGTGTTCAGGATAAGGTTGCGGATTACTTTCGAGCGTGACAAACACGAGTTTAAAAAAAAAATCCTTGCTTAAATGGAAAGCGTGTATTTGGGTTTCATGATTCAATATTTATTAAGATTTGATATATGGGAATTAATTAATTATATTAATTAATTATAGTAATGTAATTCTCTGTTGTAAAAACTCCAGGCTTTTGCCCATTATACTATAAATATAAACGTATAACAAATTTTTAAAAGTTTACTACAAAAATGATTACCATATTTACATGAATATAAGTGACTAAATTTAAAACACAATTTTGGAGAGGCCCTCCTGAATTTTCAATCATTGCTTCTATTCATAATCTCAGAATTGCAAATGATATGTTGACTAGAAATTTCTTTTTGAGATCCGGTAGTTTTCCAATTATCGCATAATAAATTCATCACATTAATTTATTTGATCAATTCCCAGGCACTCGCTTCTTTCCCCTGGATACAGTATTTATTTAAACCTTTTTCCGGACAACCAATTTTAACGACTCATCCTGGTAGGTGGGGTCCAGTGGAGTGTCTGTGCTTATGCTTACAGGTGTAATTTTTGGATGTGGATAACAGAATGCTCTAATATAATTGTTTATCATAACAAACTCTTTTAAAATTCTCTCATTTTTTTAAAAATTTTTATTTCAGTACTTACTTTACCTGGGTACTTTCATTAGAGAGTTTTGAACAGATGCTAAACCTTTGTTTCCTACTGCTTTCTCTAGGGCAAATGTTTTAAGTTCTGGAAGTTGCTGTTTCCCCAATGTGTGTGATAGACAGGTGACACAGTTTTTCAATCCTGTTTGACTGTCCTAAAGTTTTGTGTTCATGCCAAATCCTTAGCAATATAAAGAATAAGTAATGGTATGATCTTATGTTTTCTAAAATTAAGGTCAGCAACGTACCTGTCATTATGCAATTTTCCCACAAGACCTAGACTCCACATGACTTCAAAAACTCGCCCTTTGGACTCTTTGGAACCCACACCGAGTCTGTGAAGGAGTTGTTCTTAGAATCGGACAAGCGTCAGAGAAAGATGAAGATGTTGAGCAACCCAAAATCAGTCTGTGACACAATGCAGTCGTCAAGTAATCAACCAAATACCAGAAAATGCAATGTTATATGCAGAATATGAGACTTGGATCCAATGGATCCCGGTTGCCAGGATAAGGGTTAATTTCCCTTTTGGAGTGAGGGCATGGTTTTCTTAATGCCAATCATTGTCGAGATACTTTGAATAGTGATTACAACATTATCAGATGTCATTGCATCAGGAATTCCCTGTATTGTGGTGTTACTATAATTTTAGTTCCCTAATTTGGTGAGGTGATCTTTGAAAGAATCAACATTGTTTTCATTCAGCAAGTAGCCTTGTTTTCCAAATCTTCAACAAATACAGCATCTGGTTATCCACCCTTTCTCTTTGTATCTGAAATCAAGCTCCATTTGCCATTTCTCTTTTGGCATTTTTCCTAGACAAACATATTCAGAGGCAACTTCCTGTCAGAGAACACAGCATATAACTATTACTCTACCCGCTTTTTCATTGCCCTTAGCTTCAACTGTTGCTTTGGATTTCTTCTTCAGGTATAAAGGCACTGCCTGTTACACCGCAGTTTCCATCTGGTCACTCCATCTCTTCTTTGGGCGACCAGAATTTCTTAGTCCTTGTGGGTGGTATTGTAGAATTGTTTTTGGCAGGTGGTTGTTTTGCATCCTTTCAACGTGCTGGGTCCAAGAATTTTGGTAGTAATAGATTTCTATGGAAGATTAAATACCACAAATTCTTTACGAATTTCTATATTCCTTTTCTTGTCCATCAGCTTGTAACCACCCACTGATCTCGGAAATCTAATTTCAGCACTTTTGTAGTCTTGTACTATCATTTTTTGGTCATTGTCCAATTTTCACTTCCATATAAACATGTGGGGATGCTTCATACCTTATAGAATTTAATCATAGTGCCCTTTCTGACTTTTCTTTTTTCAGGGTTCTCAGTATTGTTCCGTTCATATGATTTTAGTTTTTCAATTTTCCCCTGTATATCTATTTCTCCTCTGTATAACATTTTGTATCCCAAGAAATTGAAACTTGCTTTATAGGTGAATTATGTACAACTAATTTGAATCCCTTCAAAGGCTATGACTTTTGTTTTTGTTGAGGGTATATAGAGATTGTACATTTCAGTTACCTTTTGTGATTCAAACAGTGCTTTCTGGAGGATATATTCATCATTTGCTGTTATAAGTTTGTAATTAGGTTTCTTTCTTTTCCCATGTCATGACTTAAGATTTTAGTGTGGATAACAACATATTTAATGCTTCATCTAAATATAAATTAAAATGATTTGGGGATAGACTTACATCCTTGTCTTACTCCTTGGCCTATTATCTTTTTTTCTCTTGGCCCTTGATACAAATTTCTGAGTTATTATAGATGTTCTTAATGACTGAAATCGGCTGTGGTGGAAGACCTTTGCAATGCAGTACATTAAATTGTGTATTTCTGTTTACTGTGTCAAAAGCTTTAGAGTAATCTACGAAGAGCATGTGTGTTCTTTTATTAAATTCTGTTTCTCAAATGATCTGCTTGATAATAAAGATATTAATCAGACCAAGACCTGCCCTTCCGGAATCCATTTTGTTCTTCCAACCATTGTCTCTGCAATATTACATACTCTGGATGCGATTATTTTAGAATAGATCTTGTAAGTAACATTATTAGACTAAGACTTATTCCTCTATAATTTTCACAAGATGACCGGTCTCCTGTCATAAAGGTAGGGCTTATTATGGCAATTTTCCACTCTTTCGATATAAGCACTTTTTCCAACAGATTGAGAAAGTGTAAGAGCCGTTTGTTTAAATTTTCTGAGGCATATTTGATAATTTCGCCCTTAATGCCATAGTTTCCACTCGCTTTTCTATTTTTTATTTTTCTTAAGGCATCTTCCAGCTCCCCCTATTCTATTTAATCAATTTCCCTTTCTGTGTCTAAGAGTTCTTCTTTGTTTTCATGAGCAGGTTCTGTCCATAATCATTTATAATAAGAGAGGAATTGGTCAGCTTTCACAATTTGAATATTTGCTGTATCTTTCACCTTTCAATTTAGATGTTGCATTACTTTATAGCTCATTGTCTGGCACTTGTATATATCATGCTCCATGTTAGCCTTGTATCTCTCCCAGCTCTCTTGTTGTGCCATGTAAGACTTCTTAATAATTTGATGCAGTAGAATACTCTTCTTTTAGGTGGCAAGGCAGTCTTGTTTTCGGGGTTTAGATACCTACAACTGCATCGGTGAACTGCCTCCTCGTTGTGCTTTGGATGTATTGAAATAAATAGGTGTATGAACAGCATTGCTGTACTAAAGTACACAGTACACAGTGTAACTGAACACTTTAACTTTTTAGGTCACGTTTGAGTACTATGCTAGAGGGCATTTGTGTTCTGGTGCAAGTGTGCCCATTAACACCAAATTTTTATTTTTTTAATCTTGTACTTAATTTTGCTTTTAAGTAAATGAGGCTTTAAACCTGTGAAGGTGTTACATACATTTTTAATTATCAGACTATTTCCCAGTACCGTATCACTGGGTACCTAAAGCAACATCCAAGTCAAAAAGGGTTTTATTTTAAAATGTCTATAATAAATTGACAGAGTATATTAGGGGCAAATTATAGGAAACCAGTGTACAGTATATGAAATTGTTAAAATCTTTACTTTGTCCTACACACTGACTACACCTCGACAAAGAGCAAACTTCACCTGCACATGTTATTTTTTTGCTTGGGCTGAATGATTACATCATCCCATCTCTTAAAACAGGTAAAAATTTTTGGAATTGGAGGCCATCTTGAAAAATTTAGTATGGACATAATAATGGCCAAGCTGTGTGATCCATTTGTACAGAATTCTGACTTAACTTTTGGTATAAACCACAATAAACTAATATAAAATAGGCCTATTATAGCCATGAGAGTATGGGTGTAAAGTATTACTTCCTGGACTATTTCAGTACTACTCTTTGAACTTGCAGAAACCTGTTTCTTTGCATTGAACTAGAAACAAGTTTATTGTCATATTTGTGTTTATCCCAATGCATTTGGTTTGTTGGCAAAACATTTTATCTGCTTAAGAGTAAAAAATATTGCATTTCAGTGTTATTTAAGGATTGGGGTGCATTCCATTCAGATTTTCATACTATATGTTCTGTTATTTCATTGTATAAAATTGTTCAGAGAAACATGATCTGAAGTTGTATTGCTTGCATTCAGGAATTGGGAATGAATCTAAATCACCCTGTTTTTGCCACTAGCTCTTGCTCCATCTGAAATCCTGGAACTCTTACCTTCTCTACCAATTCTGGACGCATTACTGAAAGAAGAAAAAGTTGCCCTTTTTTCTAAACTTTTAAAGCGTGCATACTGAATGCTATTTATTTTTCAAAAGTATTTCTGCTGCAAATCACAGGTGTTGTCCTGGATGACAAGACATTTGACCTCTTAAATATCTAGAATCGTTGGCTGAACATTTATTTCAAATGATTCTTTCTAGGTTCTGAGAACTAAATCACTGTCACATTCAGTAATGTTATGTGCCTCTTGTAACAAAAATCTGGGGCTGATAATAAAGCAAGTGATGGCAGGAGAAAATGTGGAGACTGCGCACAGATCCCCCTCGTGATACCACATGGTATCAGAAAGTTGTAAATCAAATTATTGAAAGGGTGTCAGAAAGAGATTTTCACTTATTATTGAATATGTTGTTGCCTTTGGTGTGTTAAAATTACAAATTGTTTTATCCTTGAAAAACAAGTGAAATGTCTTCATTATGCCCATTCATAGTCATTTGAATAATCTCTGGACATGCTGCACAGAACAAAGAAAATTTTTGGTATTTGAACGGTAGTGTTTGTGATGTCAAATGCGAATGTTATCAGTGAGCATGATTCCACACAGTATAAGATAGTTTAAAACCAACTTCAAATAATTGTGGGGCTAGTTTCTTGTGCCAGATAGTTCTCTAATTTCATGCATCTGCACTAGCATTTTGATGTTACTCTATCCTCTTACAAGCTGCTGTCTATTCTCGCCCGAGCTACTTTTCATTTTCTGAATTTTTTTGTATGCTAATGGTAGAACCGAAATATTACTTTAAGAACATTATACAAGAGTAAAACCACATCTTTCCCGGAAATTTTTGCTGAAAAATGTTCAGTAGTTTTTAAGAGAATGTCTTCTGTTACTGTAAATGTAAAAATTTGAAGCTTTTTAACGCAGAAAACTTGAGCTTTCATGAAACTTCATAGAAAGTAATTTGAAGCACTTCCACTCACAAATGAATAATGTATGCAAATCACTGGAAATGTGCGTATGAACGGTGGAAGAGATATTTTTAAAAAATTATATGTAAGTAATACAAAAAATACAGCAAAATGACTTCATATCATTTTGCAACAATGTATTTAGCATTACTTTTACATGAAGTTTGAAGAAAAAATTCGGAACAGTTAGTTTTCACTAAACTTTATAAGACATCATTCAAAGCACTGTACTCATAAATGCAATAATGTTCACAAATTGCTGCTCGTGTAAACATTAGCGATGTGAGAGGCAGGTAAACCAAATATTTTTTTGTAATTTTTGCAGAAACAAACTAATACAACAAAATTGAATTTGTACCGTCTTATGCTGTACTTTTAGCACTATTCCTACCAAAAGTTTAAAGGGAAAATTTGGAGCCATTTTTGAGAAATTCTCATTCCTGATATTTTTTAATATTGCACCATTTCACGCAATATCACACGAAAATTACTAAAAAAATTTTAAAACATATACATGCCTGTTATGAAAGAAAAATTGCAAAGAACAAATTTCATTGAGAGGAAAAGTATCTCCAACTTTGTAATTGTAGGAAGACTGCAAAAAATGTTTGGAACTTGTACCTTTCGAAAGTTTATAGTGAATAGTCAAATCGGACCACCTTTATAATTTTGTTTCTCTCTTTTCTTACAAGAAATTTAAAGAAAAATTTGAAGCCATTTTTGAGAAAATTTTAAAAATGTCCCAGGGGCATCGTGTAAAGTACTCTCAAAATTTAAACAATGTTTTTGAAAATCACAGAGCTTCTAGTAGAGCTAGATCTATTAGGAAATAATTGATTTGGAAAAAGTCATATGAATAGTTTAGGTACTACTGTTATTCAGACACCTGGACGCTTTGAAAAAACAAAAGAACACTTTAGTATAAGGGGACTCCAAAACGTTCTGTTAAAATCTTGAAGTAGATTTTTGCACTATTACACAACTTTCTTTTTACTATGTATAGATCACAAGGCACTAATGAGTTATAAAGCATTTGAATCCTTGCAGCCAGTGTTTTTTCAGAACTGAAAAGTAGTTTTGTGCATGTGTCTGCAGGTTTTGGTTTAAATTTTGTGTTAATGAATATTAAATAGCAGTTCTCTCAAGTGGGATCCTAGGGAACACCTGAAAAATGTTATTTGTAGGCTAATACTCAAAATAATTTTAGTTGAACATTTGTTATCAAAGCTGTTTGTAGATAGTTTAGTATTACATAATTTTTTTTGTTGCTATAAGATTCAAGACTTTCTGGTATTTTGTTATACATTAAAAATGGTGTATTATTAATAATTAATATTTTCCAGATTTGAAAATCTCAGTATTATAATTTGGCTTCCAAATCTGGAAACCTATCCTTCTGTACAAAGCTTGAAAAATGATTCATGAAGAATGGATGTTGTTATTTACCTTAAAATTGTGTGGGAATATAAGGATCAGTGGGACCTGGGCATTTTTATTAAGGTTTTTTTTATTTTTATAAAAAATGGTCATTATAATACTTATCTTTAGTCTTTATTAATGAAACATAACTGGTGAATAAATCTGCAATATCTTGTCCACAACTGGCTGTCTCTGAAAGTAAGTAAAAGTACAGTACTTTCAAAATGCATTGATAGTTTCAAGAACAATTCATTGTTACTTTATTTGCTTTGCCTTTTTCTGAACTTCAGAAAAAATATAGATAAGATTTCTGGTTGCGAACATTAATAACAACTTGGGCGTTTTTACTTTTCAAAGGAGCGTTTTGTATGTTTATCTTGCAGGTAACAGAATAAATAGCACTAGATGGCTCAATACTTACATTGGCAAAATACTAAAACAAGTGCAGAGTGATACTCATTGTTTAACAATTTGTAGTTTGTTAATGCTGGCCTTACACTAGCAAGGGATAGCTGCAAGTAGTTGCAGCAACAGTTTATTCCTGAGCAGATAAACTAACAATTTGCACTGAAAGCACGCATGTTGCAACTTGACCTGATATTGTATGTGGGCTATCATAAAATATCTGAAAGATATCCTTAGTGTCTTTATTAAATACATTACATAAAATTGAAAGCTCCAAGAGCTACTAGAAATTAAGAGCTTGCCGAGCATTAAAGAGTTTGGAAAGGTAACATTGTACAAGGATTGCTAGCTGCTTAATACTTCTCAAGGAAAGCATATTCAGTATTTTATTTTAATCTGTATTAGTTACAGGTTCTGTTTTTGTGAATATGTTGATGGCTAGATGATTAAGAATAGTTGAAAATATTAATTTGATATTCAGTTCTCCAGTACTGAAAGTTTTGTGGATTGTTTTACTTGAAAAAATTGGACATCACCCCTTATCTCTTAATGTCAAATATAAAATATCCTAATTTCTTATGACTGAAAATATCTGTTATTCTGAATGCATAATTAATTGCTCGTTTTCAAACATGTGGAGTAAGCTATATACATTTAATTTATTTAGTAGATAAATATGCATGTGCTTTGCCTTTTTGAAGTAAAGAATGTCCCAATTCTTAATTGAGTATAGAATTATGCGTCTATAGCTCTACCAGACAAAAAAAAAAATGAAAAAAATCCACTGCACGTGGCCGCCCCGTCCCAAGATACAAACATTTCTCCGCTGGCCTGTGCCCATTGTCACAACATTGCTCTCTCTCCGTCTTTCTCTCGTGGGTTGCGCATTAATGAGAGACTGGCGATAACCGATGAGGGAGAAGGATCAGACGAAAGGCCTCTTACGTGTTTCTACATTAGGGGTTGTCCAAACGATTAACAGAAAATAAGCCGTGTCTTGACGGGTTAATTTCCGGTCTCCAGTTCCAGTTCAATGGCTAGTGAGCAGTGACTGTTTTATACAGTTTATGATCAAATAATCATTGAACGTGGCCACATTCCTCTCCGTCTTCCACCGTACCATCTAGATCTGAATTCAATAGAACTTGTTTAGGGGTTTATAAAAGGGCGCTTGGCAACGCATACTTAAAAGGAAAGGAAATGTTTATTTTTGCAGCACAACAGGGCGCTGAACAACGGAAGAAATGCCGCGAGCATGTGCAGGGAATGGAGGCGACTTGTAATAATTCATATAATGTGCTGGGCCAACGCATTGATGAATTCATTTCTTTGGACACTCCTGGGGGCACGAGTTCTGACGATGAGGGCTGTGATGGGTGACGGTCAGTGCGATCGCTGCGTCTCGCAGTCGCCTACGCGCTTCCTTATCGCCGAGGGGAAATATCAGCTTCCGCAGGTTGGGGGAAGCCTTCGTGACTTCACCAATGGTGCTGCCATGATGCTTGTTTTGCGAGTGGTACAGCTGTAGTTAAAATTTCAAAACTAAATCATTCAAGACAATAATGAACTTATAAGCGTTAATTTTGTCACTTCAGAGATTTTTACTTGTCTATCACAATGCCTGTTCGTAGTTAATGAAAACTTTATTATACTATATAAATACATTCATGTCAGTGCCGTAAGCAAGAACGTCCATTGGAAGAGCCAAATATTAAGTAAAAGTAAAAAACAATAGTAAACAATACATTTATACTGGCGCTCGCGCAAGCCAAATTGCATGTGCAAATGTCATTGTCAGTTCCTTGCTTCGCCAAACCAGAGAATTTTAAGGACTATTACTCAGTTGCTGTGCGTCCCATAAGTAGTGCTAGTTTTCAGAAGTTGCTACAGCCTTTGATTCATTTGTATTTTGTGGAAACATAGTACGTGGCATGGCAGATGAAAGTGATTCTGCGGCGTTGGTGAACATAATTTGCGTATCGTCTTTCTTCGTAAGAAGAGAAAGTAGTAATCGTGCGCAGGAAAACTGACATTTTTTGTCAAAATCTCTAATGCCGAGCTTTTGTAACGAAAAACTAAATCTTGTTACAATAAAAGTAATTCAATTACTTGTAATTATTACTTTGTCAGTACTTTTTGAAAGGATGTACTTTTTACTCATAATTTACATCTTGATATTACTTTGTAATCGTTACGTCGCATGTAATCGTGAATATTCTTTTAGTTATTTTCGCCCGCGAACTAAATGAGTTGGTAAGATCATTAGTTCACGAACTAGGCTAAACGAGAGGCGGTTTAGGAGAATTTTCGCGGCCCCGTGCGTCATGGAAGGACATGATGTATTTCCGTCATGGCTCCATCCCACCGCGTCAAACGAAGCCAAAATCTTGCGCTCGTTGGGGTCTTGCGTCATTACAGATTCTTCGGCTGTACGTTTTACAGAGTTATTTATAAGTTTCTGTCTTCATTTTAATCAATTTCTGTTGGGCTTTTAGTGCGGTCGATGGGGAGCGAAAAGGGGGTATACCTTGCAAAAGGTGAGGTAGAAGATTTTATTGTATATTGTTATTAGTAAGAAAATCCAAAGTTTCCCACCTCAAAATACGTCGGGGCAAGTTTTGGTAGCCAAAAAACAAAACCAATTTCGGGCACGTTGGTTTTTGTGTAATAACTTTTTAACGGTTGATCTTAGTGCAAAAAAAGTTAAGTACAATTTTAAAGGTCTTAAAATTCCCTACAAATGTGATTTATTACATTTGTCTTAATGTTCAAAACTATTTGTCTTTAATTGTTATGTACAAGGTCTTAAATTTCTCTACAATACAAATTTTCTTTGTAAATTATTTTTCTCAAGCAAATAGTAACAGCTACGAAATTTTATTTTTTTTTATTTGTTTTATATTTTAATTGTTTATTACATAAGAAAAGCTAACGTGAAACAAGGCAAATTTTATGTATTTACGTCAAAAACGGTAAAATAAACTGTGTGACGTGCTATGGGGAAAAGGTAATTTGAAGTTACATTTATGTCCAGAAGCAAGACAAGGGGCTATCTCAGCATTTGCTCGAGGATCAGGGAAAATGGACGAAAACCTGATCGAGATGGGGGTCATTGATTCCGAAGCTGAAGTACAGTACTTGTTACAGGTTCTTTACAATTATACAATCCAAATGACACATTAAATGTCATTGTTAAAATTAATATTACTTTCCTTTTGGATGCTCGGTATAGTCGAATTGTATAGAAACAGTTGTGCAGCAGAAAATATTTTACTTGGGACTTAAACTTTTGTATCGAATTTAATCGTTTAATGTCATCTGGCAAGGTGTTGTAAAACAATGTACATGTATTATATGTGAATTTTTTGTAGTGAGCTGTTGATACTGTTACCTGATGACTATGATTACTACGTCGAGTGTTGTAGTTATAGAAAACGGCGTTTGCAGAAAATATATTCCCGCCCCTGAGTAAGTCATTTTTGACAAAAAACCCTGATTCATATATTAAGAGATAAGGTAGAGATAAGGTAGTTAGATTAATAAAGATAGACTTACAAGAATCACGTGGGTGGGATTTGCTTATTATTCGTACAATTATTTTTTGTAATCTAAAAGTCTGGGAACTATAAGATGTATTTCCCCAGAATATTATGCCATATCTCAGGCTGGAATGCACATTCGCGAAATATACATAACAAGCATTGTGGAGGCTGACCGAATTTGAAAGAATTCTAAAAGCGTAGCATAAGGAACTTAATTAAGTGTTCAGTTCAATTAAATGAACGTTCCATTTAAGGTTTGAATTGAAAGACCTAAAAATTTTGTTACCTTAATATCAGTCAATGGCACGCCGTTCATTTTCAGTGAAGTGTCGGGCTGTTTATTTGAAATGGAGAACTGCATTGAAACAGTTTTCTTTTCATTTACTATTAATTTGTTATTACGGAACCAATTTGAAATATCTGATATTGTACTATTTACGGTTTATTTACTGCCAAGAATATTCGTATCGTCCGCAAAGAGAACTGTTCTTCCGTTACTAATCGTCGAGGGCATATTGTTTACGCATAGTAGGAAGAGAATAGGGCCTAAAAGCGATCCCTGCGGGACTCCACATGCAATTGGCAAAGAATCGGGAAGGTGTGTACGTAATGTTCCATTATTCCAGTAAGGTATTTCTACTCTCTGAGTTCGTTGTTTCTGCTCCAAGAAGGAAAAACCGTATTTAGAGGTAATTAAACTATCACGACGGGTTTCGTATTTACGGAAATTTCTTATTTTTATGAAGGACCTGATTATTATTTACAATGGATGTTCAAATCTTAAATCTTGGCCACACCATATCCCCTATATCGCTCCTAATGGCTCTTCTATATCGCTCGTTTCCCTCTCCATCCTTTTTGAACAGGAGGTTCGCAATAAATAACGTTTAGGTATGTATGCCATGAGTATGTTCTACATGTGAGGGGAGTTTGGACGTGAAGGTGAAGTGGCTGTGAGGAAGAAGAAATGAGTCTTATCCATTCAAAAATTGTTCTTGTGGGAGGATGTGACTATCTAAACCTTGTCATGCTAAGTATATTAATCCGAAATTGATTTCAGCATCAACTCCAAAGGAAATGAGCAGTCTCAGCCAGGTATATCTACAGCTCCTAGATCACATAATACATACACCAGTTTCAAACCCTTCTGTTTCCTGTGTGGGCAAGAGAATACGACTGAATTTATGGAATCACAAAAAGAACTGTCTTAAACACAAAGAAATTTAGTGCATACGGTTACGAAGTTTTCTTTTATATCAATAATCACTGCAGTTGATGACCGTCAATATGGATGGGATCAGCAAATAACGCTAATTGCTGACGAAGATTTGGTCTTGAAGAAAGTCGATTGCAGATAGAGTTAATGTCATTATTCCTCCCATGGGATGGAAAATATTCGTATTATTAGGCCATCCCATGTGTTCGCATTACGATCTACGTTGTCAAACATGATCTCACAGATTGCTTAATTATTTAGTTTTCATTATTTAACAATGTGAGACGATTCAAGTAATGAAGTTTCAAAGTACGATGAAACGAATCCAATAGCAAATCAGATATCAAAAAGGAACGTTGAACCAAATTTCTTGTTTGCGCTAACTCCTGTCAAAAGGAAAGATATAAAAGACTTGCCTTCCTGCCGATACGATGGCTTGTGCCAACTATTTTAATTTTTTATTTTATTTTTCATTAATCAATCGCAACGTTCTTCAGTTTTCAAATCCCTGACACGAACAATAAATCCAACGTAACTGGCATGACCTATTCAACATTATGTAAGAAATAGTTTGTTGGTAGGTATTCCTTTGTTTGATAAACCTATCAATACGTCAGCTGCTGTTTCAAAGAACCTCACACATGCATCTGCGATGCCTACTATATTTCTTGTTTCGATACCAGAAGTCATTTAATATTTTGTACTCAACATTTCGAAAATATACAACACTTGTTCTGTTTGTGGTCTGTTATTTACGTGAGGTCGGTGGTTTTGTATTCAAATATAATTTTAAAATTTTCGACATACGAGAAAAGAAATTGGAATTTCAAAACACTGGTTAGTTATTATCTTTTCGTGCTTTGCGAACTCGTAACATTGGTAATTTAGGTACTAAATTTCACTGTCACTTGACTACTATTTTTGTTACGACTAGAGATCGGATTTTTAGGGGCAAACATTTTCTAATTTATGTGCCAAAAATATTAAAAATAGGCGCATATTTAGGTGCAAAAAAATAAAAGTTAGAGCAAATATAAATACACGATTTTATATCATATCATGACAAATGCACATGGAATGTTGAGGAAAAATAGGTAAGTTACATACCAACTATAATTTTTAAAGCCGGTTCACATCATCAATGATATCACTGTTCTCTGAGCCATAAAAATATATTGAATTGCGTCCCAATGTTAAGGAAATCGAAATTTAAATGCTTGTCTGTCAGAAAGTTTGGATGGACAGAAAAAGATCTATGTTCTCTGACACCAGTGGGCGCAGTCATAACACTTTTGGGGCAAAGCATTCTTCTAGTGGCAAATCATCAACGCTTATAACCTTTAAAATATCTGGAATTTTGGCCAAACATTGTTCCTGTTTCTGAAGAGCAAATCCTTTTAAACTCTTCTTCTATACTCTCTGTAGTTGGTTTAATAGATGCAAAAGAGGAATTTGAAGGAGTAAACACACAAGAATTCTCTTTCCAAAGCGGAATTGTGCAATTTTTTTTCTCTCAGATTTTCCTATGCATAATCGATCTTTATCAATGTTACTAACAAAATGAATTATTATTTTTTGAAGTTTTCAGCATAAAACACATAATTGTTTATCCACGTTCCCCAGCGAATCACGATGGGGTTAGGTAGTAAACGGAGATAGGAAGTGCTTTCTTTGTGTGCGAGAGCATTTGAAGGATATTTACTAAGCACAACGTCGTCAACTTAATCAACAATATTAATTCATTAGAGACTTTTTTCTTTACATGCTATTGTGATACTCTTTGCAACCCAATTCAACAACTCTATGCAGCGCGATGGGCTATAAGATTTGTTTGAAAAATGTCCTCGAGTTAGCGATGGGGTAAATGCTATTGAGCTCTTTGTCGATGCATTGGTTGAGAAAACATCAGATTTGCCATCAGAAGTGCGCAAATGTTAGACTTAAAAGAACAACATACCATATAGGTCTACATCAGAACTCAATGATGTTCGTTTTGAAGCAACTTTGGCATATGCTAGATATCCGGTAAAAAACACTGCTCTGTCGCGATAGCTGGTAATGAATTACTCCGGTTCGTAATTTCCGTAATTTTAAAGACAGCTATGTTTCTATTACAAAACTCTAAACATAGTAAATATTTTTAGGTACACACATAAATATTTAACTCTTATTGTTAGTCCAGCACAATGTTTCGACGAAGTTGATCGTCATCTTCAGGCACAAGTATTGTTATTTTTTCAAAAACACATTATTCACAACTGGTGGTAATGAATGACTATGGATATCCTTTGCTTCTGTTCTCCTGAGGTTAAAAATAGAGGCAGGTTGCTTTGGAGCAAAGTTAAGCTGGACAAAGTGCATGACTTGCACAAATATTGTTTTAATTAATTTTAAGCAGTATGTGTTCATGTAATGCGCACATTCAAAATAAGATTTTTTGCGAAGATTGGGAAATAAGATATGAATAGGGGCATAAAGACTATTTAGGTGCAGTGGGGTGATTTAGGTGCAAATTAGGTGCAAGACAAGTTTCTGAAATGCTTTCTATAGGGTTCTATTGGGCCATGTTAGAAGTAAAAAATGAAAGTTCCAACGAGCTTTGTCTGTAGGTGCATCACCTAAAAATCCGGTCCTTTGTTAAGACTGATTAAATTACTAATTAAAACCGGACGGGAAAAGAAGTAAGCTTGTGTGTATAAATATATGATTTTTCGTAAATTTCCAATTCGGGATTTCATAAGAGCATGGATTAACACCATTAGAAGGAAGAACTGACCACCAATATCTGCTTCATATATTTGCTCACAATATTTTTGTCCGTAAGATACGGAATTAACAAGCCAGAAAAATACCATTTTAGCTGTTCCCAACATTTTTTGCAGCCGTTCTAACAAACAAAATTTGTTTTAGATAATGTAATAATACCGGGAGAGATTGCACAGGACATCAACTGATGTCACTGCAGTTTAAGGATGGGCGATGTAATCGCGATTAGTATAAAAATCGATTATTTCATACGATTAATCGAAAAACACAATCGATTATTTTTAAACCGTTTAATCGAACTATAAATTAAAATTTACAATTATTGGAATTACAACCTTTTTTTTAATGGAACAATAGTGGTTTCAATTTTGCTATATTCGAATTTTGTAAACCACACAAATAATAAGAAAGGTAGCGTTTTCGTTTACCAGTCAGAAAATTCTCTACGTGAATATTTAATTGATACTGGTCAATTTAATAACACTTCATTTTCAATAACCAATGAAAATTGATTATGCGCGCGTAGAAAGTATTCTGTAAGGCAAATAAAAACGCAACCAAACTGTGTTTACGTTTTACTGCCGAAATAGTTCTGTGCGGTTTCAACAGAAGGCAGCAGCCTTGATTATTTTCATGAATTGGTATTACTGATTACAAACAATTCTTCGAACTTTCACAATTCAACAATTCTTTGTAATCAATAGACTTTATTATTCTTGTAAACACAAAACGTATTTACGAGAAAAAATGCCGAAAATTAGCAGCGAAATTTGGAAGCATTTTACCAAGGTGGAAGAAAAAAGTAAGAGTGCAAAGTGTGTGGGAAACAATTAACAATTTGCGGAAATACAACTAATTTTTGGAACCACCTCATGATTCATAATATAAAAAGAGGTGACATTGTTGACAGAGCAGAAACGATAACAATTACTCAGGTAACGTTTTAAATCTAGGTACTAATCTTTTTTGATTATACAGTATATAATAATGCTATATTTAATTTCTCGTGTAGTATATTTCTACATTCGTTTCATAAATTCATATAACATTTGACTTATATAATTGTGCAATAATTTAATCTTACAATAATAAATTGCTTATTTGGGTTGTATCATTTTGTTGAAAATTAATACATTTTTTCTTAGAAATACATTTTTTGGTTTATACAATTATAATATATATGTGTAAAAGTAAATACTTTTCAATTAGAATTCCTTTTACCGATATTACTTATGTTTATATACAACTTAATATTTTTTAGTCAGTGGAAAATAATTCAATTGAAGGATTGACAACATCAAGCCATGCATGAATTAATCACAAAAGATCAAATTCTGATCAATCAATCACTGATCATTCTCCAAAAAAGCAGAGAACATTAGAAGAGACATTTGACAGGGTCAATTCATTTAGAGGTAACAGTATATAAATACTACCAGGTTAGGGAGTACAATCGAGAATTCAAAATAGTAAGAAAAGATTGAAATTTCACTAGTCATAATAGAAATCTATTTATTTTCAATCAAATCTTTTTAATATTTTAAGATTAATAATAGTGCAAATTTTTATATCAAAAAGTCTTGCCTTTTAAAACAAAAGGTTCATTGCATTATGTTAGAATTAAATTACTTTCTTAGAATATTATAGCAAATGAAACTCATATTACAATAATGCATAATATCTATTATATATTCTAAGTTTAGAGATGGTTTCGTGCAAAAGGTGGACATATTTTCTGAAACACGATTTCGGCTCTAAAAATATTGTAGTTTCCATACTGATCAAGCTGTTCAACATGTTCAATCTTCTTAACATCAAATTACAACCTCGTTTAAATTTCGTCATTTCCGACATAGAACATTTGCAACGTTGCCATGACTTACCATTACTGAATTAATCGTTTTACATGGTTCATCTAACTGTACCTATCACTATCGTACTTCTTTAAGTATCTTTATAAAAATTTTTATCAAACTGTATTTATTTAAAATCATATATTTCAGGAGAAGGAACACAATGCTAAATGAGGTTTATGTTGTGTAAAGATCATATGGCTTTGAACACATCAGAAAGAGAAGAGTTTAGGCACTTTTCGGAGGTTGCTGTCCCACTACGGACTCCGCCAAGAAGAAAAACTATAACACGATTGACTGAAGCGAAATATGCTGCACTGAAAGAAGTGTGCAAAATAATTTCTAGTCTACCCAGTCTGACCACTTTTGACGTGTGAACCGAAACTCATACTTCAACAAGCTACCTCGGCGGAACTCTTCATACGGACTTGCAATGGAATCATGTACTCTTAGCGTTACAGTATTCAGTGAATCACACACGGCCGATTATTTGGGAGAAACTTTCTTAAATATTTGTAACGGCTGAAATATAGATATCGAAAAAGTTACGCTTGTTGTTACACATAATGCAGCTAATATTTCAAAAGCTGCTCGAGATACTTTCAAATCTGCAGTCACATCTTTCGATCACACATTAATCCTGATCCCAAAGATTTAAGAAAATTTATTTTCAGTCCATTCTCGCAACCTCCCGCGCCATAAACTTTACATCCAAAGAAATAACGAAAGGTTTGGAGAAAGCTGCAACCTCAAGCCCTCTAATACCACAAGCAAAACCAGATGAAGTCTCAGCTAATAGTCTTCGGGAAGTGCATGACAAGTTCATAAAGTAATAGCAGCAAGATCAGTTAGAAGAATACGATGGTGGCGTACACACGGAATTGCGCCAATATTTAAACAGACCCATATTATCTATGGACATAAACCCATAGCTTGGGAATCAATGAAGTCAGAATTCCCGAATGTTTACAAACTAGCCATTAGGTATTTGCCCGTCACAGCCACCTCAGTCCCAAGTGAGAAACTATTTTCAGATGCAAAACTTGTACTTAGCGACTTGAGGAGTCGACTCACGCCTAAGCATTTCTCTCAACGTCTGTTTCTCGCCTCTGTAAGTTCTCAATTGTGGACCGCGAAATAGTTTATTCATTTTCACAAATTCTTGTGAAATTGTTTTCATATATAGCAATAAGTACTGATTGGAATAATTTATAGTTTTGAGATTTGTCCTTCGTATAGAATAAAAATATTCGTTGTATTCAAATAAAATTTTTTTATATATTTTATCACCTTTTCTCTATTTTAAAACGTATTGTTATGCTACATTTGACCCCAACTTAATACCCCTTTCAGTCACAACGTGCATTGCATCATGTAACAGTGAATATAATGTGTGTATACTTTTTTTTTAAGTTTTGCTCATAATATAATATATAAAATCAAAACTAATGAAATACGTACGATGAAATATGGCAAAATATTCTATATGGAGTGAGTTTTTTAGTTAAGCTTTGTATATATTCATGTATTTTTCTTATCTACGTACATATGCATTTTTGTCTCATACTTCAGCGTCTCAAGATAAAAATTGGACCTTGTATAATAAATAGTATAATTCTAAAAAAATTTTAAAGTTATTTTTAAGAAACCGGGAGATCGGTCGGGAGTTCAGAGCTTGTCCCGGCTAAGGCGGTGGCAGATACTTGGTTGTGAAAACTCCGCTAGCCGACGGTAGGTAAGCGCCAGATCTCGCCATACAACGGGGGAAAGATCACCCCACCTCCCGTGCAAAAAAACATGCATTATTCTTACAGGGCTAATGTCCCTGTTAGTTGACGTGCGCGGAAACACTAAACAATCCATCAATAAAATGGAAAACGTAATACATGCTGATCTGCAATTTGGTTAGGCCAATCAGGTTTTTGTTGTAATGTTCTTATAAATTGCCCGTAAGTGTGACATTAGGATGGTTAATTCAATTAAACATCTTCTTTTGAATATAATTTGAACTTTAACTTCTAAGAAAAGAAAGAAACAAGTCAAAGAAACTAAGTGGTGGCTATTTCAATGCTACATACACCTGTGCAAATGAATGTATAAAAAAAAAGGATTGTAACTTTTGAATCAGCTGGCTTTCATCTCAATTACGTTCTCATCGTTTCCCTTAACCCATAAGACAAATACCGAGATGATCGCTTACCATTAAACCTGAATTTTTAAATGTAGCTTTTTTTCATTGTGATGAATATCAGGCACTGACCGACTTAGTGTTTTTGATTGAAATAAAAATAACAGAGTTTTTAACGTAAAAGCTTGGTGTTTGTGAACTCTTAAGTTTATGGCTTTACGTCTACGTTTACATCAAGGCATTGTGAATGCTCTCCTTTAAAAACACATTTCTAGGTTTTGCGGCTACGTTATGTTTACATTTAAGTTTGTATTGTGAAGAGTCGCATCCGTTCCCTATGTTTGATTCCGCTGCAAGGCCAATGACCTTCGAGAAGTTGCCTATTGGCCTACAAATCACGTGACTGATGCCTATGGCTTACAAATCACGTGACTGATGTGATTCTACCATTAAGCTTCATATATCTATTTACATAGTTGAGATCACTGGATTTGCACAAACGCAGACAGGTAGACACAGTCTCAGCTACAATAATTTCGTTCATTGGCCTGCAGACGCGGTAGCGTATGGACTTGGCGCAAGAGGTTCAAACTTTCTTCACCCGTCCAAAGAACTTTTAAAAAAATTGAATGCTTACTAATATTAAAATTAATTTGTAATTAAAGCACATGTACTTATAAGTGTAATAATGTGAACAAATTGCCGCTAATATAAATATCAACGACGTGAGACAAGTAAAAAAACATGATGTAATTTATGAAAAAATAAAAGAATAGAGCAATATGGCATTTATGTCATATTATAGAGTGCACTTAGTTCTTTGCTTACCAAAAGTTTAAAGGAATAATTTCGAGCCGTTTTAGAGACAATCTTGTTTTCATATTTTTTTAAATTGCATATTATTTATGAAAATTTCTAGTAATATTGCGGGAAAGCTACTAATATTTCCAAAAATATGTACATGGCCTTAATAAAAAACTCACTGTGGAAAACAAATTGTATTTGGAGGAAAACCTCTATCTTCAATTTTGTAGTTATATGAAAACGCTCGAAAATTTTCGAAAATTCAGAGTTAACCCTGCAAATCGGACCAATGCCATTTATATTTGTAAAATACTTTTAAAGAAAAAAGTTGGGGCCGTTTTTGAGAAAATGTTGGAAATGTGGAGACTATAGTAAAGTACCCAAAATTTTCAAGAAAGTTATTCACACTCGTATTGCCTTGAGTGAAGCTAGATCGACTGGGGAATATCTATTTTGGAAAAAAAATCCTACGTATGGTTTAGGCGCTAGTGGTTTCACAGACGGGCAGACGGACGGACAGACGTTAAAAAAAAACGTTTTCGGTATCAGGGGACACCCAAAACATATATTTCTGTTGAAATCTCGAAATTTATTTTCCCCAGCATAACATATCTTACCCTATACTAGATATATTGCTCCGTATATACGTACGAATACGGGAAAGTAAAATGATGGCCAACGACAGAGGGAGAGATGCAATAATGTTGACCAATAAAACTGGGCAGCCAGCTTGACACCGCCCTGAAGTAATGCGAAAGTGGGAGGGCAGTCAAGGACGATAAATGGTTTGTGGTTTTAGTGAGTATAAATCTCACACTACCTAGGAGTGCGGTCCCTCCGAGGTGTCTTATGAACGTACTTCCACTATCAGGTTGAAAATGCGGTGAAGAAAAGAACGAACGCTTTCCGGTAAGCGTTTAAGCATTTGATTATGTATCTGGTCTGGTGCTAGAGGAGAATCTTTCGCACAAGTGATGGCACAAGAAAATTCATCCATGGAGAGAGGAGCATAGTAATCTTCCTCCACACGAATCGAAAAATCTAATCTTCAGTTCTCCATTCTTTTTGTTTTTTGTGTTCAGAAAGGCAGTAGAGGACATATGCTCATAGTGAGCGGCCAATTCTTCTACTATATCTTCTGATGAGGTAAGAGGATTTCCATTTTTTAGCAACCCTGAGGCAGACGGTGAAGGAAGTCTTCCACCGATTTGTCGAACCTTTCACTTCTACTTTAGAGCGAGTACAGCAAGAGAGTGATGAAATATAAGCTCTCTGGGACGCGGCCTTATTTTCCCGTATGGTCAATCTAACACTAACTCGAAGTCTTTTTAATTTATCAGATTATCCATGATTGGGAACATACTAAGTTTGCCAGTACCCGCTTGCGATCACGCACCGCGGTGGCACACTTGACATTCATTCGCTGGCGGTATGGTATTCATCACTTTTCTATCGTGCACGTGCCCTATCATTCCTTCAGAGGCAAATGATACATCAGGTATCGTCTCCGTATAGCCTGAGCGTCTGAATGTAGACGTTTCCCCCATCTTCATTACCCACAGCCCTGTTCTGGAGGCCATTTCCATAATCCGGCAATCTCGCGAGTCCCGTTACGCATGCCCAACTCGATGGCTTTGGCGTTGAAATCGCCAGCAACGATAAGTTCGCTGCTCATACTCTCGATCTTGTCTTCCAGGTCATCTAATTTTTTCTGAAAGTTTTCGATATGTTCGTTTGGAGTAAAGTATCAACTTACATATGTAATTCCGGCAGTCTCCACCCCAACGAATCCATATTTGGCACCGGGTTATTCTATCCTCTAGATACTCACATCGGGTTGCTGTGCCTGACGTATTGTGACCCAACCCGGATCGTTTCGGTTAATGTATTACTCACTCAATGTTGGTGACATCTGCATTAATCTCGCCCTTCATTTGGGTTACAAGATAGTTGGCATGTCCTGTTGCTTTGTGTTCATTCATGTTGCTTTGGAGTATGCCGATCATATTCGGTGTTCTGTATTCTTTGTCAACGCTTGCCGATAGATGGGGCCCTTTCAGGATCTTATATCATTTCCTCGGTCTCCTCTCCGGACGTCGTACGTCGTACATACAATTCAGCAAGTCGGCTGTGAACATTGTGCTCCTTCGGGTCCCTTGCTGCCGAATTTGTAGCGTAGATTGCTTCGATCTGGTTCTCTGGTCTCGCGCCAGATGCTCGTAGTCGAGGCAGCGGAGTCACCGTGGTGACGTCTCCTTGAGTTGGATTTCGTACCTAGTCCAGCCTATCTTTATTCTCGCCGAATCCAATAGTTTTTTTCGCGTCTTCTTCCTTCAATTCAAGTAGAGCAAGGCACTGTCACCTAGTGTTCGGCTGTATTACGTGAACTGTGAAGTTTGCCATTTCTTCACCACGTTGCTTTGCTACCGCAATTTTGAATTCCTCCTTCGTCGCGGCGTTCAGGTCTCTGATCATTGGCGGTGTCTTTGGCGTCACGTCACGGATTTCACCACTGTCTCCAACTGCACAATACAGTGATTCACTAAAAGCCTACCTGTTACACTCCAGCATCGTCTTGAGCAATTTCAGAAGTACAGTACCGGAATATTTTTGCCTAACGGTGTGTATATCTGCACTATTTTCCGCAGGATTAACTTTGCTGCGGATATCTTTCACGATGCCTGCGAATGTCTGTTCCGATGACGGCTTTATTATTATCATCGCCTTCAGGCGCTTATGACATGCAGTGCCTCCTTGTTATTTGAAGTGAGACGTGGATCAGTGGCTTGTGCACTTCTCTCGATCGCGTCTTCCTTTCCATTGTTGTCGTTTTTCCTTTGTTGATGTTTGTTTGTCATCTCGCAACAGCGCCTGTAGAAGCGGTCGGTGTGTTGGTCTTCCCCGAGGTGAGGAGGGCGGTTTCCACTCCGCGCTGCCCGTCGTTGTGAGTCGGTCCCCGTTCAGACGGGGGGATGCAGGTAGGGCTCTCAAGTGTTCCTTTTTTCACCAGTCAACTTTTTCTTCCCCCATCGTTCATTCCCGTTCTTTGATAACATCCTGTCTCTTTTCTTCTACCCCTTCTATTTCATTCCAGTGTATGCTGATCGCCCACCCTTGTGTTTGCCGTGCATGGCTACCCGTTTCGGAGGGAATGTGTCTTGGCGGTTGAGGAGCCTGTTTTTTTCAACTACTCTTATTGTGCTACTATCTGCTTTGCACATAGGGATACGTTATTTCCGTATTTTCGGAACATTCCTTGTCGGTTTCAACACACTTGCCTTGGCCTGTGATTCTTCTAGACCGGCGGTTGGGAGCTAACCAACTCCCCGATCAATCAGCTCGAACTAGGTCTTGTACTAAACTCCAGGGTTTGTGGGGGGATCCACGGCGGGGCAGCACTGTGATATCCTCCCCACTATATCTTCGTGTCAACCCTGGCATCCCATTGGGGAGTCCCCTTGTTGGGCTGCGTGGTGGGTCGAGACAACGGGGATGAATCTTATATCCATCTCCATGGATACTAAACCTTCTCCCCCTCCCCCTTCCGCAAGGAAGAGGAGATATCCGGAAAGAACTATTGATTAAAAAAATTTTTTTGCAAAAGATTTCAGACCAAAAAAACTCGTTTTCTCCTCATGGCATGCGCCGAGAAAGAAAAATCGTTTAAGAACGTAAGTGCTGTCTGGCACGAGCCATTATAGGTGGGGAGCACGGAGATGATCCGCTTCAGTTCTATAGAGCATAAAACACCAAAACCTTGCCCCCTTCCGGAAGGAAGAGGTTATGTTTTGATAGAACGGTGGATTTGAGTAGTTTCTTCCTAAGGGGAGAATTTAAAACAAAGAAGCCACGTTTCCTTTTGATGGCGAGCACGGTGAAAGAAAAACGTTGTTAAGTGTTAGTGCGGTTCGTTTCATGCGAGACATTGAGGACAGCTTCGGTTGGCTGCAGGCAGTGGTGCGTCAGCGGAATGGTACCATTCTCTTTGAAGCACGCGCCCATGACCAAATCGAAAAAATCTCCAAAACTAACCTGATTGACGGTCTCTAGGTGAAATGACCACTCACCCCAATCTTCACCTATATAAAAGAGTGGTGAACGATGAATTTCCATCAGAAAGTGAGAAGGAACTGTCTTTATTTAAGAGTCAGAGCATAACGGAGGTATAAAGGAGAATGGGAGAGAGATACCCACTCCCACCTTGATCCTGACATTTAATATTCCTTTCCTCCCAGAGAGGGTTAGTTGTGGGTTTTATAATCCACACGTGCAGCAGTAATTTGCCAAAGCCCCTGCGTTGCTTCAAGTGTAAGAGGATCGGCAATTCCCAACTACAGTGCATCGTCGTAAGCCCTGTTTGCGCAATGTGCGGCAAATCCACGCTGGATACGGATCCCTGAGCCACTTTGCTATGTAAACTGTAAAGAAGACCATGCAGCCAACTCCAACAGGTGCCTGAGATATCTGAGGGAGAGGGAGATCCAAAAGATTCGAGTGGCGGAGAAAGTGTATTTTTCTGAGGTGAAACGCCTATATCAGGCTAAGAACCCAGTGGATCTCGGGCGTTCAGTTTCTAGTACTCTGTGCAAGACGGTAAAAGCAATAGCAATATGTCAGAACCTCATCTGCAACTCCCTCAGTTGCCCACTTCTGGTGCTAGGTGTATTCAGTGGACTTCCCTGAGGAGACATCGCCTCTGCGAGGTGGGAAGATAAGTCCCTCCAAATATAAAACATTGCCCGAGAAAGCTACGCAGACGCAATCGGAGCGAGAATCCACTTCTCAGACCCTCATGAAAGCTGATGACACTCGTCCTTCTGGCCTGGACAAGCATCAAAATGATCATTCCTTCAAACTCCGACCATCTACTCCGGCTCTTGAGACTCGCCCTAAGCGATCTCTTAGTGTGTCGACCAGTGCTCAGGACGAGTCTGCCCCGGAGGAAACTTCAACCGGGGTGAACACTCGCCCCTTCGAGCAGCAGAGAAATAAACTGAAAAAGGAGAAGAAAAATCTCCTTAGAAGTAAAGAAACTTAACACCTAGAAATTATGGCTCTCCTCCTGTGGAACCTCAATTTGCACTCAATTAGACAAAATAATTCTGATGTCTCTGTATAAACCCGTTGTTATCTGCCTGCAGAAAACCCATCTCCTTCCTGAGCATGCCCTCTCTCTCCTTGGCTTTTGTTGCTACAGTATATTGATGATGGCCTCCGGGCCCATGGCGGAGTCGTTACATTAGTCACAGACTCCCGGGTGTCCAAAGAAATAGACGTTCGAACCACTCTTCAGACATCTTGCGTTCGTGTGAACTTCCGGACTATATCGATAACTTTTTGCAACGTCTATATCCCGCTTGAACAAGTCGTGTCGCAAGTGGGACTTGAAGAGTGTTTTCTCAGTTGCCCGCCTCTTCTCTTTTTGTGAGGGACTTTAATGTCCACAATCCCACCTGGTGTGGCACAAGGACCTGCCCGAGCGGCAATGTACGTGAAAATATTATTGACAACCACAACATACTTCTTTTGAATACTGCAGAAAGCACATGGCACATGGCACGTGGCTTCAAACGCCTCGTCCGTTGATCTGTGTTCTGCAGTCCATCTCTCTCTACCATCTTTGAGTGGACCGTCCTTGGCGACCTGCATGGCACTGACCACTTCACCATTCTGATCAATTTCGATATTCCCGAACTAAACGTTTCTCGTGCTCGCTAACTCACTGAGCTGAGTTGGAAACATTCGCAAAATAAATATGGATATCGGAAAACTACCCAAACGCTATCGATGCTATGGTTGCACATTTTACTGATGCCATTCTTCATGCGGCTTCAATTACCATTCCGAAGTCGTCGGGTCGCCCACGACATCCTTCTGTGCCATGGTGGAATGTCAAGTGTGCAACCGCGGTGCGTGATTGCAAGCGGGTACTGGCAAACTTAGTATGTTCCCAATCATGGATAATCTGATAAATTAAAAAGACTTCGAGTTAGTGTTAGATTGACCATACGGGAAAATAAGGCCGCGTCCCAGAGAGCTTATATTTCATCACTCTCTTGCTGTACTCGCTCTAAAGTAGAAGTGAAAGGTTCGACAAATCGGTGGAAGACTTCCTTCACCGTCTGCCTCAGGGTTGCTAAAAAATGGAAATCCTCTTACCTCATCAGAAGATATAGTAGAAGAATTGGCCGCTCACTATGAGCATATGTCCTCTACTGCCTTTCTGAACACAAAAAACAAAAAGAATGGAGAACTGAAGATTAGATTTTTCGATTCGTGTGGAGGAAGATTACTATGCTCCTCTCTCCATGGATGAATTTTCTTGTGCCATCACTTGTGCGAAAGATTCTCCTCTAGCACCAGACCAGATACATAATCAAATGCTTAAACGCTTACCGGAAAGCGTTCGTTCTTTTCTTCACCGCATTTTCAACCTGATAGTGGAAGTACGTTCATAAGACACCTCGGAGGGACCGCACTCCTAGGTAGTGTGAGATTTATACTCACTAAAACCACAAACCATTTATCGTCCTTGACTGCCCTCCCACTTTCGCATTACTTCAGGGCGGTGTCAAGCTGGCTGCCCAGTTTTATTGGTCAACATTATTGCATCTCTCCCTCTGTCGTTGGCCATCATTTTACTTTCCCGTATTCGTACGTATATACGGAGCAATATATCTAGTATAGGGTAAGATATGTTATGCTGGGGAAAATAAATTTCGAGATTTCAACAGAAATATATGTTTTGGGTGTCCCCTGATACCGAAAACGTTTTTTTTTAACGTCTGTCCGTCCGTCTGCCCGTCTGTGAAACCACTAGCGCCTAAACCATACGTAGGATTTTTTTTTCCAAAATAGATATTCCCCAGTCGATCTAGCTTCACTCAAGGCAATACGAGTGTGAATAACTTTCTTGAAAATTTTGGGTACTTTACTATAGTCTCCACATTTCCAAAATTTTCTCAAAAACGGCCCCAACTTTTTTTCTTTAAAAGTATTTTACAAATATAAATGGCATTGGTCCGATTTGCAGGGTTAACTCTGAATTTTCGAAAATTTTCGAGCGTTTTCATATAACTACAAAATTGAAGATAGAGGTTTTCCTCCAAATACAATTTGTTTTCCACAGTGAGTTTTTTATAAAGGCCATGTACATATTTTTGGAAATATTAGTAGCTTTCCCGCAATATTACTAGAAATTTTCATAAATAATATGCAATTTAAAAAAATATGAAAACAAGATTGTCTCTAAAAAGGCTCGAAATTATTACTTTAAAATTTTGGTAAGCAAAGAACTAAGTGCACTCTATAATATGACATAAACGCCATATTGCTCTATTCTTTTATTTTTTCATAAATTACATCATGTTTTTTTACTTGTCTCACGTCGTTGATATTTGTATTAGCGGCAATTTGTTCACATAATTACACTTATGAGTACATGTGCTTTAATTACTGTCAGATTAAATTTTTCGAACACTCAAAAAGTTTCTGTGAACAAAAGCTTTAAATTTTGAATTTACAATAGCGGTTAAACGACGTTTTCTTAAAAACGGCACCAAATTTTTCAAAGAAAATTACCATTTATGGCGAAGTTTTTCTGTTCTTTAATATTTTTAAAATAATATTTCCGTTCTACTATTAATTTTAACAATAGTAAACATTAATTTTTTTTAAGTTCTTTGGGCGGCGATAGATGACAGCTGGACAGTGAATGTGGCAAGTTATCCGAGACCAAAGGAAATAGAAAACTAATACGGGAAAATCTGTGCCATTCTGTAGCACCACAAATTTCCATCTTCTTTCTTAGTAGCTGCGAATGTAGATGCGTCTTCCTTCAATCGGTCATACACCTCTTTGCGTTCCAGTGCTAGAAGACTAATGGTGGGGACTAGCTAGCGCCAACACCGCACTTTTAAAGACAGTTCTGTAGGCCGAGAGGATTCTCTGAGCACCCTTCCTTTCGATTGCTTCCATTTTCGGATATTCTCTAATCGTTCTGATGTCGCGGACCCTGGAATTTGAAACCATTTTTTTTCTTTTGGTGGTCTGGGGTGACGCCCCTAGGACATTTCTAAAATTTTCAAAAAATAGCTTCATATTTTTTGATTACATTTTGTTGTTGAATAATGCAAAGGACGTTTAAGATAATGGTGTAGGTTTCATTTTTGTTGACATCCCCTATTTTTCGAAAATTGCAAACAAATGTTTAAATTTCGAAAATGGAGATAGAAGATTTTGTTTCAGACAAAGTCTATTTTACGAAATTATCTCTATAAAACGTTCATGTATATTTTTTTTTAAAACGGGTAGTTTTTCCTACTTTGCGATCGATATTTTTAAAAAAATTCTCAAAACCGCTCCAAATTTTTTTCTTTAAATTTTCTTCACTCATGTAATTACAGCCAGTACAAAATATGGCGCTAGTCCCATTTTCGGGTATTGCTCGGTTTTTTGAAAATTTAAAAAATAATTAAAAGGACACAATCTAAGATGGAGATTTTTTCTTCAGACAAACTCTGTTGTACGAAATTTTCTCTTCGAAAAACATCACGTACAATTTTTTGAAAAAGTTTTTGCGTAATTTGCGATTGAAATTTACAAAAAACATTTCTCAAAAAACGCTCAAATTTTCTTTTAAATTTTCTCGAAATATGCAAGAAACGGTAATAAATATGGCGCTAGTCTCATTTCGGGTATTGTTCGTTTTTCTCGAAAATTGCAAAATAATTTCAAAACTACAGAATTGAAGATATAAATTTTTGCTTCAGACAAAGTCTGTTGTACAAAATTATATTTTTGAAAATAGTCATGTACATTTTTCAAAAAAACGAGTAGTTTTTGCGTCATTTCTGGTTGAAATTTAATTTAATTTTAATTATAATTTCCTGTTGAAAATGCCAATATTCATTCTATTTTTGTCTTCTCGCATTTCTACTTTGCTTAATTCTACAATTTGCATTCTCAATGTATTGATGTACGAGTACATAAAGTTGACCGAAGTAAAGTCTGCCGACGGTAGGCTTTAAGCTTTCATCGTTTCTTCATACGGAAGGCAAATAATTCTTAAAGAGCTCCGTTATTTTGGCCATCATTCATAAAATAATAAAATTGTCCAGATTAAGATATCGTACTGTTCATGTCCTTCGTGCTGGGAAGACGTTTTGGAGCGCTCCGGGCCCGACTACAGGTAGTTGCCGGCCTATTTCCGGAGCCCGCAGCAGGCTGTGAAAGCAACTCTCGACAGATAAGTATTCTTTCATTTATTAACTTTAAAATTTACATTTATTTAACTATCATTCTTTAAATTACTACCAAATTATGCACTTTTCTAAACATCAAAACCAGCTCAGTAGTTTCCAAAATCTACTTTTAAACCTCATTACAATCTTGGTTTTTGCCTCTAAAGTCGCCCGTAGGTAGACTATTTATTATCACCTTCATAATTTACTCTTCGGAAGTATTTTAGTTGACATTTCAGCTTTACTTCTATTATCCCCTATTCTTATTTTAGTTAAACTCTCTTAATCATGCCTCCGAAGGTAAACCGCAACGAGAACGATTCCGACCTGCAGGCCTAAATCAAGACCGAGGTTGATGTGGTCTTGGAGCGGACCCTTCATTATGAGATCTTTCTCAAATCCCTTGCCTCTCTTTTGACTGATATAGTGGCAAAGAAGTTGGAGGAATCAATGTCCTTCAATGAAAATCTCATTGTTTCATTGCAGAATAAGATTGAAGACAGGGATCGTGAGATCCTGAGCCTAAAATCAGAGTTGGATCTGAACACCGACCAGCTAGAAATGTACAGCAGAAGAAATTGTCTGCGGATATTTGGCCTAGAAGAGAAGGAAGGCGAAAACACCGACCATATGGTCATCGATGTGGAGAAAAAATCCAAGTGTTGACGTATCCATAGTGTGGCGTTGCGCAGGGCTCAGTGTTAGGACCCCTCGCGTTCCTTATTTATGTTAATGACATAGGCAAGTTAATAAAAAATTGTTGTCACCACATGTATGCTCATGATCTCCAATTGTATATTAGCGGACCACCTTCTCGCGTTTTCGAAATGGCTCAAAAATCAACGATGACCTACATAGTCTCTCCTCTTGGTCGTCTTCAATGGGGCTACTGCTAAACCCCAATAAATCTCAGTGTGTCGTAATCGGCTCCAGAAACTCCCTAAAAAATTATCACTTTCCGCTCTCCCTGATATTTCCATAAATGGAACTCCTCTACCGTGGTGTAACGACGTGAAAAATTTAGGTGTGTAAAAGGATATTACTCTAAATTGGAATGTTCAAATTGATAAAATCTGTCAAAAAGTGTTCGCGTCCCTGCATGTTTTGAAACGCATGCGAACTCTTTTACCTACAAAACCTCGTCAGATCTTGGTACAACCCCTCCTTATGCCTCATTTTGATTACTGCGATTTCTTATTGACTGATAAATTTAAACAGCAACGTAAATTACATGTAGCTCAAAAAGCATGCATTCGTTTTATTTTCGACCTTAAAAAATACGACCATATTTCAACTTTTTACGCGGATTCTAAAATTCTTACCGTTGATAAAAGGCGTTTACTTCACTGCCTTCTTCTTCTCTACAAGATTTTAAACAGCGCTCATCATTCCACCCTCTCACAACGATTTCAGATTATGAAGCTACATCGTGCCCGAGCGTCATGCCTTATTTGTATTCCGCACCACAATACCTCTACTTTTAGCAAATCATTCACTGTTACTGGCATTCGTGGTTGGAACAATCTTCCCTTCTCTATAAAAAATAGTTGTACATTCCAAAGTTTAAAAAGGAAGTCACAAACTTGATTCATGAAAATACTACTTAACGACATTGCCACTGCTCGTCTGCAAATACTGAGAACTGGGTGGACGCCGTGCTGTTTCAACGCTGTGACGAATCCCTTTCTTATCCCAATCCTACCTATCTTACACTGTTCTACTCCATTTTTCAAATAAACACTTTCATCTCATCCTCTATCCTTTCTCATATTCTTTCTCTTCCTCTCTCCCCTCTTTCTTTCTCTTCCTCTCACTCCCCTCTTTCTTTCTCTTCTCTCTCCCCTCTTTCTTCCTTTCTCTTCCTCTCTCTTACTTTATTTCTTTCTCTCTCTCCCTCTCTCTTTGAATCACTAAAATCCATCGTTTTTTTGTTTCCTTACTCTCTTACTTTTAATTTTCATGCTAGGTTATTTAACCCTTTCTTTCCTCTAAATTTAATCCTATTATTTTAATTATTTAACATTCGTTTAATTTTACACTTACCCTCACTCAGCCACATGTACATTTATCCTTATTAAATAATTTGAACACTCTGAAATGTAGCTATTTGTCATTAAAACCTACTTGTACACTCCCAACCAACCTCTCAACACATACATCACTTTTATTACAGAACAAAAATGTGTGCATACCTGTGTTATGAGTACGTGGTTTTACATTTGTGCATTTGCTCATTTGTGCAACTCATTTGTGTAATATGCATACGTGCATTTGCCCACATGTGCTTGTATTCAAAATATAATTCATGTGATTTTAATTTTTGTCTCGATGTGTTTTATTAATTCGCAATCTTTCTGTTTCAGTTCATCGTTTCTTACAACTTTCATCATTGTTAAGACAATATTCAATTCAAAATGTTTCCGTTTCTTTTTCTGTATTTTGTGTGCACTGAAATTGCTAACTTGTATTGTGTTTTTGACAGAGTATTGTGTCTTGGCCTTAAGCCGCCATTCCGATTGAGGTTTACCTGGGTTTACTCAATCGCTTAAGGCGCATGGGATGGTCCCGTGTTTGCATTCCCAGGAATAAATGTATATATCGTTGGCATACGGGAGGGGGATGTTGGGTCGAGTTTTCAGGTCTTAGGAATATTCTAATTGGTAAACAGTTCCTAAATGTCCATAATATCAACTTTTCTTGTACGGGGTTTAAATTGAATATTTTCCCTACAATATGAATTGATCGTTTTTATACCCCCTCTTTTTACTTAATTTAAAAACCAAATAGTTTTATAAAACATTCTCATATTATTAATATTGTTAATATTATTGTTATTTTTGTTACGAAATACAAGTATTATGCTTACGAAATACTTTATTTTCCAACGTTTTCCATTTTTCTCAGGGAAATCGATGCGTTTTCGCTCGTTATTTATTTATTTATTTATTTACTTATTTATTTATTTATTTTTTATTTATTTATTTATTTATTTATTTATTTATTTATTTATTTATTTATTTATTTATTTATTTATTGATATTAAAGTTCCAGTAGCGAACATTTGAATTTGTTTTCAAATGGAGAAGAAAAGTTACTCGATTGATGAATGATTAAAATTGCTATCAATATTTACCGTGGTATAACTACCAAAACTGTAAGGAATCTTGCATACAAAAATGCAAACCTCCATGTATCACGATTGATAGTTCATCATAAAAACAAATTTGATGTGTAAAATGTCTGAGTTTGTTATAAAATTTTTTCTCTGTAAATAGTTTCTTCTGTGTTTTGCAGTGTTTCTTCATAATATACTTTTAGAACTGTGTTATTCATGCTCTTCCTGGTGCACTTTACATAAGTAGGTGTCTCACTTAATTCCATACTGCGGTTAAGTCGGCCATGTTTTTGTCAACTACTTTGCTGCATCACAAGAAATTTGCTAAATGCATGAAAATTAATACTGTTTAATTAACTGTTTCTTACATGTGACTTCATATTATTATGCAATAAAAGTATGGCTAACAATCCAATAAACAAATGCAAAAATTAAGACGCATTTTAGCCTAATAAACCAAGTATCCCAGCCTTTATTATTATTATTATTATTATTATTATTATTATTATTATTATTATTATTATTATTATTATTAGGTAAACATATCATTATTTTTGTCACGTCCCAGGGAGCATCTATTGTGGAAAAGTGTGAATCTGGCCAATTTTCTGCCATAACACGCTTCGTCTCGGCCCACATATTTTCAATTGGATTCAGGTCCTCTCCGCGAGGAGGCCAGTCCAGAATCTGCACTTCCTACTGCTGTGCAAGACATTCCTGAACCAAGTTTGCTTTCGTGAAGCGACGAAATGTCATATTGAAAATTCACTTACCCATCCAGATACATTTTCCGCACCGACGGAACAATAATATTTCGCAAGATATGAAGGTATTCGTTGCCGTTGAGGTGAACTTGTATTCTGTGGAGAACTCAAATGCCACGTGCAGAAATTCATCGCCAACACACCACAGATACTCGCCCTAAAGTCGTACACTGTTGCATATAATCCGGATAATGACGGGTCCCCTGAGGTCTATACACCCGAAGAGGTCCGTCATTAGCAGAGGAAAAAACCGTCTCGTCAGAGAAAATTGGATTTCCCCAGTCACGATGAACGTTGTTCTCGGCAAATGCCAACCTGGAGTCTATGGTCCTCGGAGAGCCGCTACTTAACCACTGCCCAGTGGGACCGTAGTTCCGGGTCCCTTAAACGGTTCATAACAGTACTCGACTATCCAGGAAAGTTGGTGGCACTTTTCAACTGGACCGATTTGAGGAATGGTGTCTCCCTACCCTCTTTAACCAAATCGACGTCCTGCACTTTGGTAGACACACGCCACAGCCCGGTGCCATCTTCCCACTTTCTATATGTCTCGATACTGCCTCGCTTCTTTACTGACCGATCGTAATGCGACATGGTGAAAGAATCAGGGCTAGTGGCCATGGCACAGCGAGTCACAGCACTGCGAAAGAGGGGAAATGCAAGATGGACGGGTTCTCTCGTAAGGAGAATGATACATGAATGGAGATATTTTCTGAAGTTAACAATCCACTCCTCGCACATTACTATTGTGTACCGGTTATGGACAGTATTCTGAAATAACATAGTATCGTGTTCGATCCTAAGTGCTAGCAGTACTTTCTTTCGAAATCTTGATTAAAAAAAACTAGCTGTAATACATTCTATTTTTACTACCCCATATACATACATATATACCAAGTAATATACGTAGTAGTGAAAGTTATGTAATGCTGCGAAAAATCGATTTCGAGATTTTAACGGAAACAGACGTTTTGGGGCCCCCTGATACCAAAAAAAGTTTTTTTTTTTCAAAACGTCCGTCCGTCCACCTGTCCCTGTGCCTGGTGTATATGAACAACAGTAGCTTCTAAACCACGTGTAGGATTTTTTTCCAAATTGAAGAAACCCCTGCTCCTTGAGCCTGAGTCGATGCTCTGCGATTTTGAAAATCATTCAGTAGTTTTTGGGGTACTTTACATGAAGTCTCTGAAACATTTTCAAAATTTTCTCAAAAATAGATCCAAATGTTTTCTTTAAATTTCTTGTAAGAATAGAGTAAAATACACTTATAAAAGTGGCAGAGGTCCTATTTTCACGGAGAACTCTGAATCGTTTGAATTTTTTTAGGGTCTTCCTACAACTACTAAATTAAAGATTATTCCTTGAAATGAAATTTGTTGCCCATAATTTCTTTTATTATGGTCATGTACATGTTTTTAAAAATTTTAGTAGTTTTCGAGTAATTTGGCGTGCAATTTGTGCAATTTTTAAAAAATTACAAAAAAATATTTTCAAATTTTTTCTTCAAACTCATCGATTGGATAGTGCTAATTGCGCTGTTTAAGATGACATAGAATTAAATTTGCTGTGTTCATTTGTTTTTTCAAAAATTACACAATGTAATTTTTTTGAAAGATCTCTCACTCCGTTAATATGAACATTATCAGCAATTTGTAAACACTATTGTATTTGTGAAATAATGTGTTTCAAATGAAGTTTTTGTAAAACTCAAACATTTTCTGTGAAAAAGAGCTTCAAATTTCGAATACACTGTAGCGCTTAAGCACCATTTTCTTAAAAACTGCTTCAAATCTTTCAAAGAAAATTGCCATTTAGGACACGGTTTTACTCTTCATATATCAATAATCTTCATATTCAACACACACACACACACACACACACACACACACATATATATATATATATATATATATATATATATATATATATATTGTAATAATCATAAGGTTGCACTCAACTAGCCCCACGTTGGGACCAGCCAAATGTAATAATCATAAGACTGCTCGGGGGAGGGCGCCAGGTTCAGCTCCTGAAATATAACTGGATGGAAGAGTTGGGAGGTCAATGAATCAGCATAGAGTCATTTGTGAAAAATAATAATTTATTCCTGGCACCAAAAGCTGCCAGGGAACTTATATGTCGCAATGGGCGACGCAATTTTCAATTAAATTTACTTTGTGGACTGATTGTCCTAATTACTAGTTGCTAATTCTTTTACAGTTAACACATCATGCATACTTTTTGATGAAGCGTGCTATTCATCACTTGAAGTTTGCAGGGCCTGAGCGCGGCCACTTATAATTTCTCGTTGTTACGGTCGTTCGGCGAGACGGATTCGTCTCATAGTTCTTTCACCAGTGGTTGTGCTGTCCTCACGGGCAGGCCGGGGGGCGGCCACGGGCGGAGGCGTAGGCCGTCCCAAGTGCGGGCCGGGGTGTCGGCCTCGGGCGGAGGCGTCGGCTGTACCAGGTCGTTGAATTTCAGCGGCGCGTCTCTCTGCAGGTCGCCAAATCGAACAGGCTCAGCGGGTTGAATGGCCACGGGCGTTGATGTAACGCGGTGAGCAGTCACTGGGCTCGGCGCGTGAGGCGGCAAAGGCTACTGGGCCGATGCGGAAACAGCGCGGGATCAAGTAGTCTTCCGCCCGAATTTTCTCCGCGACAAGTCCGCAGTCTTGTCCTAATTATTCCGATTCTGGGAAAGTCTTTCTCAAACTCGCGTCCCGATCGTAAATAACTGAAGTAGTTGAAGTGACTGACGTGACCGAAGTCTCTCAGAAGTAAGTGAAGTAAGCTTGAGAAGTCCTCTCAAGTGCTCTAGTGCTCAAGTCCCCCCGTGCTCTCGTCTCCCAATCTAGTCTCTCAAAAATACTTAAGTGCCTTAGTTCTAAAAATCTTTCACTGTCTGTCCTGATTTCTACTGTGCATCACGTTTTATGAGAAATTCCCTTTCCCCTTCCCCAAAATGTTCCTAGCTCTGGGTTATCCCTTCCCCCCTGGTGAAGCTTCCCATTGGCTAAGGGTGGCTGCGTCGCAAAATTTTGATTAGCCAATCATGTGGCAACTTTCCCGTATCTTTCCGTCGATGTTCTCAGTCTAATACTGGATTCTTTCTCTCGCTCGCTCCTCCCTTTTGTTAGTTGCTCCGGGAGCTGATCGCAGCTGTGTAGACACGTGCGCGCGAAGAAAGCGCATTTCACGGATTCCCGACGGCCGACAGGGGCTAATCGACTGCCTTACTGTAATGGCCCGTGCAGGGATTCGGGTGCCTACCCAGGCGTGTGCCGAGGCGCGTGGCAGAACGAATGTGAGAGGTTAGCATTGTTCGAAAAAGGTTCTCGCTTACGACATGTCGTAAATGCGTCGTCTTCTTCGCCTAATTGACACCCGGCCCAACCCATCGGAGCCCGAATTCCTCGATCGCGCGGCTGAAGGAAGGGCGCGAGGGTGGCGCTTTGTTCGGCGGGAGGGCCGGCGAAGGGCAGCAAGTATTTTTATGGGGGGCTAATAAACATTCCGCCTCTGAAGACAGGGGGGGGCTGGGTGCGTTCGGGGCTGGCCCGATGCGCGGTCGGGGGGTGGGCGGCATGACGAAAGAACCTTCGCTGCAAGAGCCTCCCCTCTTGGCCTACTTACTTCTGTGCCGCGGCGCGAGCTTGTTCCCAGCTGCAGGAATTATCGGTTATTGGCGACGCCATGATAAAATTATATTTAATTAATCGGTGACGCCACATTAGCATCCCCCTCCCACTAGATTGATAATTCGAGTTTCTTTGTTAATTTCTAATAAAGGGCGAGAATTCTCAATCGTCGAAAAAAATAACAGTGGTGTCACCTAAGATAAAGACATGCTTAATTTAATTTTTAATTGGAGGCTTAAGATACTGCGCCTCTCTGTCTACATTACTAATTTTCTATCATTAAAACCCTTATTATTACGATGCTTACTTCTAATCGTGACAACTAGTGTCGTATGGGTCGCAGGTTCTGGCGAATTGTGGGCAGAGTTCTCTTAAACGTGATATTTTACTTATTCTTTGAAACAAAATTCGTAAATTAAAAAAATCTTCAACCTGTCATAACCCCGTTCCCGTCATAATCCCGTCATAATCCCCGAAAAAGTCTTCAACCCGTCATTCAATCAATTCTCTGTCGTCCGGATGGGTGATTATCTGCCTGTACAAGTGAAAAAAAAATCTAGTGCCGTAAATATTTTTGTTGTATTATTAGTTCAATTAAGTTTCCTATAATCTCATCTACATTTTTCGGCGCCTCGTTCTCAGGTACTGTAGCTTTGTTAATGTGCCTCTCTTCTAGGCAAATTCTGACTCCCGTCTTTCTTTTACAACAATAGGATTTAATTACACCGCAACACTTCTCTCTCTTATTCCCTCATTAATCTTTCCCCCCAGTAGTTTCATTAACTCGTTCCCTCATTAATTATTCCCCCAGAAGTCTCATTGACTTGTCTCCTAAGTGATTACTGTGCAGGATAATTATGGTCGGCAAGGGGTATCGTCAGTGACGTTAATCCGAAACAAAATTCTATAACAGAATGAGTTGGACGCGCGAACACATTCGAAAATTAAAAAAAAATACCTGCTCTAGCTAGGAGCGCTCGTGGTCAATAATTAAGTCATTTTCTTTGCTCTCATTGGGCTTATGACCCCACTCGCGTCATCCCCCTGACTCTAGGACGCACACAGTGTATTTTGGTTCTATTCCGCCGTCAACTTCATCCGTAAGTGCAATTTCCTTACCCCCACCAAAACTCATAATATCTCTAGAAAAGTCGATCACCCCATCATTCTCCTTTAAGAAATTAACCCCCCAAAATTATATCGTGTTTTAAATCCTCAACTACTAGACAAGGGACGTCAAATAAATGATCTTGTACCTGAAACGAGATAAGGGCCTGCTCATTAATTGGCTTACTTCGTTTATTTCCTACTCCGATAACTTAACACTTAGCAGTGGGCAGTGTTGGCACGGGCACTTGTTCACTTATAAGGCGAGAAAATAATTTTAACGAAATGGCACTGATTTCACTGCCTGTGTCTACCAATGCACGGACAGAAATTCTATTCAATTTAAATTCTAAAACAGGGCACTTCCGGACACTCTTTGACTTGATTAGCCTCCCCATTGCCAAAATCGTGGAAGGCGTAACCTACAGATATCGTTTCATCGCATGGTATCTCTGCCACAATTCGTTCGGGACCCAGATGACCCAAACAGTTCTAGTTTGACGAATTTGATCTTACATTGTTATTGCCGCTAGTGCTGGGGCCGTTTCTCTCTGTTGGATTTTCCGGTCTCCCCGCGGGCGGATCTGAAGGCGGTCGCCTCTCATTGTTCTCAATGCCGGGCCTCATCCCGTCGCGTCGCCACGGTGGCTGATAGCGTTGACCCCCATTTTGATAAGGCCTGGGATTTCTCTCACCCTCATCATCAGGAAAGTTGATCCTGGTGCGGTCGAATTGGGCCAATAATTCCTGGAACCTGTCTAGGTTCTCGCACCCTACACTGTTGATTAAATTCTGTACATAAGGCGGAAAATGAGCAGTGAGCAACCAAATAATTTTTTTGTCGCCCGCGTACGGGTCACACAATTTAATGGCCGAAATTTTGCCCATCGCGTAGTCTAAGTATGACAACTTGCCACGCTCGTCCCATCTACTTTCTAAAATTTTCCTTTCAAACTCGTAACGAGTTTGTTCCCCCCAGAATCTGTCCAGGAATCTGTGTCGGAACTCCTCGTAACTGCTCGGGAACGGAGTGAGTGCTGTCAACCAGTGGGCGGCGTTACCGCGTAGCAACTCCTGCATGAACCTGGGTTTGAGCGAGGAGGGAACCGATTTAGTTAGAGCCATATAATTTTCGGCTCGATCCAAGAAAGCTTTCGGGTTCTCGTCCGGAGATCCCGAAAAACAAAGGTTTTGTGGGGGCGCCCACGAAAATCGCAAGCCTGCCTCAGCCGTGGGAGAGTTTCCTACTCTGTTTTCTCTGTCCCTCTCTAAAGCCTCTTGCACTAAAATTTTGACATTCCGGTCTATCTCTTCCCTAAGTTTAGATTGGTTTCCCCTCGCGTATTCCCCTTGCGCAGTTTCTATCAAATTTATTTGTTCCTGTATTCGGCTAACCTCCGAGCTTAATTTCTTGTCGATCTTATTAATGTTCTCATTAAGCTCCCTTTTAACGTCGGTTACGCTCTTTTCTAGGGAGTCATCTAGGCCCTCCATTTTATTTTCGAAACCCCGTAGTCTACGGTCCATTTCGGTTTCTAGTTTGTCAAAGTTGACTTTCGTTTCGGCCCTCGAGTGGCCAAGCTCTTCGGTCACTTTTGCTACATGGTTTTCGATTTCCGCGCATTTCTCCCCTACCTCGCATTTAAAAGTTTTTATTTCTTGACCTAGTTGTTTTTCGAGCTGGCCTACTTTTTCCGCCTGCGAATCGAAACATTTCTGCAACTGGTCAAATCTTTTGTCGCATTTAGCTTCGTGTTCCGAAAAAAGTTTAATGAATTTCTCCTCCATTTCCCTAGCATTTTCCGCGATTCGGCTAACAATGGTTTCATTAAGTTCATCCTTAGTTTTCTGAATACTCCCTTTTAATTCTCTAAAATGTTCTTCCTGTCGCGCCTCCTGCCTTTGCATCAATTTTAGAATTTCCGCTAAATCGGTTTTACTGTCGCCTTGCGCCGGTGGGTCACTCGAACTGTCTGAGCCTGCTAGATCGACACCTGATTCGTCGAGCATTTTTACTGAGTTCTCTTGTTCACTTAGTTTACTATTATACCGCACACGCAAACACCGACACACGCAACACAGTACAAAGACAATAAACACAAAAACACAAACAACAAATACATCAATCAGAGTCCACAAATTATTGACCCTCCTACAACTTTCTTCCATCCATTTATTGCGGTAACTTGTGATTTAAGCTGTCGCAATAGAATTTTGAAGGAGCTGAACCAAAAAAAGTTAATAACAAAATATTTTATGAGCAATCTGACTTCCTAATCTCGGGGTCGCTTACTGGGGTATTTAACAATACAAATCGAGCCCCACTTGGGAAAGCCAAATGTAATAATCATAAGGTTGCACTCAACTAGCCCCACGTTGGGACCAGCCAAATGTAATAATCATAAGACTGCTCGGGGGAGGGCGCCAGGTTCAGCTCCTGAAATATAACTGGATGGAAGAGTTGGGAGGTCAATGAATCAGCACAGAGTCATTTGTGAAAAATAATAATTTATTCCTGGCACCAAAAGCTGCCAGGGAACTTATATGTCGCAATGGGCGACGCAATTTTCAATTAAATTTACTTTGTGGACTGATTGTCCTAATTACTAGTTGCTAATTCTTTTACAGTTAACACATCATGCATACTTTTTGATGAAGCGTGCTATTCATCACTTGAAGTTTGCAGGGCCTGAGCGCGGCCACTTATAATTTCTCGTTGTTACGGTCGTTCGGCGAGACGGATTCGTCTCATAGTTCTTTCACCAGTGGTTGTGCTGTCCTCACGGGCAGGCCGGGGGGCGGCCACGGGCGGAGGCGTAGGCCGTCCCAAGTGCGGGCCGGGGTGTCGGCCTCGGGCGGAGGCGTCGGCTGTACCAGGTCGTTGAATTTCAGCGGCGCGTCTCTCTGCAGGTCGCCAAATCGAACAGGCTCAGCGGGTTGAATGGCCACGGGCGTTGATGTAACGCGGTGAGCAGTCACTGGGCTCGGCGCGTGAGGCGGCAAAGGCTACTGGGCCGATGCGGAAACAGCGCGGGATCAAGTAGTCTTCCGCCCGAATTTTCTCCGCGACAAGTCCGCAGTCTTGTCCTAATTATTCCGATTCTGGGAAAGTCTTTCTCAAACTCGCGTCCCGATCGTAAATAACTGAAGTAGTTGAAGTGACTGACGTGACCGAAGTCTCTCAGAAGTAAGTGAAGTAAGCTTGAGAAGTCCTCTCAAGTGCTCTAGTGCTCAAGTCCCCCCGTGCTCTCGTCTCCCAATCTAGTCTCTCAAAAATACTTAAGTGCCTTAGTTCTAAAAATCTTTCACTGTCTGTCCTGATTTCTACTGTGCATCACGTTTTATGAGAAATTCCCTTTCCCCTTCCCCAAAATGTTCCTAGCTCTGGGTTATCCCTTCCCCCCTGGTGAAGCTTCCCATTGGCTAAGGGTGGCTGCGTCGCAAAATTTTGATTAGCCAATCATGTGGCAACTTTCCCGTATCTTTCCGTCGATGTTCTCAGTCTAATACTGGATTCTTTCTCTCGCTCGCTCCTCCCTTTTGTTAGTTGCTCCGGGAGCTGATCGCAGCTGTGTAGACACGTGCGCGCGAAGAAAGCGCATTTCACGGATTCCCGACGGCCGACAGGGGCTAATCGACTGCCTTACTGTAATGGCCCGTGCAGGGATTCGGGTGCCTACCCAGGCGTGTGCCGAGGCGCGTGGCAGAACGAATGTGAGAGGTTAGCATTGTTCGAAAAAGGTTCTCGCTTACGACATGTCGTAAATGCGTCGTCTTCTTCGCCTAATTGACACCCGGCCCAACCCATCGGAGCCCGAATTCCTCGATCGCGCGGCTGAAGGAAGGGCGCGAGGGTGGCGCTTTGTTCGGCGGGAGGGCCGGCGAAGGGCAGCAAGTATTTTTATGGGGGGCTAATAAACATTCCGCCTCTGAAGACAGGGGGGGGCTGGGTGCGTTCGGGGCTGGCCCGATGCGCGGTCGGGGGGTGGGCGGCATGACGAAAGAACCTTCGCTGCAAGAGCCTCCCCTCTTGGCCTACTTACTTCTGTGCCGCGGCGCGAGCTTGTTCCCAGCTGCAGGAATTATCGGTTATTGGCGACGCCATGATAAAATTATATTTAATTAATCGGTGACGCCACAATATATATATATATATATATATATATATATATATATATATATATGTTTGTAATTTATTGTAACATAGGTATTAAGATGAAAAATGTTGTGGAAAAATGAATATTATTTTATTTAAGTACATAAAACAAATGATATCCAATATTCTGCCACCTTCCCCTAATACTATATTTTAACAAATTTTTACGACGTTCATTGTACGATATTAGTGTGGTGAAATTATGATGCTCGATTGGCTATCAAATGAGGCCGTTATGCTCAGTCTGATAATTCCCCTATCTGATTTAATCATCAGTAGTAGCGTAGCTTAATTATTGCGGTACTTATTCCATAAACAACTATTACAAAATTCGGAATTTCTGCAAACATGTACAAACAGGGTTTGATAAAATTTACTTTTTAAGATATGTTTGCAGCAAATTACAGAAAATATCGCCGAGAAAGAAGACCGGTATAGGGATCTCACGTCCTAATAAGCGCCAACGCTCTCTCCAGGCTCAACCTCCTGCGACGACTGGGTTGCGTTGTAAATACGAGTATAAATTGTACTCTGATTGTTGATGATCGAGATCTCATGTAATGCATCATGTATTAATCTCTACGTCGTCCATGTTCGACGTATGAAGGATTTATCTATATTTAATGGGTTTATTGGGGTTTATTTGTTAACTATGTTTACCATGTAACCTTCAAAAAATGATTTATTTGTGAAGCTAGTAGTATTACAAAAGAATATTGCGAAAGCGAATACAAAACACTTGTCCCAATAAGGGCTACAACAGTTTGCTTTCTTTAATGTTGAATTTGAATTTTACAAATCAATTACCAATCAATTCAGTCAGTACAAATACATGAAATCTTTAATCTTCAAATATTTTGTAACTTTTTCGTATATTCAGAAAGTATATATTAGGTATATTTTTATTAAATGTTACTAAAGACAGGTTCTTGACCTTGGCTCCTTACGGAGTTGTTGTGCCAATGTTCATACAAACATACAAAGAAAAAACCTAACCCAAATTATTAATCATCAATAATGTTTACGCATATGTTTTTTTAAACTTCCTCTAACTGAATTTTTATTGAGTTGTATAATGCCTAAAACTAATTTATTAGCGTATTAACTGCGTTATACGCACAATACATTTTATACCTCATAAATAATTCGATGTAATGTAGTAAAATTTAGAAACAAAAGAAAGTTTTCTGTGTGAAAAAAAATTACTGTCACTTTACGAATAGTTATTGTTCCTTTGTACCGAGTATAAAACGTTTAAGCAACTTGCAACAACTATTTCACTGATTTACATGCAAAAAGTATTAATACCAATCAAATTACTGCACATATCTAGATCAGTCTTTGCATTTCGTAAGATTCTATAGTTTAGACTTGTTATGCTTGGCATATTCCATAGCTTCTTGCAGCACATCAAGAACAGTGTCAACATTAGAGAAATTTGCGTTATATCCCATCAATCCAATTCTCATAACTAGCCCAGCAGACGGACCGAGTCCTCCAGAAATTTCCACATTGTATCTGAAACAAACCAAGGAAATAATCAGTATAACATTTCCTACGCTCCCTTACGCTGTTGGTTCAGGAAAGTGATACTCGAAAGGGCGCGGTTCAGGAAAAATTCCGGAAGGTTTTTTTTCTTGTCGGTTTGTGATTTTGGGGGTGTTGACTTCGAATTTGAGGTTTGTCACCTCGAAAAATTTCATCATGACCAAACTCAGTCAACTACATCATGCTTGAACACTACTATTGTGCATAAATTATTAGTATTGATAAATGATTATATTTAATGTTTAGCAACAAGTTCTTCATTACACCAAATAATAACGTAAAAAGAGCAATAACACTCAAAATTTAATTTTAGGTACGAAATAAAAATATAGAATCTGATAAGTTCATAAACACTTCGTAAAGTAAACTTTAGGGTAACTACAGTGGAAGAAATTGGTATAAATGCACACGTTTCTCAAGAAAATATCAAAATTTTATTGTACACATACATATAATAAATAACACAATTGACGTCGGTTAACATAAGTGATTATTTGCTAAATAAAAATTTGAAAATTAAATTATAATTCCTTTTCAAATATAGCGAAATACATATTCCAGTGAGACATGAAAAGTGTAATAAAGACACCTTCCTTTTCTGCAGCACCCATACCAAAATGTTCACTAAACAATTCTGATGTAGTAAAACCTAAGAATAGACCCAGATAAGGCGGAAATCTGCTTTCGTCAGAAAAAAAAACAGTTTCAGAACGGGCTATTTCCCCATGCAAAGTACACTGGATAAGCCGCAAACCTGTCGAAAGGGAAAACGGAAAGGGAATTTTAGTCCGACGGTAATAAAGATTGTGGATAAGACGGAAAATAAACCTTGTTTTAAAATTAAACATTGAATTGCACTTTTTAACTCCATCACACTCTCGAATTGTCGTCCATTGAAATACAAATCCAATCAATACAAATACAATCCAGTGAAATACAAAACCATCGGGATCGTCCAAATTAGACCTCTTTTCATCTATGAAAATCATTCGGTTCCACACCTATGTCCTCTAACCTTTTCTTTATATTTCTAGTATCCCTAAAGGCAAGGTCACGAGGTGGGCAGCAACTCCGCTGTCGGTCACTGCCTATCTCAACGTCCACCCCAATACGGGGGCTACTGTTCTTCAGGAGGCTCTCGAGAATGTTTATGTTCTCCCCTGTTTATTTCTTTACGACCTGTTGACTAGCTATCTTAAATCGTTTTTTCAGGAAAGTTTGCAATGGAGGCTGCCTTCTCGAAAACACTACAATCACAAATCAGGTGTTTAATTCTTTTAATTAATGTAACCTCATAATATATTTTACAAAACTAAAAGAGCGGTGCAATACTCTGGTGTACAAAACTCTGAAAAACCCACCGAAACAACAAAAATACAGCACAATTATAACGTAGATTACTCGATACAAAAACAAAATTTATTTGATTAAACTTTTAGCTTTACGAGATGTATATTTATACAAGTCTTTCATACTCGTTCATTTAGTTTTTCTTCTTTTTTAACAGTTCCTTAAACAGAATTATCCAGTTCTAGTAGTTCATATACGTAAGGTTCATTGTACATCACACTTTCTCAACAACTGTAATAATACCTGTAATGTTCAATTCTGGTGTAAAAGATTTAATGAGAAATGTATTTGGTTTGACAGTACATTAAAACCACTCCAAGTTAATTTAATAGCATATAAATGGTTTCTTTATCCCCAACCTTGCCAGGGTCTACGAGACAACTTTGCCAGGGTCTACGCAGTGGCTTGTCCTTCACGGCCCCTCCTCCTCAGTTTTGCTCCGGCAGGGTGGCGACCGGCCCTTTTTATTCGATACTTCAGTTTATGATGCACGGCGTGTCTAGTTCCTATTATACATGAATCACGACAAACCAAACTGCTGCACAGTGAGTGCACATGGAGAATTTTCTACAATAGCGAGTCTTCTCTTTTACCGAGCGCTTAGAAAGTCGGCAACAATCCCACCTGATTGTCTTATCTTCTCGTCTGTGGTGCACCGTCGCTACCTGTGGCTTTCCAGGAAAGTTGTAGTTTTTTTCCCGATGCGTTCGAGCCGAACAAAACGTATTTTTTTTTGTATTCCAGCATTATAAAATAACATTTTCTGTTGCAAGAAATCGTTCACAATCGGGCATTTTACGGCACAAATGATGACATATTAGATTTTATGCCACGAATGATTCCGTCATCACACATTCAGCCAATCGTAGAGAATCAGGGGGAGGTAGAGCTAAACGGAACAGCCGCCGTTTACTCGCATGATGTCAAATACGCGAGTCGCCACAGGGAAGTTGTTTCGCAAAATTAAGTTTGATTCTCTAATAAATGTATAATGCTGTTATACAGAAAAATATAGTATGCAACTCTCTTATAATGTTGCTTTATTATATTCGTACAAATTTGAAAACTCGCTCCTAAAGTCGCTCGTTTTCAAAACATGTACTCATGCAATAAAGCTTAACATTATAAACTAATTGCATAAAAATACATATACAGTTTCTTCTATGTTTGTGATTGGCTAAGGCCAATCGAGCAAAGTCTCCTTCTCGCTCTACATTGCCTTCTCTTAGGATTGCTGGAGGTGTGTTCTCATGTACACTGTCTGGAATTATCCTTGCGTATGCAGTGTCCGCGACTGGACACAGGGTCACAGTCCATGACATACGTTTTTCCACAAATGCTAGGCAATACTTATGGATGTGGCTTGGAAGTGATTTCCCGTGCCATTCTTGAAAGAAATGTGTATCCTGTAAGAATTTGACTAACACGCCTGCCATTGATATCTAAACGCAAATCCTTTACGATATGAGAAGCACACATGGAGGAATACTGAGACTTGTCTCACTGTTCCCAATAAATATGTTTTTAGTTTCGATTACTGGTGATTTGTTTCTTAAACCAGGTTCCCACTATTCAGAAATTATAATTTTTTTAAATATATAACGTCTGATTGATTAATCTAGACCTACAGAAGCTGGTCCTTCAGATTCACAATTAAAATCTACAGATATGTCATATGTCTCTCGATACGTAGTAATGCAAGGAATACTGGTAATCACCAAAGGCATGTCAAAGGGAGTACAATGATTGTGACAGACACACCAGAAAGAAATGGACTTCAAGCTATGAGAAAACGTAATAACATGAAAGAATCTGATCCGAAATAATCTGATCCAAAACAAGCTGTTTCAAGATGACAGTGAAAGTGAAGTGATTTTGCAAGATTCGTCACACGATTATGACCCCATTTAGTTCGTGGTCCTAAGTTTGTTGATGTCGAAAACGTGGGGAGATCACCGATCTTTTGTGTGTGTGTGTGTGTGTGTGTGTGTGTGTGTGTGTGTGATTGTGTTTTAGCGGAGTTCAAGATCAAGACAAAAAGAGACATATTGTGCAGGGAAAAATTCTGTCTGCGAATGAGTCATTTAAATATGAATTCATGTTTAATAGGAAAAGTTTTATTCTAGAGAAAAAATGTGTTATGCCTACTGTTCCTGACATTTCTTTCGTTGATAAGGAATGAATAGAAATGGTTTTGCCTAACCGCGCAACCCAAGGGAAGACAAAAAGACAACAGACTGCTATTTCATTTCCGATAGATTTTGTTTCTTATGATGTTCGCGAGGGTTTATGACAATGCTTCATTGATCCTACTAGTGCCGTCTTACTGTTCCCGCTATCAGATTCTCAAGGATACAGTGAGACAATGTGAGTGTCTATGTTGTTTATACATCGACAACTGATTGGTTGGTAAATAAATAATGTAATCAGTATACTTATGTATTGCACAAACATATTTGAGAAGATATTATATTGTTCCAGTCTCTAGTTTGTTATCCAATATTTGCGTCTCACTGATGCCACTTTTCCGCAACATGACCTTTTTTTAAAGATCTTATTTTTACAACCGATTTTGTTTAAGACAAAAATATCTATCTTCAATACTGCAGTTTTGGAACATTAAATTTTCGCAATTTTCGAAAATTAGTGTAACAACACTGCGCGGGTGGTCTGTAACACGCCGTGAGGAACGTCTTGGTGAGGGTGGACGGTCGTAAAGCATCTCCCTGCATTTGTGTTTTCCCCAGGGAGAAGGGGTCTGGTATACGCCACGGTGCTATGACGGAGGACTGTCGCATTGCGCGTGTAGCCAAATGGAAATTACAGAGAAACAAGCACTAAACCTCGAAACCTTTAACCAAGGTCACGTGACGCCCTCGGGAGGGGCGGAGCGCGGTCTCTTAAATAAGCGGAACACGGGAACACAGAGCCTTTTTACTGTTTGGCTGTTTTGCTTCTGCTTGCCTCGTTTGCCTTGTGCCTTATGCTTTTGGCCAATTATGGAGATTTTGGTCTTCGACTAGTCTTGGCGTTGCCATCAGACCATTCTGGGCACCTGCCATGAAGTCCAACTTTATTCTGTGCGTCGCCGACTAGTCGAGGGGCCGCTAGAGAAGCGGCTCTCGGCCGACGCTACTGCAAACGAGGCGATGATTCGACATCGGTCGGGATCGCGGGCGAGCGGCGGTATCAAACGGTCGCCGCCCAAGCCGCCCGTAGAGGGCCGCCGCTGGAGCCCGAGACTACGGCGGTGAGCCCGCTAATGGCTGGGCCTAAATGCGACGAGTGCTGCTCCGAGAAGAGCGTCATTGCCGCAACATCTTGAAGATCGGTGAGAAGGGGAACGCATGGACTTATTAGTACCCGAATTCAAACTGCAGGGCGTAGCCGTGACCTTAGCCGAGGCCATCGAAATTCCGCTAGAGAAAGAATCAGCTCTCTGCTGTCAGCGTAATACACGAGGCACGAGGCACTTTAGAAAATGCGCGGCTCGGCTCTCGCTGCCACCAGTACGCCCACCAGTCGAAATTCCGGTGGTACCGAGGGCCCCTTGTCGGGGACACGTCAGAGTTCACCTGCTGCCTGACCTGTTCGAGGCACGGCACAAAGTGAAAAAGCCGAGAGGAGGTATGTGTGGGACTGTGCCGATCAACCATCGCCGCTTCACGTTGATGTGGCCTAGAGGCATCTGAAGGAACGACGGGACTGGGCGTTTTAACTTGCGGCGTGAAAGAACCAGAGGGCGACAGCGCGGCAACGGTGGGGCCTATTGCCCCGCCCCATGTCAGTGACACACTCAGCCGACGCCGCTCTTTGATTGGCGTGCCCGGCCTCCCGGGGAACGACTTTCTGGAATTTACGGAGATACGGTAAACTCTGCCAAATCCGCTGTTCATCAAGAAGGAGTGTGTTAGGCTTAAGAGCAATCAAAGACATTTTTCACCTAAATTCTGTGACAAAAAAAGTTGAAGAACGAAAAGAGACAGGTTTACGTATTAAAGGATTGGTAGTTTATAAGAAATTGTTGGATTGGTGTGAATGTGTGTAAATGCGAAATTGAAGTTAAATTAACCTCTTGTACTTGCTATTTGGCAGCATAAAATGTGCTTCCTACCATAGATCTTTATTCGTGCATTTATCGTTTAAAACATTGGTAGATCATTCTAACCCAGAGCTGTGACCCAGCGAGAGCCCAGTCTCAAGCCGCGGTGAAAAGAAAACAAGGAAGTCAGTAAAATCCGTTCGTTATATGAACCACCACGACAGGTTCACGTCCTGGCACCCACATCTTGGAGTAACCGACATCTGTTTGCCTATGTGACACCCGACGTGTATTGCACAACCCACAAAGGTATTAGAAGTAAGAGGCCTGTTGCAGTACATCACACTACCAATTACTCTTGTTTACCAGTCAAACTTTGAAATATTTTACATAAATATCTTCTGTTAAACTAAGTATACAATTTTGGCACCCTCTGTATTGCAGCAACTTCAAATCCTGATGGAACTAGAACAATTCTTACTTTTTAATGTTATTAAAATAAAAGTCTTTAAACTTACCTCTCCATAGCATATTTTGAAACATGCTTAGTATTTATCTCAGGAGGAGAACGTATTGTAGTAACTGTTGGCAATCTGCAATTTTCATTTTCTACATAAAGCTTTAGCCCGATTTTATTGATGCCTTCGTATAAGCGATTTGCACAATCTTTATGTCTTTTCCAGGAATTTGGCAGTCCTTCCTCTACGAGTTCAGCCAATCCTTCTCTTAGCCCATACAATAATGAGCATGATATCGTATGATGATACCTGTAACAATATATTGTATTATAAAACGATGTAATAGTGCGATATAAAACAGAAGTATGAAGTGAAATTGCGATATACTGAAAAACGAGTGTGAATCCTAAACTTCATATGAGTATATTAATTACACATTAGATGGAGAGATATGTAGTTGTTTTTCTACGACAAATGATAAGATATCTGTCATATGTTAAACGCTTTCGTTTAATAGTATTTTGTCAATTGGCGTACAGTACTCAGCCAACACAACCAACAAGACGTTGCATACTAAAATGTCACAGGTGACTTTGATTTAGACTGGTTGGGAAGAAGCACTACACGAGTTGGGTGAGGATTTCATTTTAATGCGAAAATGTTTCCATCAACTAAAACTGGAGACAGTATATTTTCTAAGAATATTTATAATATACAAAAGTTGAACAAAGTAGATGAAATTTATTTAATATTACATTTTTACATTTACTCACTGTGTAGAAATTCTGTATAGTAAAATTACCGAATTGTACTATACAAGTCTTTTAAATTTTTGAACTAGTTTATCATCATAGTCATTATCACTTCGGTCAGCTGAATATACGTAATAAAATCTACTCCAGGTTGCCTAAGGAGCAGACTAGTGACTGTCGGTGCCTCTCCAATACTTTGCGCAAAATGTGGGCGGTTCCAAATAAAGCAATTTCTTGCACTTCCCAGAGACATGGTAGTTTAGCCAAGTTCTTACACAAATTTTGCAGAACAAATCCCAGAATTCCGATGACTATCGGTACGACCTGTGCTTTTATGCCCCACATTCGGCTGATCTCGATTTCCAAACTCTTGTATTTAAGATGTTTCTCTGCCTCATTGATTACGACGTATAATTGATATTATTATTATTATTATTATTATTATTATTATTATTATTATTATTATTTTCGAACGTAACAAAGACCGGTTTTGGTGTGTAGAATTATAATATTGCGATGATTGTAAAATGAGCCTCGAACTATGGTGGGTATATGAGCCCCAAACTTTAAGGGACTCATATTACATACACTAAAACTTGTGTTCGTACTATTTTGGTTTGGGTTACTTGCCACAAAAGGTTCTATACCCAAAACAAAAAGAAAAAACTTGGATACTGAATACATGGTTAAGGCAATGCAGTTAAGAGCCAGAAAATGGATTTGAGGAAGGCTTCCATAACTATTCTCGTACCAAGACTTACTCTTCAAAGGCTTGTTCGTGTTGAGAAACCTTTGGAAGAAGCAGTTTTTACTTAATTCGGAAGAAAACCTATGCTGAGGAATAAGCGGGAAAAAGAGCCGAGTATTTGGAAAGAAGGAAACAAAATTCTACGGTCTCATCAGAAAAGATTTTCATAGGATAACGTACCAATTTTGTGAAACAAATGGAAATTAACACATATTCACAGAAAATGCTTTAGCCAGTGGGGAAGTCTTCGACCATTTTATGATTCGCCAAAGACACGTTTTAGCTTCATGGACACTCCTTATCACATCATATCCTTCCAAAGAGGCTCTTATGGTAACCGGAGAAAAAACATATGCCTGGATGAAAAACCATAAAAATAGGAAGGCGAAAATCACAAAACAGAGTGGTAAGAAAATTAAAACCGCACATGAGCAAGGTTTCAAACGGAAACATCTTGAAGATGAGAAATCAGAAGAATAAAACTACTCTACCACTTCAGGAGTCTCAGTTTTGGAGTAGGGGTTCAGTAGGGGTTCAGTAGGGGTTGAACGTTCCTGTGATGGCTAAACGTCTGGTTGGTTTTTTACTGGACTATTTTCAGCCGACCACCGTGGAGAACGGTGGGTCCAAGGAATTGTGTGAAATGTGGGTGCACCATGACAGTGCTGGGACCGAAAAGGACATTTCCATATGTGACTTTTGTAAAGGATTTTTTTATTTTCCAAGCTTTGTAAAAAATTAGCTTTTACATATATAAATATAATTAGTTTCTTTATAATCATGTGTTAATTAATATATTAAGGAGGCACATAATACCAGCACATATCTTTTTATATCAAATATGACTTCTTTTGAAGTATATATTTTTTACCCACTTGCTGAAGAGTTAATAAAGTTCATATTTATTGTAGAGTTCACACAAGCGTTGAAGATTGTTTCCATATTTGTTTAAAAAAAGACATTTAATTAAATTTTTAAAACAACGAAATGAAAGTGGGGGCTCATATTACCACATCTATTATTATTACTATTATTACTTGAATCGAACTTGCCTTACTTTACGTGGCGAGACTCGGGCCATCAGGCCCGCTCTTCCGTTTGATCACGTTTCAAATTTCGCTACGCTGCTTTCATCAACTAGCAGAGGAAGAAGGTATTTCTTGGGCGAGAAACAGGCGATTTGAATTTAGCTCAGAGGCGCCATTTAGGCCTTAGGATCTTTTACATGCAAGTAAATCTACAAACATGGCACAGCCGGCTTTACTTTCCCACCGAAGGAAGGCGTACGAAGGTTTTTTTCGCCCTTAAAAATCCACGGCTTCGATCGGGTTTGAACCCGCGAACTTGGGTACAACAGTCCGGTACGCTAACCGTTACACCATCGCCGCCATCACGCCTTAGTCCTCTACATCACGACTAAATGTATGAGTCGGTTGAATATAAAATCTACTCAAGGTTGCAACCAGCTACTTAAGGAGCAGATGTAGGGACTGTCGGTGCTTCTACAATACTTAGCGCAAAATGTGAGCTGTTGCAAATAAATCAGTTTCTTGCACTTCCCAGTCTTTTCAAAGACCTGGGACTTTAGCTAAGGTCTTACACAAATGTTGCTGGACAAATCCCAGGGCTCCGATGACTATCGAAATGACCTGTCCTTTGCGTCCCACTTTCGGCTGATCTATATTTCCAAACTCTTGAATTTAAAACGTTTCCTTGCCTCTTTGGTTACGACGTTTTAATTGCAAGGCACAGCCACATTTACAAGTAGACACAATTTTTTCTCCAAATTCTGGATAACAATATCCGGTTTGTTTGCCGCTATCGTGCGATTCTTATGAATTTGTTGGTCGTACAATATTGTATAGAGTCCAACAGACGTCACCGGTTTTGGTGAGTGTTCGTATCACTTGAGACAAGAGGAGAAGACTGGAAAGGAAGAGAAATTATGCTCGTAAAAGTGAAGAATTTTAAAAAAAATTAAAGGTGATGAAGAAGAAGTGGAATCTGACAGGTAAAGAATGTTACATAGAAGATGACATGTCAAAAAAGACAGGTAAATCAAAGCTGTTAGCCCCACAACAGCCAAAGAAGAAAGATATAAAGGACACAAAGTAAAAGTAGACTTTCTGAAAATCCAGGTAAATGGAATATGGGAAGATTACAAAGATAGAGCAAAAAGAGGATAGAAAATACAATATCCAAACCTAAGCAATGTGTCACGGAAGAATCTCTGAGTTTTATCAAAATTGTAGGTGTTTGCGAATGAAATTAAATCTATTCAATAGATCCGCACTGTTATGGCCAAAACAAGTTATTTTCATAAAATAATTTATTCACAATTGCTGAACATACAGAGAAGGACATGCATTAACATGCGTAATCACAAAATAACCAGGATATGTATCGGGGACTTGCCATATTTAACAAAAGTCCAAGAGATGTACAAACACGATGCCGCGATCCAAATGATCCGATGCCATGGTCACGCTCCAAATACCGGAGGAGAAGTCCATAATACTGGCCGACAGCGTAGTCACTCAATATCAGTTACACTCAGTGGCATTTATAAGAGAGTCGTTTGGAGATTCTTCCCCTCAAAATTTTCGAACTAAATACGTATATTTCTAACTAGCTGGCTTGCGTGCCCTGCGTTGCCCAATTATTAATTAATCACAACCATCAATTAATTAGAAAAATTAATGCTTATGTGTATCCCCACCCCCTCCCCTGCCCCACCATGGCCCACCGTGACCTACCCTCCCCCTTCCGACCTACCCTCCCCCTTCCGATCCCTCCCGCCACTTCCCACCCGCCCAGCTCCACTGCCCCCTCATCCTTCCCCGCTTCACTTTACCCTACCTCATCTAGAATGTCCTGCAAGCTCCGCCCCTCCCATGTCTGCTACAATCATCGTTTCTAAGGGCAGCTGTAGATATGAGCACCGTTGCGTACTCCCGGCAAACTACCAGTATCAATTTTGACCTATGTCTGACCTTTGGCTCAAAGTCTACTTGCACTATTGGAATTTTAAAAAATGGAAAGAAGTTTTAGAGCTTTCATATAATTCAAATTGATAAAAACAAAGAAATAAACATTGTTATTTACATATCCGCCTACTCGCCGTGTCGTTACGTGCCTACCCGCCCGCCCGCCCGTTTCAGAAAAGTGCGATCCAATCCATTTGTATTGAAATGGAATTGAAATATTGAAACCCTATGCGTGTCAGACACGTATGGAACGAGACTAACGGTATTTCAAACGGCCTACCCGTATGGAACGGGTCGAATAGTTTTAATGGGTACCCGTATGATACGATTCTTTCTACCTTTTGGAAAATGCTAGCAAGCTGTGGTATTTGTTTTCAAAATTTAGAGTAAACTTTTTTAAAATATAGTGTATTTTTCAAAACTTATTTTTTATATGGAGAAATAAATTTAATTCCAAAATCATGTTTTGCGATAGTTTAGTTTCTTAATAAAATAATAAGCTCGTAATACGCTCTGCTAGGACAAGTCATCAGTTTTCACTTGCTTTTGCAAGAATCAAGTTTCCACTAAATAAAAACTTTATATCAAGAGAGACGGTAGTCTCTGGCCAACTACAAAAAGATTATCCCCAAAGAAGTAGTGTCGTTTGTGGGTATTGAAAATAGGTTGCAAAATACAATATATATATATATATATATATATATATATATATATATATATATATATATCAGCATGTTCCCATTATGAAGCAGAATGGATAGCGAATATTAGTCTTAATTAGTTTTACTCATTACCGAGAAACGTGTGTAAAACGAAGGTTCTCTCTCTAAAATAGGGGAACGTGATTTCCTTATTATATTTGTAAATTTACAGGCATTCTTTCAGACTAAATACTTTTTCACATTGTTTCTATTGTAGATGCTTTGATTACGGATGATAAAAAATTTAATTAAATAAATTTATGATTCATGATCTACGGTTATGGATTACGATTATGGATTATGGGTTACGATTATTGGTAAGGATAAAGTTTTCTTATGGTTGACTCTTGTCCTTATGGCTCTCGTCGGTTCTTACGTATTCTTATAGATTCTTAGGAATTCTCAAAGTTTTCATTGGTTCTTATGAGTTCTTATGTTTTCTGTAAGCCTTGTAGATTTTATGGGTAAAGATTATTAGGAATTTATAGGTAAATAAGTAAGAGTTCTGAGAGGTTTTTAGTTTTCAGGGGTTCTTATAAATTCTTATAAACTTTTATGAATTCTTAAATATGTTTATGGTTTTCTGAATCTTTTATGGTTCCTAGAAATTATGTGCTCTTCGAGGCTCCTTTAATATGCTGACAAGTTCTTATGATTCTACGTGTTTTTAAGGGTTTTATGAAGTTTTATGAGTTTCTATAGTCCTTATGGGTTCTAATGGATTGTCTGAGATCCTTCGGAATTAATAAGGGCTTTTAGGAATTCTTAAGTGTTTTCAGTTGTTCCTTTGAATTTGATGGGGTTCTATGGGTTTTGAAAATGAGTTCTTAGGAATTTTTAGATCTTAAAGCTTTTTATATGTTTTTGTGGGTGGTCTGGCGGGTTTTATAGGTCTTTAGAAGTTTTCATTAATTCTTCGTTTTGATGATTCTTAAGTATTCTTAGGGGTTCTTAGTCGTACTTACGTTGTCTTTGGCGTTTATGATTTCTAATAATTCTTAAAGTTCTTAGGGAATCTGATGACTTCTTATGTTTTTATGGTGTTTTAGGGTTTCTTGTGAGTTTGTATTGATTATTCAAAATTCTTTCGGGGATTTTACGGGTTCTCGTGCGTTTCTATGGGTTTTATGTTTCTTATTAGAGAGTTAAGCTTTGCAGTATTTTAGCATCTTGTAGGCTCTTATGGCTCTTTTGTTCTTTTGTGACCCTTATCAACATTTTTGTTGATCTTTTATGAGCTTTTGGGTCTTTATGTGTGTTTAAGTGTTATTCATTCTTATGGGTACTTTTGTGGTAGGGATACTCTTACGGTCTAGCTTTCTTTTACGAGTGTTGAAACGGTCACGAATGAGGATGGATAGCGTGTACTGTTATGGTCATGGATACGGAAAAGGTAACTGGTAACTGAAACCGTTAGGATTCGGTTACGGTTATGGGTACTGTTACAGACACTGTTACGGTCACTGTTACTGATACTGTTATGGATATGTACTAATAACTACATGTGATTACTGGTAATGGCTTCTTACATACTGGTAATGGATTCGGTTGGGAAGTGAACTGGATACGTTTACTAGCAATGGAAATGGTAAATGATAACTGATACTGTTAAGAATTCGTACACGGTTAAATCAGATATTTCAACGAAAATGAGACCTGCAGCATTGTGTTAAGCGTTCTTTATTATATCCGAAGACGTTTAATAAAAAATTTTGGAGCCGTTTTTGAAAATAGTTTGAAAATGTTTTGAGGCTTCATGTAAACTACCCTCAAAAACCCTTTTCAAACTCGGAGGGACCCGAGTACATTTAAATCTATCGAAGAGAAAAATTTCGGAGCAAATCTGATGAATCGTTTAGGTGCTAGCGTAGACCACACAAGGACAGACAATTTCGCCGTCAGTCGATGTTTCGGTATAAAGGACCCACAACGTTTGTACGTACGTACGGAAGGATTCTGACATCACGTGTTAGAGTAAGTAATTTACTATATGTAAGAACAGATTTTATCCATATTTCTTCATATTATTATCCATATTCAGGGCCCGGGAATAAGTTTTTCTGTAGAAAATTCCCCATTTTCCGGCGCGTGATTACAATACTCTCTCATCTTTCACAATAAGGTGACAAAGTAAAATGAGGGAAGTTTTATTTTGTATTGTCTACCTATGATTTAGACAAAATTGTTGTTGCTTCTTGCAAATTTTTCTAGTTTGGAGATTGCGATTTTTTTAATGAGTTTTTTCGTCCTTTAATACATGTTTAGAGGTTTAGTTCTTCTGGACTCCCATACTCTGTAAAATTAAATTGACAATTTGATATTACATGCAATCAAATATCACCGTGGGTACAAGTCTTTCTGTTGTCAATAAAGGCTTAGCAATATTAGAATGTTTTCCAAGAATAGCACTGGGCTTACAGTGCTGTAACGCACAGTTCAGGCTCTGGGGCCGCTCGAAGTTGCCTGCCAATAGCCGACTATTTTCTCTCTTTAAACAATGATTTATAAAATGTGAAATGTTCGAGTATAATTCTTAATTTATTTTTGATCTTTTACACGCCACCGTCTCCCTACATACAGGGTGTGGATTCTCCATAAGATACGTACCGCCTGCACAGCGCGAAAATCAGTACTACAGACGTCGCATTACGAAATAATTGCTGTGACCTCAGATTCCGTAGCGACGCGACCTTGACGACCAGCTTAGTTGAGGTGAGTCAATTGTCGTTGAATAAAGATCTTTTGAAAATCCATTCACAGTATTCAAAATTTACTTCGAAGAATATAGCAATCAGTAAGAAATCCATACCTACCGTCTGGTAAGTAACAGTAGACATCTGATTGCTCAAAAATAAATTATTACTAAATAAATCGTGTGCGAGTGTGTTTATACTTACATTCTTGCCTCACCAAAACAACCCCAGTAATTTCCTAATTTGGTGATATCCCAGTAGAACACAGAAATGGGTGATTTTCGAGCATACACTTTATTACTGTAACAAAAACAAATTAATCAAATTGATGCTACACATGCCTTACAGTACTTAAAGGTGCCTTGGTACTTACAGAGCTTGAGAACTGAATGAAATTGGAGCTAATCCTGGAGGCGCTCCAAGTACCTTCTGGGAACCACTGTACACAATATCAATTTTCCAGAGATCGGTAAAAACAGGTACAGCACCCAAAGACGCAACTGTGTCAACAACAAATAAACAATTGTTCCTGAAAAGGAAAGGAATAAATGAAAACAATGAACAAAGATCCTAAGACTAATGTAACGATAATGAAACCATGAATGTAGGTAGGCAAAAAGCTCACGCTAAAAAAATAAACAAAAAATGAAAATCAATAATAAAGATGGAGTATAAATAAATGTACAATGAAATAATAATAATAATAATAATAATAATAATAATAATAATAATAATAATAATAATAATAATAAGTCGTCTCCCAAAGTCCAGTCCTACGTCCGAGCAAGTGTTAACTTAGCCTCGAGGGAGACGGGCAACGTCAGAAAATCTGGCGGCAAACAGAGCGGTAACACACCCATGTAGATATAGAGACACGGACTATGCGTCGTAAGGTCTCGGAAAAGAAGCCGCTGCCTGCGGAGCGCCACGGAACCTTCGGAGCCACCGCTGGAGGTGACAGCATGCGAGCCGGTTCAGGAGCTGAACAGGCGGGCCCTGATTGAGGATAACCCCGAATATACCACAGCCGCAGCACCCAACGATGGGCAAACGAATTCAAATTAAAAATTTCGGAATTCCAATGTATTTTTTTGGTATTTTTGAGAAATTAAAAGATGGCGGGATAAGGTTTTTTGCAAATAATTCTTGAACAGTAGCTTGTAAATATTTTTTAAAGGATGGGCAAACGGCTTCACACAATGGACAAATGAATGCAAAATAAAAGTTTCGTACTTTCAATGTGAAATGTACATGGCCTTTTTTAAAGGCCGAATTTTGTACAACAGACTGTCGGAGCCAAAAACCTCTAACTTCAATTTTGTAGTTTTAAAACATTTTTTGAAATTTTCGAAAAATCGGGGAAGTCAGCAAAAAATGAGAATTCTCTTAAATGTCATTCACACTATTCAACAACAGCGTTTAATCAGAAAAATTGGAGTCGTTTTTCAGAAAATTTTGAAAATGTGTTTGAAAAATGTGAAGTACCCTCAGAAATCAAAATATCCGTTTGAATCTCTCAAGAGTAAACAGAGCGTAAACGAAGCCACTTCCCTGTTCATGTTGTTCTAAACTGATGTTTCATATATTGATAGAAGCATCTATTATTATTTGTTGCCAGAAGTAAATAAACGCCTGTATAAAATATCTCCCCCCTACCGACAGATCAAAATATTGCAATTGAATCAAAATATCGGAGTACATATTTATAATGATTTAGCTGGAGTTAAATTTTCTATTTATATTCTTTACTAGTTAGTTGATTGTCAGTTAGTAAAATTCTGTTAGTAAAATTCAATGCTATCCTAAGTTTTATGAGAATCACTTGAATTATTTAAAAAATTAACATTAAATAGTATTTTATGTAATTTTATAGAAATAACTTCTTGTGTATTTCAAGTACAACTTTTCACAAACTAAATGAAATTATTATCAGGTAGTTTCTGTAAATACGACAAAAATATGTTTTTACAATAATTATAAAATCTGTTAATGATAAAATTATAAGTAACATATGCATATACAAAACAATAATGGAGATAGGATCACCTTATCATGTTTTAATTTTTTTTTAAATATTTTATTCAAAATACTATCATATGAAGTAGTAAATAAAGATCTTCTGGTAGCCATGGTTGAAAATTCACATCTTTGAAATTATGTGTTCCTTATTTTAAAAATTTAAAGGAATCTACAGATCTGCAAATTGCAGATGCATCTGCAGATTGATGCATCAGGCCAACTACCTGCTCATCAATAAAAACATGACTGAAGCTAATGTACCCAAAAATCTAATAAAAAAGCGAATTAATAGATGTTGACTTCAGAAGAGAACTTTGAAGGTTGGTACATGGAACGTAAAGAGTTTAAGTAATAAATTAATAGATATAATTATGAAATTAAAGAAATTATATCAAGACATAATTGCCTTAACAGAACCAAAAAAAGGTAATGTGGAAATCCAAGAACAATGCATTCATCTTTATAGTGGAGTGTTAAAGGATAAACATGGGAACAAGGCATTCAGTACTAACAAAAAAATTAAAAAAGTACGTAACAAATAGAAATTTAATTATTGTAAAATGAATACATTTGGAATTAAAATAACTATAATTGGTGTTTATGGAATAACTAAGAATAAAAGTCTATAATAAAGGATTAATTTTAAGAAGAATTAAATTATACAATAAATAAAATGGGTAATTTAAGATATATCATAAAGTTGGAGGCCTCAAAGTAGGCTATTTAAGCATTTTTTGCCCCATTTTCAAGGACGCCAATGTCTCAAGATGGGTTCATTTGTTCATTCAAGATGGGTTTACGTCTCAAACAGGATTCATTAATGATTAGGAGAACCAATTGATTGCTGTAATACTCATGACTAATTTGTAATAGGCGATACGAACCTAAATGTCTTGGACAAAAGTATATTTAGCATAAAAGAGTTCAAGGGAATGATCTATGTAGATGGCACTAATTAAACACCAGTACCCAAAGACATTTTTAACTTAAAACGCTATAATTGTCTTTTACGACATTGGCAACATTGACGTTGACATCTTTAAGTGAACAATTGAATTACCAAGTAATTCGCGCTGCAGTTGGATTTCAATTTAGATTCAAATTATTGTACTTTTAAAAATAAATTTGCGAAAACCTAAAAACAGTATTGCCTCGGAACTTAATAAACTTGAAGAATTTCAAGTAAATACGGACAAAACAGAACTGTGAGTAATGCTAGAGGATGATTGAACGTTCTTATGTTCGACTTCGCACTTTTACGTTTCTAGTTGTGTGCAAATACCGATTTTCAAATGAACGTGACCCACAACTTATTCGTATTAAATTTAACTAACCCCTTATTCACATAAACATTAAAAAATCGCCTTTTAATGTTAGATTCTCATACAAAACGATTAATAGAGCAATTGGAGAAGTAGAAGTGAACCCAAATTAGACTGCGTTTGTGGAGTTTTAATTTCCTTAAAAATTAGGGGAGAAAAGTATGGAACTGTTAAGGAAATTCGGAGAAAAATCACATGTATTTGTAAAAGATGTTGTGACAGAATTTTCGAAACTAATTGGGAATGATCTGCATTTTTGCATTTAGCATTTGTGCAAATGCAAATGTGCTATGTGCAATTTTGTCCATATTAGCCAAAACGCGTAAAAATGTAGCTGTAGTAAAATTTAACTATTAGAATAAAGAACTGCAAGTATTTGTTACGGCGATTATAATTTTGAAATTGCAATAAGACCAGTTGATATCCCGTATGGTGGTAAGATACATGACCATTTGATGTTGGGATTTTTTAACGTGCGTATAATATTATCAGCTACTATAATTCATTGGTTCGTCCAATGGCAGATACTGAAAGAACATATTTGAACAAAGCAGAGGATTAAAGAACTGAAGAATGAAATAAATTTTCAACACATGAAACTACTGTTAAAACAGTTTACTGCTTCGACGACGCAACGTTTTATTTGTTCTGTAGCAAATGGAACTTTTTGGTGGTTTTAAATGGTGGGAATATTTTCTTTCTTTTCTGTTTCGTTTACTTATATAATTTTAGTATACATGACAACCCTTGTAATTGGTGGTTTCGTGAACTCAGGTCGCATGTAGCCGGCTGTGATTAATTGTTTCAACCTTTATATCTTAAATATATTCAAAGCCGCATTTTACGCATGTATGCATTGCCTTACACTACGTTCTCGTACGACCGTATTTTTGGTACCAGCGGCTCGGTCGTAAGTGCACCACGCGGCCCCGCCCATTGTCTTAGAGGCTTCGGCAGCCCTTTCCCACGGTGGCCCAGAGAGCCACCCAGAGAGCCCAGAGAGCCCCCCTAGACCAGCCCCCTCCGCCACGCCTCGCGGTAGCCACCCACATGGCAGGAAGGGGCTGGTTTTATACATTTGTGTGCACCACCGCCCCCTGCAGATGCAGATTCAGATTTAGACATGGGAAGGCCAGACATATGAGGACGGGACTTGTGACAGGAGCGGACTTGGCATGGTATAGCATTTAGGGCCGCAGGCTGCCCACATCGCCCATAATCGAGGCTAGGTCCGCCCATCTTGGCATTTCTTAGGGCTGAGGCTGCCCACATCATATGAATTGGACCACGACAGCGTGCACTGCCTGGTCGCCGTGTCTGGGGAGCCTGCATCGTTCGCCCAGAGGCGCACTGTGCGTGCTCAGCGACCTCCGCGCAGCGAGTGCCATGCCCCGGCGACAATTGTGGCGAGCTCAACGCCTTCAATAGCAGGTACCTGTTTCTGCCTCTGAAGTGCCGAGCCAAGCTGTTCAAGCTCATATTAAGCAATAGAACATTAATCGGCATTAATCAGCATTAGTCGGATTGAACTGTTCCTCTTCATCGTTAAGGATCATTCATTGGATTATGGATCTGTAAGTTACTTTGTGTCAATTAATTTATGAATTGTTATTTGTAAAACACTGATTAAGTTTTACATTTAGTAGATTTAGTAGTAGATGTCGTAATGTATGATATCTTTATTGATATATTTCTTGTAGGCGATCGAATGGCTTGCATTACGACGCAATGCGACTGCCCCCGCCCCCTCTGTCTTCTGGGCCAATACTCTCAACCCTTAGGTTAAACTCGCCTGTCTTAAGGAACGTTCATGCTAGAGATCATGATTGGGGGAAATCTTGCCTATCAAATTCTCAGTCGTTGGCAGTTGGGTGAGAATGTTCTTTTGTAATAGTTAATCCAGATGGCGTTATCCTCCGTACACTGCTACCAGAATGTGCAGAAAGACTGGGACTCCAGAATTTGGCCGTTACCCATTTTACATGTCGGCCAGGGTACTTCATGTTTTTGTGCAGACAATAGGGAGTATATGAGTGAAATGTGTGTTCTTTATAATCCAGATGAATGGCAATTGTTTACAGTTTCTATTGGACTGTTTGAATTTACGTGCTTCGAGTGCTGGCGCTATCTGTTTCATTCAACGAGAACTCTCGCGCCCCATGTTGGTAGCTCTTTGTCAGTGTGTTGGTATGGTACGTGCGCGAGTGAACAGGCCCTCCGTTCTCTCCGTTCTTTTGTATTGGAATCAGTTAAATAAATAGTCTTATGAACAAAATACTCGTTTTATTCAAAAGGTTATGGGCCCAGTGAACGCTTGAAGTGGAAAAACAAGACTATTTGTGACCAATCGTAATCTGTGAGTCGGATTTCGAATTGCCAAGGACCTAACCTCGAATTTGGCTGTGGAAGCGTGTTCGTTTCGCTTGTGCGCGTATTCGTCGTGTGACTCGCGCAGTTTATCGAGGAGGCTTTAACCGTTTGGAGGGCTCGCCACGTGCATATAAGTGTCGATTGTAATCTGTGAGTCAGATTCCTAATCGCGAAGGACCTAACCCCGAATTTAGTGGTGGAAACGTGTTCGTTTCTTGTTCAAGTTCGTGTTCATCTCGCTAGAGGTCGCGTTCGTCGCATGTGTGGCAATTGAGTGACGTCACAATGGCTGAGAGATTAGACATGAATAGCCTGAGTAAGTTTGATGGCAGTAATTACAATCAATGGCGATTCCAAATGAACTGTGCACTTCGGGCAAAAGGACTCTACGAAATCGTCCATGGAACTGAACTGAAACCGGAAAATAACGATGAGACGCAGAAGGCATGGATTAAAAATGACGCAACGGCAATGTTTATTTTGACATCTGCATTAGACTACGCGCAGATAACCTTGATTGAGAATTGTGAGTCATCTCATCAAATAATTGATAAGCTTGATTCGATCTATTTGCAACGATCTGAGTCGAGCAAAATGATTGCACACGAACGATTTCACCAATATCGAATGAAAGATAGTGACAGCGTTGCTCAACACATTGCGAATGTCGAAAACTTAGCGAAGAAATTAAAGGATATTGGCGAGACTGTAAGCGATGCGGCGATAATGACACAAATAATCAGCACGTTGCCGCAGAAATTTTTGAATTTTCGACAGGCGTGGCTATCAGTTAGCGAAGACAGGCAAACGCTGAGAAATCTGACGTCTAGGTTAGTTGACGAAGAAGCAAACCTGTCTTTGGTTGAGCAAATGGAAACTGCATTCACGGTCTCATCGGGCAAAAATCAATCGACGAAATCAAAGAGGTCGACGAAGCAGAGAGAGCCGTCATCAAGTGGATCGAGCAAGCAGAAATCAGTCGATCAAAACCAGGAGGTGAAACAAGACATCAAATGCTATCAGTGCGGGAAAAGGGGCCACATCGCCCGGTTCTGCAGGAACAAGCCTAAGCATAAGTCATCACATCGCGACAAGGAGTATACTTCATTCAACGTGGAATTTCCTGAAGGTGTCAACATGGAAAATACGTGGATCATGGACAGCGGAGCATCTGCCCACATGTCGTACAGGGCTGAACTATTCTCAAACATGTCTGCTGTTTCTGAAGGGACTACAGTTGTAATTGGAAACAACGTGTCATTACCTGTCATTGGAAAAGGAGACATCGAGATCGAGAAAAAGATTAAAGGTGAGTGGTACAAGTCAGTTATCACGAACGTCCTATTTGTTCCTGACCTGAGAAGAAACCTGTTCTCTGAAGCTGTCGCGACCAAGAAGGGTTGGTCAATAATGAAGGAAGGAAAAAAGGCAGAGATTCTACATGGCTCAAAACTCATTGCGAGTGCGATTCTCGATGACAACAATAATTATCGTATGTTGTTTAGAAATATTTCAGTTCATCAGGCTCAACAAGTTACAGAGAATAGCTTGAAGGCGTGGCATGACAGACTTGGCCATGTAAACTTTACGCGGGTTCGAGAAATGATCAAGAGTGGTGTGATATCCGGCATCACACTGAGTGACGAGGATGAAATTCTCTGTGAGTCTTGTTTGTATGGCAAGCAACATCGTTTTCATCATGCGTCCAGAGAAGTCCGAGAGGAGGAAGTTGGGGAACAAGTGTTCTCAGATGTGTGCGGCCCTATTGCGACTGAATCTTCCGGAGGTGCCAGGTACTTCGTTCTATTCAAGGATAGCGCAACATCCTACCTCGTCGTCAGGACCATGAAGCACAAATCTGATGTTCTGACTCGTCTCAAGGAATATGTGCGGATGGTTGAGAAGCAACAAGGCCGTAAGGTCAAGGTTTTGCACTGTGACAACGGTCGAGAATACCTAAATGAAAGTCTGCAGGAATATCTGAAGAGAGAAGGCATAATCCTAGAAAACACTTCGCCTTATACCCCACAACAGAACGGTCGCATTGAGAGGGAAATGTGCACGGTCATGGAGAGTGCCAGGTCCATGATGCACGCAATGAACACGCCAAAGTACCTCTGGGGCGAGGCGGTTAACACGGCAGTGTACATTCTCAACCGGACTCCAACAAGCGAAAAGAGAAGTACGACGCCGTATGAAGCTTTCATGGGTAGGAAGCCATCATTATCGCATTTAAAAAAGTTTGGTTGCACTGCATTTATGCACGTCCCCGACTGTCGAAGAACTGAGTTGGATGACAAATCTAGCAAACTCATGTTTGTCGGGTATGATGGAAATTCTGACAATTATCGACTGTTTGACCCGACAACAAAAAAGGTAAAAGTTTCGAGAAACGTGATTTTCGATGAACACACTACGATCGATACCGAGAAGAAGACCGTCCAGATCAGCATTGCGCAAATGGAAAATGGAGACGACAACGCTGAAGAATATCCTGGAGGTCGAAACCAAATCGTCGATCTAGGTGGAGCATCCAAGTTAGCAGCTCCGGAGGCGCAGCGGCCGGCAATAAGAAATCTCGCAGTAAATGAGACCGAACCTCGACAGGATCTGGATGGAGAACAGTTCGACGCAAACCCGAGGAACGTCGAAGCTCTTCAAGAGGATGAAGGGACAGTCGTCGATAACGCCAGGGACTACAATCTGAGGAATCGAGACAAATTGAAACGCCCAGGAAGATACACAGCGAATTTCGCTATGGTAAATGTACCGCTGACTTACAAGGAGGCCATGGAAGGCAGTGAGTCAAGAGAGTGGTCAAAGGCGATCGCAGAGGAGCTCAGTGCCCTGAAAAGGAACGACACATGGCAACTCGTGAAGCGAACTGGCAGCATGAAGGTCATCGGGTCGAAGTGGGTTTTCTCTGTTAAAGATCAAACATCAAACAAACCAAGGTTCAAGGCCAGACTATGTGCCAAGGGATTTTCCCAGGAGAAAGGAGTTGACTACGACGAGATCTTTTCGCCCACTACTAGGTATGATTCGATAAGAATTTTATTGGCTACAGCAGTGAAGAATAATTACAAGATGTTACAGTTCGATGTATGCACAGCATTCTTATATGGAGACCTACATGAGACAATTTACATGGATCCACCAGAGGGTGCTAATATAAGTGACGGTCAGGTATGCAGACTACAAAAATCACTGTACGGGTTAAAGCAGGCATCGCGGTGCTGGAACGAAAAGTTTAACCAGTTCATGCTTGACCAAGGATTCCGACGAGGAGAAGCAGACAAGTGTGTTTACAGGAAGGATTGTTCAAAATCGACGATAATTCTGATTCTCTACGTCGACGACGGACTAGTCATGTCCTCAGACGAAGCATCGCTCTACAGTTTCTTGGATGAGTTGGTGAAGCAGTTCGAGATCACGGTCATGGAACCCGGACATTTTGTCGGGATGGAGATATTGGACGAGACCGATGAGGGTAATAATCGTCGTATACTTATTCACCAATCCAGTTATATTCGCAGGATGATCGAGAAGTTTCACATGCAAGATGCAGCTCCGGTTGGTACACCAGCAGATCCGCACGTGAGACTGAAGAAACCAGACTACGATGATCATAGCGAAGATTCCTATCCGTATCGGGAGGCTGTGGGATCATTGATGTTTGCAGCGATCGTGACACGACCAGATATAATGTTTGCTACGAATCAAATTAGCAGGTACACTTCAAATAATGACCAGACTCACTGGAATGCAGTCAAACGTATTCTAAAATATTTGAAGGGTACTATAAATTTTGGCATAGAGTACCGTAGAAATTCAGAGATGCTAGTGGTCACAGGGTACTCTGACTCAGATTTTGGAAACGATTTAGACACCCGTCGCTCCATGTCGGGTTATGTATTCCTTCTGTCAAATGGGGCAGTCACTTGGTCCAGTCAAATCCAGAAGGCTGTGACATTATCGACGACGGAAGCGGAGTACGTTGCTGCCTCAGAAGCAACTAAAGAAGTGACCTGGATTCGTCAGTTTCTTGATGACATTGGGGAACCAGTCCAGGAACCAACAAACCTGAAGATGGACAACCAGGGAGCGCTTTGTCTTGTGAAAAATCCAGTCTTCCATAAACGGACAAAGCATGTGGACATCAAGTATCATTATATCCGTGAGAAGCTTGAAGAGGGGACTATCAGCGTTAGTTTTGTGCCGTCAGATCTAGAACTAGCCGACGTCTTCACCAAGCCTACTCCTCGAGATCATTTCCATAAACTTATTTTTAACTTGGGAATGAGAAAGTGTTATTTTTTTTTATTTTATGAGATTTAAGCACTCAATTGGATGGAGTATTGGACTGTTTGAATTTACGTGCTTCGAGTGCTGGCGCTATCTGTATCATTCAACGAGAACTCTCGCGCCCCATGTTGGTAGCTCTTTGTCAGTGTGTTGGTATGGTACGTGCGCGAGTGAACAGGCCCTCCGTTCTCTCCGTTCTTTTGTATTGGAATCAGTTAAATAAATAGTCTTATGAACAAAATACTCGTTTTATTCAAAAGTTTCTTCAAAATATAGATTCAATGTACAGAAACAATTCTACGGATGAGTAACGCAAAGTCATAGGAAGAAATTTTCATCGGCCCGCAAAATGATAAATGTCATGTTGGGTATATTTGAAGAAAAATTGTGAGACATTGAGTTAGCAGCTTGGCAATCCTTAAAGAGAGTAGTGCATGCACTTCTCGGGACAAAGGAAGGTCACAGAGTGATTAGAAAGCTACAGAAATATGTGTAGAATGTCTCTGAAAATTCATTTTATTAACTTTCATCTTATTTTTTCCTACACAATTTGGGTGATATTAGTGATGAACAAGGTGAACAGTTTCATCAAGATATTGCTACAATGGAGAAGAGCGTAAGGATCATGTAATGATGGGAGATTATTGCTGGTTTCTTGTCAGAGAGAGTAAAGGAATACAAGAGTAAGTGACAAGGCGCAAAGCATTCTAAAGCAATGCAATAGGAATTTCTCCTTCCAAGATGTTTCAATATTATTGCACTTTATTATTCATGCGTATTCTATTTTTAATTTGCTGTTACCTCATATGAAGTATGGTCATAGAATTTTGTAGTAATATAACTGGAGTAACAATGCGGAAATTAGTATAGAATTTTGTTTATTCCAAACACTAATATGCTGTTATCGTTTGAACTCTACGTGATAGAAACCTTTTTGTAATGATTTTTGAAATCAGCGTCATCGTTTCCTTTAAAAACCACCTACTTTCATCCTGTAGGTATGATTTTTTGTTCCCTAGTGAAATTTAGCAATCTCTCAATGTGCAATTTGATTACGGGTGCTGCTGCTGGGTTTGGCATTTAAATAGAAGACCTAGCAAAACACCTCAATCCTTCTCCTGGGACTGTTTGAGCATACCTGTGTAGGACCCATCTTATTATTAGCATTCGATATTGCCATCACTAATATTGATATTCTTATTATTGTTATTGTTACCATAATAGGTTCTTATATTTTTGCAATATCGGCATTATGAAGTAGTAATATAATAACCAGGAATTCAATATAATTAGAATAACTAGCTGTTGGAATACAATAAGTTATCGTCGACCTGCATGGTTAAAAAATCCGTGTGGATAAGGTTATTTTGATCATTTCTATTAAAGAAATGTTGAGTCATTTGCGGCCGGGATATGGAATACCATAATTGGTCATTATATTAATGTTTACAATATACCTTCTGCAGATTTCTCCAAAACCATCCAGTGCTTGATATACTCCAGTAGATGATTCTCCTTGTGTCAAGAAGAAGAGAATGGGTTTATATTTTATTATAGATTTTTCCAATTCATCAACAGTAAATGTTTTTCCTGGGGATTTTTTTAAGATTTCTACTTTGGCACCTGTTGAACGAGAAAAACATTTTTACATAAACACAAGTTCATTAAATCTTCAAAAAGAAATACAAATACATTCAAATATGAATCATTTCACGTCAAATCGCACACTCAAAAACATCACTGTTTTTTAGCGACTTGAAATTCATTTATGAGTTTTGGGGTTGAAAATAAGTGAGATATAGTTTTTCTTTTTTTTAATCACACCCCTTTCAGAAATATTACCAATTACTTTTTCCTAAGAATCGTGCGCTTACTAATGCTCAATCATGCGCAAATACCGTTTGCTTCAGATAAATAGAATTACACGTAAATTTAACTTAAAAATATAGATTGATGATAGATAGATGACAGATAGATACATGATAGATAGATGATAGATACATGATAGATACATGATAGATACATGATAGATACATGATAGATAGATGATAGATTAACTATTTACAAAATTAGTTTTCTACTTTTTGTATTTTATAATTTTTCTTTTAAATTCTTTAATTTGATCACAATTTTTAATTTCTAACGGTAATTTATTATATAATTCAAATATAAATCCTTTGTCAAATGAACTGTTTTTTGTCTGCACAGTTTGACTGAAATTAATTACTAAATGTTGAGCTTGCCTTGTTTCCCTTGTTGTTTTATCTTTTACTCTTTGGATTTTGTTTACCAAATCTCATGTTATATGATTTTTAATTAATTTAAAAATAAAAATTATTGTCTTGTGATGAATTATCTCTTTTATTGACATAAATTTCAGAGTGGCTAACATATCTAGAACTGGAGTGTATCTATTGCATTCATGGCTCTGTTTTGTTGTATTTGAAGTTTTTTAATTTCAGTTTTGTGGGCTCCAACTAGTATTGTTGTACAGAAGTCGAAATGTGGGGCAATCATGGATTTATATATCAAACGTACTACGTACACTATATAAACATTAAAATTTATTTTACTGTCGATAATTACTCTCAAATATTTCATTTTGTGTACCCGTTGTATTTCCTTTAAGTCAGTTGTGAATAATTTAGTTTTTTTAATTTGTGGCGTCTATTTATAGACGCAACGCGTCTCCTAACTCTTTAAGGAGCTTTGAGCACGCCGTGGAGTCATCTTCCTTCGTTATTAAACACCCAGCACCCTCTAGGGGCCGAATGTTCGCGCTCGCGTCCACACACGCCCAGCGTCATCTACCCATCGGCCAGAATTCGGAAAGGATGAGAATAATTTTAATGTTTAGGACGCTTCACAGGGGTTGGACTAGTCCCTGTGAAGCACGCAAACTTGTTTTGTTGTAACCAATTTCTCATGAGGGTCTACGGGGATTCTACGAGAATCGAACCCCGCAACCTCAGTGGTAAAAGAAGGTGAAGCTACATCGCCATTGAGCCACGAGAGCATTTCTTTGTATCTGTAATATCATTAATTTAGTCTTTTCAACATTCATTATTAATTTATTTACCCTTAACCATTTTTGTATTGCAATAAATACACTCTGCAGTTTAAATTCAATTTCCGCTTTCTCCCATTACAAACAATGTCTCATCAGCAAATAATTGAATTTTCCTTCATTCCCAAATATGTTTCTCATATACTCGATTAAATCATTAACGTAAATTATAAACCATATTGAACCCAAAACTGACATTTGAACGCCTAATCTACGCTATTTTCTTCTGAGATAATATGATTATATTTTACTTTTTGCTTTCTCTTGTTAAGATACGACATCCCACCTAGGGAGTACAGGACCTTGACGTGGTGGTGGAGCTTGTGTGCCCCCGTGAACCTGAGAGCTATGCTGGCGGTAGCGTAGCTACTGGTAGGGCCTCCCTTGCCGGACAGGTCGAAGGGGAGGGGTCAGACGAAGAAGTACTCCAGAAGAGGACACCGGCGTTAGAAGAGGCCCCAAAGAAGAGGACCTGAACGAAGAAGAGGAAATTCCGACGTAGATCTCCGGCTTCGACATGGCGAGACTGTCCTCGAAAGGGTAGGCGGAACTCTGAGCCCAGCAAAGGCAATCCGCCTAGGGTCGGTGGCCCAAAATACCACCCAGCTTGTTTGGAAGCTGTGAGGTGGCAGCCCCACTACCTAACTTAACCTGCGCAGCGCTCGTAACGCGGCCAGGGGATTCAATAACTACTGGCTCTCTTCACAATGCACAACTGGGTGGATCGTGGAAACAACTTAAGCATGCCAAGGATAAACGATTCGGTATTACGGGACGACTAAAACTAGCTACCTGGAATGTCAGAGGGCTAGGTAATAAAGAAGAAGAACTAGATAACAAACTAAACGAAAAAGGAATAGATATAGCTGTCATAACGGAAACCAAAAAAAAGCTGAAAGGTACAAAAGATTTGAAACATTATACGATGATCTACTGTGGAGTAACTCAAAATAGACGGGCAAGTAGTGGGGTAGCAATTATGGTTAGCAAGAGGTGGAAAAATAGGATAGTGGAGTATTCCTTTGTAAATGATCGAATTGCGACGTGCAAATTCAAAATAGAGAGGGGCCACTTAATAATTATAGGCGTGTATGCCCCAGAAGAAGGAAGGAAAGAGGACACACGGACGTTTTATGACGATCTTCAGAAACAAATAAGCAAAATAAACAAAAGTAATCATGTCCTCGTCTGTGGCGACCTAAACGCCAGGGTTGGTAACATTCCGATTCCAGGAGTTGTCGGGGTATTTGGAGAACAGCACTTAAATAAAAACGGAGAAGAACTTAGACAGTTTGCAGCCTTCAATAAGTTGAAAATTGCTAATACCTTTTTCAGGAAAAAAGAAATACACAAGTTCACCTGGAGTGCCAGAGGCCTCAGATCACTGATAGATTATGTAATCGCAAATGATAAAATTAGTAACCAAATAGAGAATGTACAAGTACACCGAGGATGTGATATATATTCAGACCACTACCTAGTGATTGCAACAATAGCAATGGTAGCAAAATGGAAGAAAATTAGACCAAGAAAAGAGACAAGTCAGGAAATTTTCAAAGTGTACTTACTTGAACAAGAAAGCATAAAAAGACTATATCAAATTCGATTACAACAATTTCTGTCAAGTGTTCCAACTGTTGATGATGTGGATAAGGAATGGCAAAATATAAAGGAATGCATAGAGAGGGCAGCATATGAAACTTTAGGAAAGAAAAAAAAGCATAAGAAAAGAAAGGGACTGAGAGTATGGAACGATTGTATAGCGAAAGCCATAAAAGATAAAGATATATCATATAAAAAATTCCTTCAAAACAAAACCCAAGAAGCTAAAGAAGAATATAAACAAAAAAGGAATAACGCTAAACAAATAATAAGATCTGCACATAATGACTCATGGGATAGATTTATAAGTACCATCGAACATGATATACATGGAAGACAAATGTTTGCGTACAAAGCGTTAAGACATTTAAATCAGACGGACAAAGATGTTGCAGATATACACATAATCAATGAAAAACAATGGAAGGAACACTATATAAACCTTTGGTGTACTGGAACTGTTGAACCTAAAGAGGAAGAGCTTCGCTACAACAATACTGTGGATTCCATCTCCTTGGATGAATTAAAGCAAGCCTTGAACAGTATAAAAAACAGGAAGGCATGTGGTCCTGATGGAGTTAACATGGAACTTATAAAATATGCAGGCCCCCTAAGCGAATTTAGACTGCTTCATCTGTTCAACGAATGCTGGAAATCTTATAAGACTCCCAATAGCTGGAAAATAACAGAGGTCATATCTGTCTTTAAAAAAGGTAAAAGAAATGAATGTGGAAATTACAGGGGTATCAGCCTCATGAATGCCGCTTATAAAGTATTTGCAAAAATTATCAACGCTCGATTGAAAATTATAGCAGAGGCTAAATTACAAGAAGAACAATCGGGATTTCGGAAAGGACGCTCTTGTAACGACAATATTTTTAGTCTTAAAAGAATATTAGAAAAACGACGAGAAGTAAATAAGGAAACCCATATAGCCTTTATTGACTTCGAGAAAGCTTTTGATAGCGTGGACAGACACAAGCTATGGAAAATAATGAACGAAAGTGGCTATCCTGAACACCTCATAAAAACCATCAAAAATATGTATAACGAGACAAAAATTATAATAAATACTGGCATAAAGAAGACTGAAGAAATATTAATAAATAGGGGACTTAAACAAGGATGTAGTTTATCTCCAACACTATTCAATATATATATTGATGACCTTATTAAAAAATGGAGATGCATAGCTTGTTCTGGAATACAGTTGAAGCAGAATAAACACCTAAATGTTCTACTTTATGCAGATGACGTAACAATACTGCAAGAAAGTGAAGATGATCTGCAAAAAGCTGTATACACACTGCATCAACTGGGAAGAAATGAGTATAATCTCCGAATTTCTAAAACGAAGACTAAAGTTATGGCCCATTGCGGTAAATACCCCATACGCTCAAAAATAGTTATTGACAACACAGTGATCGACCAGACTTCAAATTTTAATTACCTTGGTTGTGACATCAGTTATGACACAGATAAAGACATAGAAAATAAAACTAATAAATTTCAATCAATATGTGGAATAATAAACAGAACACTACAGAACAAAGCAAGGAAAGACACAAAAATTAAGTTCTATAAGACAATGGCTGCTCCAGTTCTCCTGTATGGAAGTGAATCATGGATAATGAAGAAAAGAGACCAAAGTAAGCTCCAAGCAGCAGAAATGAGATTTCTTAGGAAAGTTAAAGGCTGCATTAAACAAGACCAGATAAGAAATGAGGATATCCGTAAAGAACTAGATATATACAACATAAATGAAAGGATCTTAGAAAACAGGAAAGAATGGCGGCGCCATATCGAAAGAATGGAGGAAGATCGTATTCCACAATTAGTGATGAACTACCAACCGAAGGGAAGAAGAGATATCGGCCGACCCAGAAAGAGATGGTCCTGAAGTGCAAGGTGAAGACGGAACAGGCATTCCTGCCTAACCCTTGGAATGGAGAAGAAGAAGAAGATACGACATAAACCACTTTTTAAAGTCACCTTTGATCCCGCATTTGTACACTTTCTCAATAAGCTTTGCCCCGACAATAGTTTCGAATGCCCTCTTGAGATCAAAAAACATAACTCCTGCTTTCTCTCCTGCATCAATAGTAATCTTCCATTCGTCTAACACTGCTTGTATTGCAGTTTTACATGACTTTTTTTCTCTGAAGTCTGATTGTTCATTTCCTATACTTGTATTTGTTTCAATACACTGTTTAACTGTTCCTTTACTATTTCTTCTAATATTTTTTCATACATAGGAAGCTTATTAATTCATCTAAATTCAGCTGCTCTCTTTGTCTTCGTCACTTTTGGAATTGGTATTAATGAGGAAGTTTCCATGACTGCGGAAAAATCTCTTTTCTAGGGAATAATTAATTATTTTCAATAATACTGCTTCTAATATTTCATAATTTTCTTTTAACACTTTTGTAGTAATACCCTCGTCTGTTCCTTTTTTGTTTGGTAATTCAAAGATAATTCTATTCAATTCTTCTCTTTTAATCAATTCAATTTTATGAAACTCACCGTCACACCATCTTTCATCTTACTTTTAAATATTTTGATTTCCTACGTCTTTATTTTGTACTATTCATTTAATGTTACTTACAGAATAGTTATTGAATTTATTAGCTATATTTTCTTTACTAATTTCATCAAATATAATGTCTTTCGTCATTATATCACAGTTACCTCGTGTTGAGTTCTTAATTACCTTCCATAATTCTTTACTATTATTTTTGTGTTCTTCGATAGAATTTTTACAATATTCTACTTTCTTTTTCTTAATTAATTTAACTACTCTATTTCTTATTTTCTAGTACTCTTCCCATTTGTCTGGTTCTCTCGTTACTTTAGCAATTTTGTATACTTCATCTCTATCATTCTATTCGGTGTGCACCTTCAACTTTTTAAACCCTGCCATCTCATCTAGGGCTTTTACGACGGCTTTTAGAAATTCCTCATTTAACTCTTCTTTATTTTTATGTTTTAACTGTCTAATATTAAATCCTAATATTTCTCTAAATTGAACCTCTCTAAAATGTATGTAATCTCTTTTATGTAATTTTATCCTTTCTTTTCGATTTGTACCTTTTTATTTGAAATCTGGGTACACCACTACCCAGGCATGATCGCTTACTTTTGGTGCGTCTTGAACATTTATGTTTACATTTGAGAATACTAGATCAATTATTGTCTGACTATTACTATCCACTCTGGTTGGCTCTTTTACCAATTGGGTTAGTCCCAAAGCGTCAACACGTTTTACTAACTTATTTTTGGCACAACGTTCTCAAGTACATTTATATTACAATCCCCCAGTATTATGCAATCATTAATTGTCATTATTTCTTCTACTTTGCTTGTAATATAGTCATTAAATTCGTTATCAGATGCATTCGGTGAGTAATAAACAGCAACTAACGATCCTATGTATTCTTTACAAAAATATCTAATATAACTAACCAACAGTTATTTTCTAATTAAATAATTATTTGAGTCGTCATTGCCAACAATATTATTTATTTCAGTACCACCTTTCGATGGCTTAGCCATCATCATCAGTTTTCTAGTACAAAAAACAACAAAAAACATTAAAACGTGAATTTTTTTGCTTTGACAACAAAATTATAATAAAAGATTACTAATAATTTACAATTGTTAGAAAAAATGTAAAAATCAAAATTCTAAAAATTGTAAATTATTAGTGATCTTTTATTATAATTTTGTTGTCAAAGCAAAAAATATGCACGTTTTAATGTTTTTTTGTTTTTCTTCTTGTACTAGAAAACTGATGATGATGGCTAAAGCCATTGTTGGCAATGATGACTCATAATTATTTCATTGTAAATGCCAACGAAAACTTACCACAATACCAATATAGTTATTTTCTAAACAGTCAGTTTTAACATTCTTTATTTTAATCTCTGTATTCAAAAATATTATTACTCCATCCGTTCTTCGATTTTGCGAATTACATCTAATACACCTACAGCCTTTACTTCCAATTTCCCAATCCTTTATGTCTTCTGTTATTGGGGTCTCGTTGAACGCCATTAAGCTAGGTTTATTTTGGCATTCATTTATGTATTTACTGATTTGATCAACTTTGCCACGAGACTTTTTACAATTAGTGTTACGAATGTAGCTCCCCCCCCCCCCAATAACTGACGGGTGAAATTCTATCTTCCCAACCGTTCAGACAAACTTGGACACCCTTCAATCCGTGGCAGGGGCGCGTTGACCAATCGCTAGCAGCCATAACCTTAGTGCCTATGTGATCGATGTGATTGGCACAAAATCCCAGGGGGCGGGGGGCGGAAAAGACGCTATCCCCCGGGGCGGGGTCTTGATTGTTTACGTATATGGCGGAAATATCGTCATCTATCCCTGTCGAAGGAGAGATTTGGCCTGCGCGTACGCCATAACGAAAAAATATTTCTGAGTGTGGGTTTTCCGTCCAAAATGACTGTCAATAGACCAGTAAATAATCAGCATTTTAGCAACAATAATACTACATTTTAGCAATCAATTTGTTACTCTGTCAAATTATTATATTAAAATGTTCACATCAGGCACAATTTTCGGATTCTTTCCGGTCGTTCAAGCCCATATTTCGAATTTGTTTATAAAATTGTAAATTGTTTCACAATTGTTAATTCGCTGTTTCCGGCTCTGGGAATCTGATAACTCTCCCCTCTTTCGATCTGTGAAAGTTGGAAATTGTTGATAAATTTTAAATGTTGCAAACATTTTTATTGTCTCCTATATCCACTTTAAATGCAATACAAAATTGCGCAATCCGATCGGTGGTATCAACTTCCGTTCTCGAGATATTTAATTGTTTACTAGAACTTAGCATCTCTAAATCACCCCCATTTTTTGCACTTATTCCGTTCGCTCTCCGCACTCAAGCAAAAGAGAGCTTTGCAATGTCTCGCTTCGATTGTTCGTTTAATACGCTTCTTGCTCAGGGCAGATGTGATATCGCGGCTTCGGTAGCGCCTCGAGGCGATAAACGATGCCTCGGAGAGAAATGATAATCTTTTCAATTTCTTCGAAAATAACAAACAAGTTATAACTTTTATTGGTAGTTCCATGGGATCATTGCAGTAATAATTTCTGACTTACAATTACTATGACTTTTTTAAAGATTCAACCTTTTCTTTTTATTCTAACTAGCCATTAAAACTCCCGTTTCAATATTTTAATTCCCTTAAGGGTTATTAGTATATAAACAAATTTTAAGGTACATTTAATAACGTCGAGAGAAGCAGTTTTATGGCGAATATGAACATAAGCTATATTACCATACTTATTTTTATCTTCTCTATTCAATAGAACGTCTTGCATTGCTATATATTAATCGGCTAGCAAGGACACTGTTTATAATAATATATTGCAAAGTTCATTATGTCGAAAGGCTGGCTCTAAAAGCAATAGTGCTATTGATATTTTCTCTCAAGGGCAAGTTGAGCTATGATTCTGTAACTTTTCAATGTCCCTGGTTGGTATGACTTCGACAGAAAAATGAAACGAATGTTCATAAATGGGAAGGAAAAAAATTGTCGATGAAACTAATCGCTTGCCGTAATATGCATTAATTGAATGAATGAATGCCGCCCAAATGATGAATCGTTTCTCTCTCTAGAATGTCTTTCAGATACGTAGTTTACGCTCTGAAGTCGAGGTCAAGAAATATTTCTTTTAAAATTGGGTATTTATGTATTTCAAACAAATTGAATGAAATGGAATTGCTATTTATCAAACTTCTGGTAAACGTTCCAAATGTTGTTACCTCCCTCATGAAGGCATCGTTGTACGACGAATATTAATATTTTCTATTGCATATCATTCTGTGTAATACATCCAAGATATTTAAAGTTTGTTTCTTGTTCTATTGGGCAGTTTTCAATGATTATTTTGAGCGAATTATTTCCTTTTCTTTGATTTTCTTCATATTAGTTTCTTACTTTCTCACCTGTATGTATATAAGGAGAAAAGGTGTTGTAATCGTGCGCCGGAAAACGGCGAATTTTCAAAAAAAGATCTTATTGTCGGGCCATGGTAACGAAAAAATTGATTAATCCTCTTCCATTATATAACAAATAATTTCCTCTAATCACGTATTGTAGGCAGAATCCATGTTTTGTGAGCCTCTGTTACCGAAAAATCGGTTGACGTCAAAGCGTCTGTCTGCCTGTTCTAACGTGGTAAACGCTAGCGCGTAAACCGTTCAGCCTATTTTCTCTAAAATAGATATTCCTCCTCCCATCTGAACAACCTCGAGGCTTTAGTTGTTTCAAACGGATATTTTGATTATTGAGGGTACTTTACATGAAGACTTAACAATTGTAAGCTTTGGCAGAAAAAGAACTTGTCCCTGCAAACGCCCTTCTCTCGGCAGTTTCTGAATCCAAGACAGAACGCGGGGAGTTTATTCCTGTTAACATTCTCCCTGAGAGTTTGTTCCGTTATATTACTATCTTGTGGTATTTTAGGTTTTATTGTTATTGTATTTTTCCTCTCTAGCTATTTCAGCATACGTTACTGTTTGAAACTCCATTTTATTAATATTTACACTTTATATTATTTCTGTTTACTTTTAATTTCAATGATATCTTGTGTATTAAATTTAATTTGCTTTCTAACGTACTATTAATGTTTCCACTTCAATTTCCTCCTTCATCATTCTTATTTCCTTTATTTTCAACGTCATACTTTTCCCATCGGTTCCCCATCACTGTTCATAAGCTCGTATCTAGTATCGACCACTTGATGTTTCTTACTGCAGTTACTATGGAATTATTTCATACATTTCCTACAATAGATTCCCTCTGTGATAATTTTTTCTTACACCACCGCCCCGTACAATCGCATATGCGTGTAATTCCCTCCATTCTCCTACGCTCTATTAACCTTCACTTATAATCCGCCTGTAAAGGCCGGTCATCTTTGCACGGTCAGCTCAGCAATACGCCGCCGCCGCATCAGCTTCGTGGGCAGCCGCCCCCGGCACCGTCTAACGGCTTACTTGGACTTCGAAGTGTCGTCACGTCCTCCGGCACAGTCAGCTACTTCGCGCCGCCCGCCACCCGCGTCTCCTACATCCGCTGTGTCCAGCACTGCCTCCACGCACTCGTTTCAGGCACTCAATACTTAACATATGATTGCCAATTTATTGAACTTTCTCCGATTTCTACAAAACTGGAACATCCTACTTTTCACCACTTACTGTTCTCCCACTTCTTTTTCTCTACAGGTAGTCTCACTCGTTTTCCAATACGTATACCTCACTTTTCAGTCCTCTTTTACGGAGCGACACCTGCCAACTCCACTGCAACTCATGTAAAAGATGTACCCTCCATAGAACAAATCATGGGCGATGCCCTGTGCGCCCATATCTGGCTTTTCCACAGTATCTACAACCACGGCTGGATACTTGATCAATACTGGAGTTTAAACCAACAGGCTCTTGTCATTCGTTTTGGCTCCAAGTTTTAGACACTTCCCCCTCCCTCGCCCCGAATATTTTCTTCCTCGGTATCTCAAAGGGGCGGAGCAATTTCTGATGTGTAAATGACGTCGGTGACGCTGCCTCGCAACCATGGAGAGAGGGACAGGTAAGAGGAGAGAGCACGAAAGTTGAGTGGGAATACAAGAGATTGGTAAGCGCGGGCGCGAGAACCAACCCCCAATTGCACTGGCAAGGCATGCGAACGCTGACGACCCACAAGGCAGTAGGTCACGAGGAGGAGCTATGGCATTTTCTTCGAATTCTTTACCGTGAAACTTAAACCTAATTTATGGTAACTATTACTGTGAGAAATTTAGTGTCAGAATAAACTGATAGTAGGAAAGATATTTGTGTCTTATAAACAATTTTAAAATGTTAATTGTTGCAAATTAAGAGGCAAATATATTGTAGTATAATGTTTGTGGGAAACACACAAGAATATAATACATTATTTATAAACATTTTCTATCGAGCATATTAAAATTTGTGATAATATTTTTAAGACAATTTGAATTTTGACGTTACTACACCACTATTATCGATATGAAAGCAATGTACATATTGTGTTACGGATCATGGCATTGAAATCGCCCACTTTTTCTATGTAAGCAGGGTTTAACGAAAACAAGGTTTTCGTTAATCAATTAAAGATCAGTAGCGGATGTTTCAAGTAATGAATCATTGCATTATCATAATTGTTAATATTGTTTACACAGTTTTTAATAATGTTAAAATTTTTCATGATAGTCTGTGGAAAAGAACTAAGGAACATCTCATGTGAAATATCATTGCAAAAATATAATTAGCATTATTTGCCATACATTTTACAAAAGTTGACCATTTTCAACAATGCTACTGAAGAGATGATCGCTATCCCTTCCCAGTGATATTAATTGCAAAATTGTAATAATTGAAATTATTAATAAATAATGCAAATAATATAAGCAGCAATTATTATTTTTGAAATCTTCAGTCAGGCTAAATATCTAGGCTGTCAGGGAAAAAGAGTATAAGTCAAAAAATGGTCAAAATGAGATAAGTCCACAGTCTGATTCTTGAAAGGGAATTCGATATTTTGGTATAAATAGTATAAATTTAAATTATTTATAACGTACAGTAGGTCGTTTGGTTCTAATAGTACAAGTAAGCATGGTTATATCTATGTAGGGGAAAAGAGTACAAGTCAACTTGTACTATTAGTGCCGAAGGAGAGCATTGCATAAATCACGGTGTTCTCTTACTTGATCATGGAAATGATGCAACTGGGATGACGTAATCTCTTTGGCGCAATGCATGTTATCATTATTGACTATCTAAGAAATATTATAACTTTTCCGGGAACTGTTTCAAGATGAAAACGTTAGGTTATTATATATTGGACTGCCATTTAGCAGTGTGATGTGAGCGCGTAGTTTAGCGCTGTGATGTGGCATGCCGTTATTTAATTGGTGATTTGACTGGTCGGATATTTATAAAAGTAGAAATAATACTTTTGATTATGTCTGCTAGATCTTTGCAAATAATGAAACTTGCAAAGAAATCTTTGATACAAAATAACAATAATGATAAAGCAAGTAAGCGTACGTGTTAAAATACAGCAGTAAATACACAAATAATAGTAAGTAGCTGTTTCACACCCGGAATTTTCCGTTATATAGTACTTGCTTCTTTGCTTTCTCAGTTCTTAATGAAATTGGCAGTAGAAAGATGGAACTTATTCATGAAGAACAAGAAGACACGTTTTCTCACGTATCATCTGAGATAACTGAGGAGCAGATGGCTGTTATCCATGATATTGAGGATATTTTAGGTAATTATAGTGATAATTCGCGTGATGATAGTGACATGGATAAAGACTATGAACCAGAAGACAGTGACTCAAGTGAGGATGAAGATATAAATGTTTGTAAGCTTGTGACCGTCAGACCTCTAAAAAGGAAGAAAATGGACAGCAATGCGCACGAAAGTAGCTATGCAACTGTTAAACAGAAAAAAATTGAGAGTCCACCAAATGCTGTGAAAGGTACACTCGAAAAGCGAGAGCGGAAAGGAAACAAAAACGGAACACAGGACAAAAATATACAACTGCCAAAGGAAAAGAAATTAAAGCCAGAGCTCCAAAACCTCTCAAAAAGTGCCGTTTGAAATGCAAAGAAAAACTAGAAAAAATGAATGATGAACAGAATACAGTCGGAGAACAAATATTTAATGAATATTGGTATCTTGGAAATCGAGACAAGAGAGTAAGCTATGTGGTCAGCCTCATTGACTCGAAAGTACCTGCAACATCACGGAAAAGGTCTCAAGATTCCGATAAAGAAAACATTTCGTACGGTTACTCATTTCTTTCATTTCCGAGTAAATGGAGAACGGTTTCGGGTTTGTAGAGAATGTTTCAAGAATGCCCTTGATGAGTCCCAGATGTTTATTATACTTGCACTTACCGGTCGACAGACTAATGTGTCTGGAAATTCAAGTGATGACAAGACAGGAAAGACTCCCCCACGTAACAAAATCCCCCCTGGGAAGCTAAAAGAAGTAACAGATCACATTTCATCATTTCCTCATTATAAATCGCACTACACACGTAGAGAAAGCAGTAGAGTGTATCTACCATCATATCTGAATTTGCAAACCATGTACAAACTCTACTGTGATGGAAAGGATAGACCAGTTTCCAGGAGAATATACGAGAGAGAGTTTCATAAGATGAATCTAACATTCAAAGAGCCTAAAGTGGATAGGGGCCACAAATGTGATGTCCTGTATGCTAGAAAAAAATTTGAAGCGGTAAAAGACGGTTCTACGGAAGAAATGGACGCAGATATAGCTGCTCGTCACACTCAGGCAGACAATGCGTACCTTCAAAAAGACAAAGACAAGAAACTATCCAGCTCTGATAATTCAACCCTATGTTACACGTTCGATTTGCAACAGTGTCTGCCGACACCGTTTTTGAATACTTCAGTAACGTTTTATGAAAGGCCACTGTGGACATACAATTCGACCATGCATGAAACCAGTACGCGCCGCGTAAATTGCTACATGTGGCATGAAGCAGAGGGTGCTCGCGGTGGAAATCAGATTGCAACGTGTGTTTTCAAAGAACTCGTATCACTTCCTTCGGAAGTGAAACAAGTCACACTATACTCAGACACCTGCGGAGGGCAGAATAAAAACTCTCACTTGGTTGCAATGTTCTTGTTTGCTACGCAGGAAAATCAATATCTGAATATTGTTGACCATAAATTCATGGTTAGTGGACACAGTCACTTGGAATGTGACGTTGATCATTGAAAAACAAAAAAAGAGGCTACAAGTACCAGTGGTTCATCCGCATGACTGGTGTCAACTGGTACGCTCAGTTGGTAAGAAAAGTAAATTTAGAGTTGTAGAGTTGTCGCATACAGACTTCTTCGATTTTGCTGGTCATCTTAAAGACACCTTACAACTTCGAAAGAAAGATACAGAGGGAAATCAATTTAAGTGGCAGGATGTTAAATGGTTTCGATTTACAAAGGAGTATGGTACAGTGGTTTTCAAGACGAATCTCAAGGAGGATGAGCCTTTTCAATCAGTGAGTTTGATTCGTCGAGGGAAGGCAGGAGCTCGACTGCTGCCTGGAAAATGTTATCATTCCACGCTACCAATTTCGAAAGAAAATAGGACCTTTTGGATCTCCTCCCACTTATTCCACCTTCATTCCATAACGTTTACAAATGTCTGAAAACAAATGAAGCTGAGGACAACTATCCCGACATAGAAGAATTCCCCGGTGACTGAACCACTATCCTCTTAATCATTTAGATAGGGATTTTGTGTGAACGTTGTTGTAATTTAGGACATTATTATTTTCATTTTTATCACTTACAATGATGCATATGTTATTGTATTGAACGGTCTCAATAGTATAAGTCTAGTTCTCATTACGTGCAAAATAGAAAGTCATGTTTTTCCTTAAATACATTACTTTCTATATAAATCTCTTTCAGATAATTATATGAGTTCAAAACATTGTTGTTAACAAAGTTGAAAACGTTCTTCCTATTGTTTGTTTCAAGGAAATCAATAAATTGTCTCTCCTGGAAAATGCCATTTTTTGACTTGTACTCTTTTTCCCTAGCAGCCTAGATATTATCTTAAATGTTTTTATATAACCACCTGCTAAAAGAAGAACACATTTGAAAATCTTAAAATGTTACGAATCGATGTAGTTTTCTTAAAACGAGCTATTAAGACAAAGGAAGTAACAAAAATGTCTTTGAATAATCTTCAAAGAAATTCGGAGTTTGTTGTTAAGAAATGTCAAAGCCGGTATGATTTCTCAATTAAAATTTATAAACGGAACAGTGTCCTCGAATGTATTATCTTCCCTAACATATATTAAGTTTCAGCATGATCCCCAGAGACAGTGACTGGAGTATAAAACTCAATTGGAGGAGCTCTCTCGCAATCCAAAGAAACGCCGAGAACCTCGACTAGTGATGATGAAGTAAGACACCGTTTGCATCACAGAGAACACATTGTCCTTGTTTTCTAGTATTAAGTTGTGAAATAATTTTAGCCATTGTAAGGTATACACGGGAAGAATATTTTCTACCAAGAGGACGAATCCCAACACATTAATGTGCCCCTAACCTCATAATACATTTCGTTTTAGATCAACACGCAAAACTTCAGAGATTCAAAGAACTATCAAGTCAAAAATTCGCCTCCTCTCTTTATTATTTACTCAAAATGCGATTTCATGTCTTCTTATATGATCTAGAAAATTTGCAATGTGCTCAACTGTCTTGAGTCTCTTGACATTTGCGCAGCGCAACATTATTGACAGAACTGTCTGAAAAGATGTGACGGATGTGTAGATTGATTTTAGGTCAGATGATAATGATTGGGGTTAAGGACGCTTCAAAGTCAAAGGTCATTGGACCCCATGTCAATTGGTATTAAGAACATATCCACTGCATCAGTGGTCAGTTAAAATAATTTTTATTAATTACAAGATAAAACAAGTACAAATTTAGTAAAGTCTGACTAACTGTAAAATAAAGTACCTGACAAAGGCAGTGTTAATTGAACAATGCAAAATCGGTTTATAAAAGGCAAGATAAAAATTATCCTATCACTCAGACTAGATTAAAATATTTTCTTCAAGAAAGTTAAAGACTGCGAATAGAAGATGGGCGGTGTTGCGCTCCTGGTCCGACGCGACATCCCCAGCTCGAAATAAGGACCCCACCTGGCGCCTTGCGTTCTCTAGAGGCCGTCGTGGCGCGAATTTGGACTGTTGGTGGCCGACTGACAATCGCGTCCGTCTACTGCCCAAATCAGCAACTAGACACTACCTGTATCGATGCGATACTCGTGTTAGATACTAAAGTTCTCATTCTAGGGGATTTCAATGCAAGGAACAGACAGTGGGGCTGCCTCGGTGCAAACCGAAACGGCACCCGTTTAGCCAACTACATAGCGACGAGACGTGGCGTATAAAGGCAACGTAAATCTCACCGACAGCATGGAATTCATCGAAATACCGCCTCAACGCCAACACTTCGCAAGTAACAACTACCAATTCGGGGTCGGATCATCAGGCCAGCCCGATGAACAATTGCATTCTCAACAGTCAGCCGCTTCAGCCCAACCGTATCAAAACAAGGTAATGTCGCAAGGAAAGCGAGCCAGCGATAACGACAGTGATAACAGAGACCTTAAACGTATAACCACAGACAGTCAGCCCCCGGCAGGGTCGAACCTACAAAATCAATATAACGTAGAAATCAAAAACAGATTTAGTTGGCTAAACGAAATCCCAGATGATCTAAGTGACGAAAATAAAATCCCACCAATTTTTGTTACTAATTTCGAAAACCAAGTTTCTCTCGCGAATGAAATAAAGTCTAATGTTTCATCCAACTTCACCACAGAATTCAAAAATCAAAAGATTCGAATCCAATTTCAATCAGTGACCGACTTCCGAAAAGCAGTTAAATATTTTCTGGCCTCCAAAAAACAATTTCATACGTATTCGGATAAAATTAGTAAAAAATTCTCCATAGTTATCAAGAATATTCATCCTTCAATCTCAGAAAGTGAAATATTAGACGAAATCAAAAACAAATTCAACTCAGCTGTAAAAGTTACACGTCTGTATAAAAACAATTCCCCCATCCCAGTAGTGGCAGTAGACTTTGATGGAACCCATAAAATCGAGGATGTGTTGGAAATAAAACAAATAGGTAATAACATAGTGAAACCAGAAAGAAGAAAGAAAACCAAGGGCCCCCTACAATGCTACCGGTGTTTAGACTTTGGTCACAGCAAAAACAATTGCAATCATTCAATTTCATGTGTGTTTTGTGCAGGTGATCACCTATCAGCAAACTGCGAACAAAAGAACTCCACTCCTACATGTAAACATTGTCTCGGGAAGCATAGGGCCGACCTCAGATCAGTAGAATGTCCATACTATCGAAAAATTTTAGAAAGTAAAAGAAACAATCCTAATGACAGACCTAGGAACAATCCTAATCCCCCGCAATTTAATACAACAAATTTTCCAACACTACCTCCAACCAACAACATACCTAATTTCTCACACGCAACAAATTTCAACCACCAACAAAACACAAGAAACACAAATCACCAGCAACATAACAACCAACAGACAAACAGAAACTACAACAATGTCAATATTGGTAACTCATTCATACAAAACATCACTCAATTCATAACTAATCACATCATTAATTTTATAAATTCATTAATTCCAACAATTATTCAGAATATCCAACAATCATTTGCTATGACATTTAGCAACAATTATGGATCACCATAGAGATATAATTATATTAAACTGGAATGCGAATGGCATTATCAACAAAAGATCCGAACTACAACACTTCTTACGTGCTAACAAAATTGATATAGCATGCATTACAGAAACTCATCTCAACCAAGAAAACTCATTCTTCATTCAGGGATACAAAACAATCAGAACAGACAGACAAAACTCGAAAGGTGGAGGAGTATTAATACTAATAAAATTCAGTATACCACATCACCAGATTACCCTACCACACACGCTCGGACTCGAAACAGCAGCAATTAATATAAAGTATAATAATAATAATGGGACAATTACAATAGTAACTGCTTACAAATCTCCAAATATAAAAATCAATAATACCAACATATACACATTATTACAACTACCAAACCCATTCATAATTGCAGGTGATCTAAACTCTAAACACTATTCATGGGGATGTCGAACTACGAATACAGCTGGCAAATACTTATACAACATAAAAAGGAACTTGAATTTCAACATATTATCACCAACCGAACCCACTTACTTTCCATATGATTCAAACAAAAGTCCAGATATACTTGACATAGCTGTTACTAATATTAAAACTCAGTTCATTTCTACAACGTACCATGAACTAGATTCAGACCACTTACCAGTAATAATTTCAACTCGAGTAGAAAAGCCTCCTTCAACACCCCCACCCACTTTAAATACTTATCACATTAACTGGAAGAACTTTAAATGTTCCATAAATAAATCCATACCTCCATTTCACAACCTGAACTCTCCCCAAGAAATTAACCAAGCAATCATGACCCTCAACAATACAATACTTAGTAATATTAGCAACAGTCATACCCAAAGAAGCCTAGATGTTAACAAAATAATGCACAAACCACTACCAACTAATATAATTAACTTAATCCGAATAAAAAATAAAACAAGAAGACTTTGGAATTCACTAAGAATTCCCTCTTTAAAAAAAGAACTAAACCTGCTAAATAATATTTGTAAAAAGGTTCTAAACAGATATAAACAAGAACAATACAACTCATATATCAATAGCTTAAATACTAAAAACAACTCACTATGGCAGTTTACTAAGAAACTCTTAAAAAAAAGAACAAGCATTCCCCCATTAGCAACTAGTGATGGTAAAAAATACTCCCCAATGGAAAAAGCTGAAGTACTGGCTTCACACTTTGTTGACACTTTCACCCCCAATAACACCCCTAAAGATCCGAAACACGATGAAATAATGACAATGTTCAATGCTCCCCTATATGATGTTCCCCATCAAATACAATTCATATCCCCTAATGAAATAAGAAAAATAATAAAGGACATGCCAAATAAAAAAGCACCAGGCCATGATCGGATCAACACAATCATTCTAAAAAATCTACCAGAGAAAGCTATTGCTTTTCTAAATAACATTTACAACTCAGTATTGAGAACAGGATATTTCTCCCAAACATGGAAACACTCAATCATTCACCCAATAGCTAAACCGAGCATGAATCACTCAAAAGCCGAGAATTACAGACCTATCAGCCTGCTTCCTATAATGTCAAAAATCTTAGAGAAATTAATACTCTTCAGATTAAACAAATATATCAAGAAAACAAACAGTATTCCACAGCACCAGTTTGGCTTCAAATCACAATACTCTACCACCCATCAACTACTAAGACTTACGGAACACATTCACTCTGCATTTCAAAAGGGACAACATACCATCGCTGCATTCATAGATATTTCGCAAGCATTTGACAGAATTTGGCATCCAGCTCTCTATTTTAAATTAATATCAATAGGTACACCTAAATATCTAGTATCCATTATCCTTAGCTACATAGCAAATAGAACATTTTCAGTTTCAGTCGAAGGCCACTGTTCCAACCCAAGGAAAATTGCTGCTGGGGTTCCCCAAGGTTCACCACTTTCCCCCACGTTGTTCAATTTATACACAGCAGATATTCCTACTACAGCACATATAAACACCGCTCAATTTGCCGATGACACTGCACTGTATATCTCAGGAAATTCTTTAACAACTCTTCAAACACAGCTTCAGAATCACATAAATTTAATAGCAAACTGGGCTAATGTCTGGAAAATAAAGCTAAACCCAACAAAATCTGTAGCAAAAATATTCACATTAAGACCTTTTACTCACCCTCTTCCATTCTTCATAAATAACGGCATCATCAATTGGACACCAACTAATAAAACAATTAAATATTTGGGCTTAAACTTCGATACCCGACTCAACTGGAAGCAACATATAGAGGTAAAAACTCATCAAGCCAAAATTAAACTAATTCAACTCCGACCCTTATTGAATCAACATAGCCAACTCTCCAAATCCAATGCTCTATTACTCTACAAAACAATAATCCGGCCGACATTACTCTATGCTTGTCCCATCTGGACCAATGCAGCTAATTCCAACCTATACAAAATACAAGTTATCCAAAATAATTTTTTAAGATTAATTACAAAAGCACCATGGTTCATCACCAACAAGCAACTACACAATGATTTAAACATAAACACAATAAAAAAACAAATAGCCTATCTTGCACATAACTTTTACACTAATCTTCCCCTAATTCAAGCAACGTCCTTCTATAAAGTAGGCAAAGCCCCCAATTATCGAACGAGAATTAACAACAGATTTCCCCTCCATTCATTTTATAAAATATTCGCTAACTTGGAATAATACTAATCTGAGGTGCTACCTGCTTCCTCTCCCAGTATATTGTTTTATATAAATTGTAATGTATAATTTTAAGTTAATGTAAGTTAGTATAAGATAGGTTAAGATCATCAATCATTTGCACAGTTAACATGTAAACTGAACAATGTAATGTCTACCAAAATAAAAAATAAATTTTAAAAAAACGTGGCGTATACGTATGCGCCCCGAAAGAACCCACGTTCTACCCGTGGACTGGAAATCCGGGAATTATCGACCTTGCGATCGTAAATGGAATCGACTGCGGAGCCCCGCTTTCGATCTCATATCTGGTTTCCGATCACAGGCCGGTAAGATTCGTGGTTTCGTCTTTCGCCGCAGCATGCCGAAACAAATTCCAAATATCACACAATACCAACTGGGCCGGTTTCACAGCTCACATAAGCACCGTGCTTGAGCGAAAACCGCTAAATTCACGGGACGAAATCGATAGCGCGGTGACTCACATCACTTCCGCGATTCGAACGTCCTACAAATCAAACACCAAAATTACTCGCGAACCGGAGTCACGTCCTGAGCTTACAGATGAGCTTACAGATCGCTGCGGGAGGTGCGCAGATATTCTAAGTTACACAGCCGCTACGGCGATCCCACGGACGGAGCGCGGGCGCGAGCTCTTAGCAGAGCAACTGACGCGGCTATGTACCGAGATCGGTCACTCTTTCGAAAGACGGCAGAACTTGCCGGTAGTTTTTCTAGACATGCGGTCGGCATTCGATTCTGTATCGCACGAGGGGGCGCTCGCGTGTCTTGGGACATTGGAATCAGCGACTGCTACGTCAGACTAATCGCTAGCTTCTTGACAGATAGACGATTCAAGGTTCGCGTCAATGGCGTACATTCGTCTCCACGACGAGCCGCAGCCGGCGTGCCTCAGGGAAGCGTGCTCTCCCTGACCCTATTCGGCCTGTACGTCAACGACGCGCCGCTTCCAGTTGAAAAAAATACCGGCATTCAACATAGTGAGCTCCTAATGTTCGCGTATGATTTCGCTTACTATGCGAAGTCGGCAGACAAAAGGAAATCGGTGAGATATCTCAATGATTGTCTCGCCGAGCTTCCCAAATGGCTGAGCCATAAAAAGCTCGCCCTCAACCTTGACAAGTGCGTAGCCGTCAACTTCACTCGACAGAGGGCCGACCCTGATGAAATCGTGAGCTTGGGAGGCACGCATCTACCATGGCAAAAGACGACGAAGTATTTTGGTGTGAAGCTTGACAGCGGTCTCCGCTGTCATGCTCACGCCAAATTCGTTAGCCAAAAAATAACTGCCCGAATCACCCTCCTACGCCCACTCCGAGCCCCCGAACTCCATCGTTTCCTCAAACGCCGTTTATTCACCGTCTGCGTGCGGTCCATTTGGACGTATGCCTTCGAGTTATTCGTGGCGGCACCTCCCTCCACTCGCCGTCCGATTCGCAAGGCGGAAAACCGTGCTGCGCGTCTCGCGGCGTACCCTCACCTCCCTCCTACCCCACCCAATAAATACCCCAGAACCACCGTCGTGTTCGGAGTTCTGGGTGTAAAAAACCAATTCTTGCCGGAGCTCCAAAGGCGGTCAACAACGACGCTTACAAGGGCGCTGGGTCAGAAAGCGCCGCGCATCCTGCGCCACACCGGCCGAGAGGCGAACAGCGACGCGCATCGGTTCCACTTAGGGCCGCTTCCCACGGCGCGGCCGCAGCGCGCTTCCTTCAAGGAGCAGAGCTCTTCCGACGCCGCCACCGCCGGAGCCACGGCCGCACCGCCGCCCGCCGTGGAAGGGGTTGGGGTCTGGAGGGGTAGGTTTCGCCGACCCTCCGGCGACGACGAACAAAGGGACCGGAGCAGGTAGAACGCTGCGGCCGCGGCGCAGTGGGAACGCTCCCATTTAAAGCTGTGTTCTGCTAGCGGTGGCGCGTGGCCCCTCCTCCGCTTCGCGTAGCTGGAGTTCGGCGTCGGCTGCCGCAGCAGCCGCCACCCGCTGCATGTGGGAAGGCCAATGCTCTGCTACGCGCCACCAATTCAAACCAATGCTCTGCTACGCGCCGCGCTACTGCGAAGCGCGCTGCGGCCGCGCCGTGGGAAGGGGCCCTAAGGGCCCTAAGGGCAAGTCAGTGCCTCCTTCCGCGCTCTCCCCCACGACACGCTTGCTGCCTTGTGATAGCGAGCGGAGGCAGCCGAGCGCGAGGGGGAAGACTCGCCATCGGCAGAGGGACGCGCGGGGAACGCGACGTAGCGCCCCACCAGCCACGCCTCCCAATGGGCCCGAGCCCCACGGACACTTTGAGCCAAGTCAGTGCCGTGGCGAACAGTTCAGTGAAGTGAAGTGCGAATGAATGGTTATGTATATAATGAAACAATTATGAATGATGTGTGAATGTAGAGAAGAATAAAAAATAAAATATCTCACCAGTAATGTAACAGTTTCTGTAGTATTATAGTATTAACAAAACTGATCTTAGTGTAGGTTAGTAATGCCAAAGTGCAAGTAAGTTAACTTTAGGACTAGAATGTAAAACTTGACTGTAAGAAAAAGCCCCTCCTCTAGCTGCTTAAGCCGCAAGGCAGCAGTTCAATGTAAAAATTTAAAGTAAATAAATTCCCCTTCTCCACAGGGTTACTGTGGACGGGACAAAAGAATAGAGAATTCATTGTTACCCAACATCTCCTCTATAGTGTCGGCAAGGCGAGGTCTTCAGGGAGTATCTCTTGAATTATTCCAGTGCACAAGAACATGCTATACAGTAAGGTCTGTTCTTCATTTCTCGTAAATAGAGGGGTGGGTCACTGCTCGAGTTGTTCTTGCGAGAAGTGGCAGTGCCCGATCTGAAGGCGAGTGAGAATTACCTCCTCGCGCCTTGAGCCGCGAGATGATGAAGACCAGAGATATATAGACTTCTTAATCCTTGTGAGTTTGAAATAAAGAGTTCTGCCACTCTATTTACCATGTACACGGAATGTAACGTTAGATAAAAAGCTTGGTCCAAGCGCAAGTACTACCATAGATATGTCTCTGGCTTCCTAATAGACAAATTTGCAATCTGGTCAACTGTGTTTTTCTCAATGATTCCTACGCTACCAGGGACACAGAAATACAAATTAAAATGATAGAGAATTAAACGATGTCTTCGATTTATATGATACGTACGAACCCTACGAAGAAACATGTAGGTATAATGTAGTAGTGGGAGGATGTCGAGAACATTTGCAATGTGTTCAATGTTCTAATCCCGAATGTTTTATGTAAAATTTGGCAAATTCACTCGAAACACGTAAATTCCAGGGAGGTCATCTTAAAGGAAACGCAGAAAATCTATCAGCATGTAAAAGAATCAGTCATTTCAACAACAAAGATGCTACCTAGTAATAGCAACAATTTCGTTAATTTGTTGTGTTCTTTCAAATGTGCCTCGTCCCTCTGAAAACAAACACTAAAATCCACTTTGCCCAAATTTTCATTTAAGACATTGAACTTTCGCAACATCGATGTCCAATTAAACTTCAAAAGGAATTTTCATTGTGGTTAAGAACCTTTACAATATCAAACTGCGTAGTCGTTTCCAAAAGAAATTGTATATAAGAGAATAAGAGACGGTTGGAAAGAAACTGATTTTAGAACTATCCAGCATAAATTGATAACGCGTACGCTCATTTCGATCAAGCAAGTACACGATTCACTGACTGACTCAATCACTGACTGATTCACTCAATGACTGTCGACACATTATTTCACTACAGTGTATTATTACTTACAGTGTATAGTGTACAGTAGTGTACAGTAATAGTGTACAGTGTACTACTATTACTTACAGTGTATGTTCATGGCCCTCCGGTATAACATGCTGATCACACATAGCCATGAATTTATTCTCATCGGGAAGAGCGAACAACGTTCGAAAAATCATTTTAATGGTTTGTAGAAAAAATGTCAAGTTCGTATTATTGGCAATGACATTGTAGAGTCTGATTGAATTAAAATTGATTGCTTAGGTTTAATTAACTATGTATAGCTCTCTGAATATAACGCTAAGAAAAGTAAAATATTTCGAGATTTCATCTAGGAGAAATATTTCATCACCCCTATTCATTTGAATAGAATACTGCAATCACCTTCATTAATCGTCAACCTTGTTACATAGGATTTCCTATATGTATATTGGCGTATATACTGTAATATATGGGGCTAAGATAGTTATGTAATAAAAACAATTTTCTATTGCACTTAAATATATGCAAATTATAATATGTCCACCGAACAATGATTTTCCGGTGAGATTTGCAATTTTTATTGTACATGTTTTTACATATTTTGGGAGGCTTTATAATTGCTTAATATTTAGAGCTTATCGTCAGAATTATACATATTTTGCTATTTTCACAGGAAAAGGCTGAAAAATGCATTTACTAATTACTTTGTTGATGTATTTATTACTTTTTACTAGTAATAACGTTAATAATAATAATAATAATAATAATAATAATAATAATAATAATAATAATAATAATATCTGCTTAGCCTTGAATCCCCTGTCTTCTCTACAAAATTCATCTAATTATGGAATCGCTCTTAAAAAGGGGAACTCAACTCTTCTTCGTGTCTCATATCTTCTTTACATGGATGACCTGAAGCTCTATGCAGACACTGAGAGTCATATGCGGCAACTAATAAACGTGACGGAGAAGTTTACTGACGATATCACGATGAAATTCGGTTTGGATAAGTGCAGGAGAGTGAATATCATTCGGGGTCATATGCAAGTTATAAATTTGAACCGCTATGACTCAACACCGAAAACATCATCCCCATTCAAGTACTGAGTGTTTTACTCTTCCAAGGTCGCAAGGAGGGCGAGGTGTTGTAGATCTCATAAATCTACACAGCTCTCAAATTGCATCACTCAGAAGATACTTCTTGGAACATTGTGGGAGAGTTCAGCAAGCAGTGAGCGCAGTTGATAATAACTATAGTCCTCTGAACTTGAAAAGCTTGATCCGCCTGTTCAACCAATCATTGAAACGGAAGAGAAGATAACCTTATGGAAAGCGAAGGCACTGCATGGAAGGTACCCTCACGAGCTGAGTAAACCAGAAGTCGACATCTCTGCGTCGCACGCATGGCTCCAGCACGGGGATCTCTTTTCGGAGACAGACCTTCATGATAGCTATCCAGGACCAAGTGGTGCCAACATTGAACTACAGAAAACACATTCTGAGAGATTCTACCATTCATTCCGACTCGTGTAGAAGATGTGAGGCTGCAAGCGAAACTATCCAACACGTGACAAGTGGATGTAGCAGCCACGCACAGTTGGAATACAAAAAGAGGCATGATGAAGTGGCGAAGCAGGTCCACCAATTATTGGCATTGAGAACGGGCTTACTCGCCACTTCCGTGCCGTATTATAAATATTTGCCTCAGAATGTGCTTGAAAGTAGTGAGCACACACTCTACTGGGATCGCTCCATTATCACTGACAGACATGTCGGCGGCAATAGACCCGATATAACGTACATTGATAGAAACCATCAGCAGGTTTTCCTTATCGATATATCAATACCCAATACCCACAACATATCGGGAAAATATCAAGAGAAGATCCAGAAGTATACCGATCTCGCCCATGAAGTCGCAAACCAGTGCAATTTCAGTAAAGTGACAACTGTGCCTATAATAATATCAGCTACAGGAGTGATCCCGAAAATGACACTTCGAGCACTGGAGTGTCTTAACTTAGATCTTCAGAGATAAATGTAAGAGTAAAAAGAACAAATTATGATAATTTCATTATTTTATGAAGTTTTGCACAGTACATATTTTCTGCGTTGTTAATGCACTTGTACCTGTTTTCAATCTCATAATTGCATACGTATATTTTTTATGCATAACTATCCGAGCCCTAATAATTATACAATAATTATTAAAGTAGTCCTATGGACATTACATTACTATGTCCTATGTGTGATACATTACATTGGCCTATGGGCAATACAAGAAAACTGTCATTGAATATTTGTAACGTTGGAATATTCAAAATCTATAATGTAAATGAGACTTTTATAATGTTTTTACTGCACTATGTCCAGGCTGTGATAGCTAAGTGTCATCAATTGATGTCTCTGCTGTCTTCGCTGACCGGGAAGTCCTAGGGTTCTAAGTCCGACAATGGCGGATGTTCGACTCTAACTGCAGATCTAGGTCGAATTTAGCTTCTATTTGGGCTAGAATTTCAGCTGTTGGCTGTTCTGATGAGTAGTTTTCCCTGGTTTCTTTGATGAATACTTTAACACACCTACCACTGACGGCGGGCGATCGTTCGTTGCTCATTCTTGCCCTTCCCCTTACTTGAATATACACACATACAAACTTACACGCACAGCTCTACCACACATGACAGGAGGCCAGTCAGGGGCTTAGATCTGGTCCCGGCTGGGGGCGTTGCTACGGTGGGGGAGATTCCTGGCTGGGGACTACCTAGAAGTCGAAATGTAGGTAACTGTGAACGAAAACAAGTTAAACCTTCCTCTCAAAACACTTGTAAAGTTTTTCAGATTTTTTCAACTGCTGTGCCTTTATTATGAAACAAAGGCATTCGTAGTCAAGTATGGGACATTAATATATCTTCAACAACCTTAGCCGATTAGACATGGGATACCGCAATTTTCGATATTCTGCCATTTCCTGTTCTTTCTTTATGTAAACGATATGTCCCCGTCTATAGGACACCGAAGAACAGTTCACTTCACAAATTATATTCTTTGCAAACAACAGTAAGCAGTGCGTTTGCAGATGTTTCTAACTGGTTGTGTAATAACAAGTTAATAGTAAATAAAGCTAAATCGTTTGGAAGTTTTACATTTCAAATAGGTAATGGCATGCACCAATAAAAATGAAAGATATGCAATTGAACGCGGGGGTGCCGGTCTTACGATCCTTCACCCGCACCTCACCCCTCTTTCCGCTCCTACCCGCTGCCGACCGGCTCTGTTCTTAAACAAGACACTCTCTCAAAAATCCGCAGAACTTTGATTTCAGCCCGCAAGCTGCAAGGTATGTACGACCCAGTTTGCTCTGGCATTGCATCTGGCATGCAATGTCTACATCCTGTATATAATATTTGTATTAACTAATCCCTAATTGTTCATTACTATAATTTATTATTATTAATTTATTTAAATAGCTACGCTACGCTATCGAAACGATCATCAGCCAAATGAATTGTTGATATCAGACAACATCTTTTATTTATCATTCTTAAATAATATAAGGTATCTACATCACCAGCGATCTAATTAAAGAAGAACAACTTGTTGACTAAGTGAAAAATTGTGCAGAATAATTAAGATCAAAAGAATGAGTTGGGGGTAGTCAATAAAAAGATTTAAAATGGGACTTAATTAAAGAAAGTTCATTCAGGATAAAAAAATTAGTATTTTTGAAAAGTTTTAATATTTCCAAGTTCTTCAAAATGTTCATTTTTTGTCTTTGTTGACTAAGTAAAGGATTTTAAAATTATAATTAGGGTCAAAGGAATGGTTAAATTTAATCAAATGATTGGTAAAGGTGGAAATGTCTAAATTTAGACTCCAACATCTAATGTGTCCGTTAATTTCAACTGAAAATGTTCTGAAAAAATATTATAAATCAGCCTGTCTTTATTGATTTTTATAAATTAAAAATTCAAGAACTTTTTTTGCCAATACTTGACAAAAAATTTTATGGGCTCTGCTATGTTTGGTAAGCATGATCTGTACATGATTTATTTCCTTTTGTTTTTTAAAAAAATATATAATATGTTATTTTTTAAATCACAAAATTTTAATATAATTTCGATTTCAATTTTATTGTAATGATGGGGACAACCTATCCCTGAAACATGTTGCAAATTTGTCAAAAAATAAAAATGAATTAAGTTATACAATGCACTCTCTGTCTATAAAATTATTTGGGACTCCTCACATTCAAAATGAAAATTTTCTGCCTGTTTGGCCTGCACAGGCAGATTCACTGTTATCACAAGGTGATAAATTCCACTTCTTTCAAGTGGGGGGATAGGTGATTTAGAACTAGGGAATAAAGAATGGAGGCAGTTTAAAGATTTGTAAGCTACTGAAATATTGTGTTTTGTGAAGCATTTACCTATACGTTTAGATACTAGGCCTAAGTAGCAGATGCAAATAAATTTTGTAGGTTCTACAGGGAAATGTTGAGAAAAAACTTTATACAAAATCATTTTTACTCCTTTTCAGCAGATGTGTTTATTGATGGACAGAGGATCGTAACTAGTATTTAAAACAATGGTTAGAATGGTATTGACTTCTCTATTAAAATCTAAATCTGACATAGGAACCGGGAATAATCTGTTGATCCAGGAGTAGAAGGCAGCGAATTTATGATGGTGAATGTGATTGGAATGAGAAGGGATGATTAAATTGCATGAGTAGGTTTTCTAGTTATTTTAAAAAAGTGTTTTCAGTTTTTAATAGTAATGATTAAATCAAGGAAATTCAAGGAATGGTTATGTTCAATTTCCATAGAGAATTTTAATTTGGGTCAAATGAATTATACAAATCTAAAACTAGCTCAATTACCTAGAAGTTCCTGACCAAAGACATAATATTATAATGTCATCAACACACTTGAATAATAAACAATGTTTTTGAGGAGAGGGTTCAATCTAATAAATATGTTTTTCTCAAAATAATCCATGAACAGTTCAATGAAAAGAGGGGAAACGTTTGAGCCCATAGCTAATCCTTCAGCTTGTAAATAGAAATCATTGTTAAAAGTGAAAAAAATATGTGTTTTACATACTTAAAGCTGGACTAGTTTCATTCTTACACTGATCTATAGCTGGAAGAATAACAAAGAAAATGTAATATCTCAACTTTTTTTACAAAAAAATTAGACATTTCCCTTTGAAAATCACAGATTCAATTATAGTACATCCACTTCATTCATCCACTACTACAGTATGAATGAAAATAAAATCAATACCCCATTGTACAATAAGCACAGATTGTAACTATTTTTTATGATAAATAAATAAAAATATAAATAAAAATCAGGAGAGCCTTTGCAACAAACCTGTGGAAGGGATTTGCTTATTAATCTTACAATTATTTTTGGTAAAGGAATCATTACTTTGTAAATAACTCTTATTAACTCTTGTGAAGTGTAAAAATAACTCTTATTTCCTTTCACTATCCCCTTTGTTTTCAAAAACGCCATTTAAACACGTTTTGGAATACCCATTTGTTGTGTGTTGAATAATGAACCTCAGGTAACATTCACTACTGGTGCAAATTTTCAACTATATCACAGATCACCTTGATTAGAATAATAATCAAACTTTTGATTATATCCATACAAGTTCTGTGCAATTTTATGTGTATTTATTCTAATTTTTCATCATGACTACATTTCATAAACAATAGCTTATCTTTTCTGTATGGTACTCTAAAATCTAACTATTTGTCAATCACTAACACTAAATGACAATGTTTATTTACATTCAACATATATAATTTTTGAAAAAATTATATACCATATCGATGTGCTATATCACTTGCCCTTTCTCCCCATATTCCATTGACAGCAATTAGAACTGTATCACCAGGTTCAATTAGATTACACATTGCTGCTTCCATTCCTCCATGTCCTGAGGAACTTATGGCCAATGTCACCGGGTTCTTTGTTTGGAAAACAAACTGAAGACCTTCTTTAATTTCATCCATTACCTACACAATCAGAAGAAGAAATAAATATTTTATTTTATTAAAATGAATTTTGAAGATAATATAATCACATAATCACAAAATCATAATATATATATATATATATATATATATATATATATATATATATATATATATATATATATATATATATATATATATATATATATGTGGGATTCGAAACTTGAATCACGTAGTATCAGGCTACAGTGGCGCGGCGTCGGGAGAGAAATGGGAATGAGTGAGGGAGTGTGGCGTGAGTTAGTTTTTGGGAAGTTGTTGGATTCAAGTCGTTCACTGTATTTCAATGTATTTTTCAATTTATTTAATATAGTATTGTTCGTTTCGTTTAATTCGTGTCTTATTCCGTTCGTCCTAAACCCAAGATTCTACATTTGGGGGCTCAGCCGGGATATACGGGCGAATTCCGGAAAAAGTTCGGCGCGAATCGATGGAACATTGCAGAAGGAAAAGAGGTTAGCTGGGCGGGATTGTTGTGGGGATACGCGGAACGAAGCCAGTTGTACGGAACGAGTAGAAGACGACTACGAGTTCAGTTAAGTTCGTTCGTGTTTCGACGCAGATTCCACCGCAAGTCGAGAAAAGATGGCAGATGATGAAAAAAAGATTAACATGAAAAACGACTTGGACGACAAGAAAGTGAAGGGAGAGATAGACGAACAGAATGACAAGGAGACAAAAATTCAAGAGACGCCAAAACAAATACGGCAAACAGTCATGAAAGGAAGATCTGTAATCAACATCAAAGAAATCGAAACATTTACAGTTGCCAAGTTGCAAGAAGAATTGGAAAAATTGAAGTTATCGACTGATGGTAAGAAGTTGATTCTAATTGAACGATTGAAGACAGCAGCAATATTTTTGGGGAAAACTAATGACCCTGAGAAGAAGGACATTATGAACAAAGACGAAGACGATATCAAAACAAAGAACGAAAGTAACACGGAAAAAGAAAATGATATGGACTCTGACGAATATTACGCACATTTTTTCAGTGACAATATAGGGGATAAAAGGAAAAAGGTATCGAAAACAGAAAAGAAAGTACTCGATATGAAAAGTTCCAGACCAACGTCAAGTGAAAGTGAGTCAGAAGAAGAATTAGGTTATGATTCACGCAATTCCAAGAAATTGAGTTTGAATATGAAAAAAGGTAAGCTAAATTTTGACACGTCCGATTATTCAGAAAGTGATGACAGTTCTGATCAAGAGATGCTTAAACAACCCACAAAAACAAAACGGCGTGATCATAGATGGCGCGACATGCGCGAGACACGTTACGAACATGACAGGCTTGAATGCAACGAGCGTGAACACGACAGACGTGAACGCAATGAACATGAACGTGACAGACGTGAACGTGATCGGCGTGAACGTAGTAGACGAGAAGGCAATAGAGCCAAACATGAATTTACAATTCGTGATGTTGAAAATAGTTTGACAGAGTTTTCAGGCGATGATAAAATACAAGTCGAACAATGGCTCAATGAATTTGAAGATATAAGTAATTTGTTAGAATGGCATGATTTGCAAAAGATTATTTATGCAAAACGAATGCTTAAAGGCTCTGCGAAGAAATTTATGTTGACCAAAAAAATATCAACATGGAAAAAATTCAAGAAAGACCTGAGGAAAGAGTTTACCACCAAACTCAGCAGTGCTACAGTACACAGCCAATTATGGAAACGTAAACGATTATCTGACGAGACGGCGAAGCAGTACATATACTCGATGATTGAAATAGCCAACCAAGGAACAGTAGATGAAGAAGCACTCGTCGAGTATATCATCGATGGAATTCAAGATTACGAGAGCAACAAAGCCATTTTGTATAGTGCAAGAAATATTCAAGAACTGAAGAAATGTTTTGAGGCATACGAGAGGATGAAGGAAAAATCAAAAGGACGACAGACAACTACACAGAAGGAAGAAAGCAAACATCGAAATAAGGAAAACAAAAATCAAACTAGTTCAACAAAAGAGGATCATGGCAACAAAAATTCAGATGGGAAGCGGCCAGGTCAGAAACGGTGTTTCAGTTGTGGATCGAAGGAGCATGAAAGAGTCAACTGCACGAACAAAGATAAAGGACCCAAATGTTTTAAGTGCAATATGTTTGGTCACATTGCGCCAAATTGCACTAAGGAGAGTCAGAGTGTGGGATGTATAAGTTCAAACGACGAGGGTCTTATATCAATGAAGGTGAGAGGAAGAAACTACCGGGCGTTACTAGATACAGGCAGTGATGTCAATTTAGTACCAACTGATATCTACGAGAAGATAGGCCGTCCAGAAATGAGTCCAACGACGCGATGCTTCACCGGATTGGGGAACAAGACAACAAATCCTGTTGGGAGAGTCAAGCTGGACATCGAAATCGACAACCAGGTATACAGCACGCCATTTTATGTAGTTCCAAAAGACTCGATGAAATATAACTTTATCCTTGGACGAGAGTGGATTAAAGACATGGAGATCACCATTAGTCAGGGCAAAATCTCAGTGAGGCAAGTTCCAGCTAGATGTGAACAAGGACAAGACAACGATGGACTACTGTTAAATGCAACGTACACCGAATTCCATGAAGACTTGAAAGTGCTTCAATGTATTGCTGTAGACGAAATTGATGTTCCTGCTCCCTACGAAGCGAAGGTTCGCCAATTACTTGAAGATTACTCACCCCAGAAACAAGTGAAGACTAACATCGAGACGAAGATAAAACTGAAGGACGACGACCAAGTGTGTTTACAACCACGCCGATTAGCTCCGAAAGAGAAGAAGATACTAAGTGATCAGATCAAGGAGTGGCTTGAAAAGGACATTATCCGACCTAGTGATAGTGAGTATGCCAGCCCAGTAGTGATAGTACCAAAGAAAGACGGTTCACATAGAGTTTGTATCGATTTTAGACAATTAAATAAAAAGATTGTAAGGGATCGTTTCCCGATGCCATTAGTCGACGATAAAATTGATGCTCTTGTAAATTTTAGTGTGTTCTCCGTAGTTGATTTGAAGAATGGGTTTTTTCACGTCCCTGTAGAAAAAAATAGTCAAAAATATACTTCCTTTGTTACACCGGACAATCAGTATGAATTTGTAAAGACACCTTTTGGTCTGTGTAATAGCCCTACCAGTTTCTTGAGATTCGTCGACAATGTTTTTAAAGATTTAGTCAGGAAGTCAATTGCGATTACTTATATGGATGATATAATTATACCGGGTAAGGATTACGATGACGCTTTTGACAACTTAGTTCAAGTTTTGAAAGTAGCAGCAGAAAATGGGTTAGAATTGAATCGTAAAAAATGTAAATTTCTTCAAACTAAAATTGAATTTTTAGGTTATGTTGTCGAAAGTGGCAGTGTAACCCCTTCACCCACTAAGATCAAAGCTGTACAACATTTTCCCGAGCCTAAGACTGTAAAGCAAGTCCAAAGTTTCCTTGGCCTCACAGGTTATTTTAGAAGATTTGTGAAAGACTATGCCAAAATGGCATACCCATTGTACGAGGTCAGGGATGGGCAACATTTCTTCTTTGGGAACACTCAGAAATTGTCTTTTTCAAAACTTAAAGAAGCTTTGAGTAACGAACCAGTTTTGAGAATTTACGATCCAGAAGCTGTCACTGAGTTGCATACTGACGCCAGTAAGCTGGGATACGGCGCAGTGCTGCTCCAGAAAAAAACAGACGAGAAATATTTTCACCCTGTTCATTATATGAGTCGCAAAACGAGTGAAGAAGAGAAGAAATGGTGCTCTTATGAACTTGAAGTCTTGGCTATCATTGAAGCTCTTAAAAAATTTAGAGTGTATTTGTTAGGTATAAGATTTAAAATTATTAGTGACTGTCAAGCTTTCCAGAAAACGTTGGGGAAGATCAATTTACCACCAAAAGTCACAAGATGGGCTCTTCAACTTGAAGAGTTCGATTATGAAATTGAACACCGTATGGGCGATAGAATGAAACACGTGGATGCGTTGAGTCGAAATCCGGTTATGATGGTTGAAGATCTAATGCTAGATGTAATTAAGAAGGAGCAGAAGAAAGAAGAACGACTGAACGTAATCATTCAACTTTTACTCAAAGAACCCTATGAAGACTATTCGATGCAGAACGAGATCCTTATGAAGACAATAGACGGAAGAAACGTCGTAGTACTACCTACCAGTATGCAACAAGAAGTTTTGAAGAAAGTGCATGACAATGGTCATTTTGGCACTAAGAAAATGCAAGAGATTATTCAAGCAGACTACTATGTTCCTAGACTGAGGGAAAAGCTGGACCATCTAGTTGAATGTTGTATAACCTGTATTATGGCAGAAAAGAAGAAAGGAAAAAAGGAGGGTTTACTTCGACCTATACCTAAAGGCGACATTCCACTACATACTTACCATGTGGATCACATAGGACCTATTACTGCAACTTCAAAACTCTACAAATATTTATTTGTTGTTGACAGTTTCTCCAAATTTACATGGATTTTTCCAACCAAAACAACCAACGCGAGTGAAGTTCTGAGCAAGATGGACATTATGCAGGCATCGTTTGGAACTCCATACAGAATAATAAGTGACCGAGGAGCAGCTTTTACTTCTACAACATTCCAAGAGTACTGTGGAAAAGAGAAGATCGAACACGTTCTCACTACTACTGGCGTGCCACGGGGAAATGGTCAAGTGGAACGAATCAATGGCATAATAGTACCAGTTCTCACGAAGTTCTCCAAAGATAAACCTGAACAATGGTATCGACATGTAAATAAATTACAGAGATGTATCAACAGTACTTTTCAGCGAAGTATTGGCAGAAGTCCGTTTGAAGTCCTATTTGGTGTGAAGATGAGACACCAAGATGACGTAGCCATTTTAGAAGTCTTGGAACAAGAAGCAGTTGAATTGTTTGATCGTGAAAGAGAAGATCTTCGAAATGCAGCAAAAAATCCATCCTGAAGATCCAAGAAGAAAATAAGAAGTACCATGACAAACACTCGAAAGAAGCTCGAAATTATCAAGAAGGGGATATTGTAGCGATCAGAAGAACCCAGTTTGGACCAAGTATGAAAATCAAACAAAAGTATCTGGGGCCTTACAAGGTCAGTCAAGTGAAAGGTAATGATCGATATGAGGTGATTCGAGTAGGAAACTTCGATGAAGATGGATCCATGATAACCACAACATCAGCAGATTATATGAAGCCATACGTATTTCCTTCAGAGGCTGAAGGCTTTCGAGGATGGCCGAATGTGGGATTCGAAACTTGAATCACGTAGTATCAGGCTACAGTGGCGCGGCGTCGGGAGAGAAATGGGAATGAGTGAGGGAGTGTGGCGTGAGTTAGTTTTTGGGAAGTTGTTGGATTCAAGTCGTTCACTGTATTTCAATGTATTTTTCAATTTATTTAATATAGTATTGTTCGTTTCGTTTAATTCGTGTCTTATTCCGTTCGTCCTAAACCCAAGATTCTACATATATATATATATATATATATATATATATATATATATATATATATATACACAATAATAACAACATCAATATAATAACATACAATCATATACTGATACGTGTTCTGAACAGCTTGTGATTTTTATTTAGTGGTAATGTTATAATTCATTTAGAAACATTATAGATTGACTCAATGTTTCTATATGAATTCTTGTGTGTTCCATTTGATCTGCACTGAAAAGCCCCCCCCCCAAAAAAAAAAAAAAATCTCATGCACCTTTCTAATATCGTGTACGGTTCCGCGTGCACGCAGATGTGTCGCAACACGACGTGGCCTGGACTCCACTAAAGTATGAAGTAGTGCTGGAGGTAATTACCGCCATGAATCCTGCAGGGCTGTCCATAAACTCGTAAGAGTACCAGGGAGTGGACATTTCTTCTGAACAGCATGTTGCAAAGTATCGCAGATATGCTCATTAATATCCATGTCTGCGGATTTTGGTGGCCATTGGAAGTGTTTAAATTCAGAAGAGTGTTCCTGGGGCCACTCTGTAGCAATTCTGGATATGTGGGCTGTCGCATTGTCCTGCTGGAATTGCCCCATTCCGCCGGGATGCACAATGGTGCAGGTGATCAGACAGGATGCTTACGTACGTGTCATCAATAAGACGTATCAGGAGTCACATATCACTCCAACTGCACATGCCCCATACCATCACAGAGCCTAGGGGGCAAGGAGCCTAACATGCAGGGTCCCTGGATTCATGAGGCTGTTGCCATACTCATACACGTCCATTCGTTGGAAACAATGTGAAACGAGACTCGTCAGACCAGGCAACGTGTTTCCAGTCATCAACACTGCAATGTCGGTATTGACGGGCCCAGACGAGGCGTAAATATTTGTGTCGTAGGTTCATGAATGGGCCTTTGGCTCCGAAACCCCATGTTGATAATCTCTTGTTGAATGGTTTGCACTCTGACACTTGTTGATGGCCCAGCATTGCTATCTGCAGCCATTTGCGGAAGGGTTGCACTTCTGTCACATGTAATGATTCTCCTCAGTCATCGTCGGCCCCGTTCTTGCACGATCTTTGGCAGCCGCAGCGGCGTCGGAGGTTTAATGTTTTACTGGATTCGCGATATACACGTTACACTCGTGAAATGGTCGTACGGGAAAATCCAAATTTCATCGCGACCTCGGAGATGCTATGCTCCATCTCTCTTGCACCAACTATAACACCACGTTCAAACTCACTTAAATCGTGATAACCTGCCATTGTAGCAGCAGTAACCGATCTACTGTGCCAGACTCTGGTTGTCTTACATAGTCATTGCCGACCTGAGCGTCTTATTCTGATTGATTCAGGTTCTTTTTATTTCAATACGCATGGCTGTATCAGTTTTTTGGCTCTTCAGTGTATAATTATTGTTTTAATTCTAAATAAACTTAATAACCCCATAAATAAACTACTAATTTAATTTGAGAAATAGTGAGAAAAAAGCCAGAGTCGTTGCCAGGGATTTTGCACAGAGACCCGGTGTGGATTACAGCGAAACATTTGCACCAGTTGCACAACTCACCTCGACGACCGCGAATTTAAACAGTATTGTCGGAGAAATCTACACGCACATGGACATGCCCGGTCACGTGCGAGAAGTTCTCGAGTTCATCAGCGAAGACAGTGCACCATCCGAAATTGTGAGGGAAGCTAAGTACATGTTGAAGTCAATGAACAGGAATCTTGTCTGTCGGATGAATAAGGCTCTTTATGGCCTAAACAAAGAATTGATAAAGCTTGGTCCGAAATCAATGGCGAATCCAGTGTGAAAGACGATTGCAACGATCCCCTATTGATAATTGATTTATGTCGATGGGAGACTAGTCTTGTCGCACCACTCCAGAGAGATAGTCTAGATCTACGGCCAATTATGCTAATATTTCGTGATCAGGGATTTAGGTGACGTCAAGTATTGATTGGGTATGGAGTTCTCTCGAAGCGATCCCAGTATTACCCTCAGTCAAAAAGGGTTCGTAATGGAAAAGGGTTATGGTCTGAAACCCCCTACGTATAGGCAGCAGGTGAGTGCTCTAATGTACTTGTGAGTCGATTGGGCATCTTGCTTGGACGATCGTAGGTCACACATGGGATTTGATTGGAGGAGCCACATTGTATGGCTTTACGATGTATCGAGGAACCATTGGGAGACCAGAAAGCAACGGACGGTGGGAGGCCTTATTTTCCAACGCAGCCAAATACATGGCCTTAATCGAGGCCGCTAAGGAGGCAATGCATCTGAGGCGATTGGTTGGAGAGGAAGAGAGAGACTGGGGTGGCGGACGTTACCAGTGTTGCATTGTACCGAAATTGTACGAAATATGGACGATGCACAGAGTCGAACTATACCACAGTTTGCGTACCTCGGCCCCGCCCTGCGGGATCGAGCAATACGCTTTAGCTTTATTTCAGAGAGGCGGGACTATTCATCGCGAATATTACAAAATGGCGGCAATGGCGAGTTATATTACGGTAGATGTTTGAAAATAAATATTAAAGCAACAAGTTTTACATAACTTGTAGTATATACATTTAATTAAAGAAATAAAAGCATGCAATTTCCCAATAAAAACACATTTTAAAACAATAATAATACGTGTTTTTTGCAAAAAATAACACTCGACAAGGAGTAATAAGCTACATATTTACATTTCATCTTAGATTATAGTAATGTTTAATATACAATGCAAATAATTTGCTGCAGTGATATATTTAAACTATTTATGTTATTAGAAAATAATAAATAACTAAAAACTATGTTTTTGAGCCAGTTGCACGAACACGTATCCGAGATGATAGCTTTCAGTGGTGAAATACTTCTTCATCCGTTATCAGATTATTAATTTTTTTATTTGCTTGTATTGTACATTGATCAGTTTGACAACTATACATGTTTTTATTATTAAATAAAACTTAACCTAACTTAACACTACTACAGAGGTTGAGGAAACCATGATGGCACCTCATAAGATCTATTCTAGATCTGAAAACAAATTACAGAATATATGGTATGGATATTTATTTTGATGCAAGTAGGATGAATAAGTTTTTTGCAGAGTTTGAATGTAGATAAAGTTTGGATATAGTGTATATTAAAAAAGAAGTTGTGGTATAGGTAGGTGATATGGTGAATGATGGAATGGAGGTTGAATTCATTGTGTAGTTGGTGATTACATATGAACCAGGATGCATTAGTGATGGTGCGAAAGAATTGGTTCTGTAGTATTTGAATTTTGTTGATCTTTGTTTTTGCAGCATTAACCCATACTGGGTAGGGGTAGAGAAGAGTCGGTCTGATTATTGTTTCGTATAATATTATTGCTGTTTTGTATGGGAAGTAATTATTCCTATTAATTAGAGTTTTTAATTGATGCAGTTTGTTTTTAGTGTGTATTATTTTGATGCCTATATGTTGTTTCCAGTTCATCTTAGTGTACATGTGCAGTCCAAAATATTCAATGAGCCCATTTGGGTGGTACCATGGAATGGGCTAATTTTTTAATGTTGGTGAAGTATGCGGTATGGCCTTAAAGTGAAATGTTTGCTGCAGTTTTGTTTGGGTTTAATTTTATTTTTAATTTGTTTGGCCAACTGTCTATTTAGTTTAGATATAATTGTATGATGTTTTTAATGTTGATGAGAGAGTGGTTGGAAGAGAAGGTAAGAGTATCGCGCGCGAAGCCGCCCTCGCTTTCCCAAAAACACACGTGCGAGCCTCGCCACCCTCCGCCTGTTAGCAGTTTGCAACGGACGGAACCCTCCACAACGTTCTATCGCCAAATTCAAACGGCTAATTGTGATTGACCACTGCCATCCCCTCCCCCTGAGCGCACCAGCGTTAGCTATCTGACGATGCTCCCGTTGTTAAACTGCCAATTAAGTTCCGCATAAGCAGCGCGTGAAGCCACATGTGTGGTCCGTGTTGGCGGGCTCCATGTGTACACTCTTGGAAACATAAAATTTCGCGTCGAAAATGCCTTGGACCGAGAGGTTGATGGCGCTGGACATCCCTGCTTGCCGACAGCGCTATCTAACGTTTATTTTCGAAACTACGATCTATAGATCGAACTACAATTAAATTTATTTTATTGGAGAGCGAATAAAATACTTTAATGGCCGTTGAGAGCTAAATAGTAATAGTACAGAGGAAAAAGACTTTCGTGATTCCTGCCAGTAAAACAGAACTGATGGTATACGTGATTTTGCTTTAAAGTTTCGTTAATATAAAATGTGTTGTTATAAGAGGTGTGTTAGAAGGGCGAAAGAATGGCTCAGTGTCGAAGTGGTGTTCGAGAACTCGTGAAGTAGCGGGTTCGGTTCCGAGTCTACGTAGATATTTTATTAATTCTACAGTGCCATAAAATCCACTAAATTAGAACATGCTATATATGTCGTGTCAATGTTAAGCAAACAAGCAATTCTCAAAAAGCGGTAATACTCGTAGGAGACCAAAATAAAATAAGCTTCTATAATCTTATAGATAATAATCTTAAATTGCGAATACAAAGAACGTTAAAATATTGCGTATTATTTTCATTTTTACTCGAATAAAACCATGAAATGGAACTTCTAAAAGCTCGGAAAGACAATTCGTTTAACAATATCACAAAATTATAGTGATATACTGACAAGAAAATTTGACTTGTGTTTGTATCAGTAAATAATTCATAAAATCCCGTTTTTACATCTCTTGTTTGCTTTGATATGACTTTTATTTCTATTATACTACTATATATAAATAAATATAAAAAATTCAGTGCATAGACTCCCTTATGCTTTTGATATATAATGTGAATAAAGATGATGGAACTGTTGATGTTCTGTAATTACAATAATTCTTAGGCTTCGAAATGCAATGTCTACACTGAAGTAAATAAAATGGTTTTGATGATAAATGTGGCTCATTGATTCTGATGCTGAATATTTCTGAGATCCCTTGCCTTCATGTGGGAGGCCTTAGTTATGTGGGTATTGAGATTTCGTAGCTGTGAAGTAAAAAAATTCAAAATACAATTTGTCGAAAACGAATTTTGAAGGGAAAATATTCCTAGACTTTGTCATGCTATTGAAGTTCATTACAATATCATACAAACATCTATTTCAGATGTAAGTAGAAATCCATTATGTGTATTGAACGTTTTTTAAGCACAAAAAATATAATACAGATTGTAAATAACAAATAATGGCAGAAAATAGCGATTTTTTTCATTTCAAAAACAATTTCTACCAAAAATTAACGCAAAATATGACTGATTCTAGTTAAACATCAGACTGCCAATTAGCCATATTAGCGATGTAATATTGTTTGCTACAATATTCTCGTTCTTAAGACAGTGGAATAAACCCATTTCTTTTGTTGAGAGAGATTATCGATTTTCTCTCGTAAGCCTCACGGTACTACCGACTTGAATCTGACCTTCGCAGTACTTCCGTGTTTTCGACTGCATGTCAAAAGGAGATAAGGGACTCTGCAGCGTTGCCACTTTGTAAGCACAGAAAAGTCGCAGCTAAGCAAATTGAACTACTCCGCATTCATTGTTCGACATGGCTCACCATAGCCAAGCCACACGAGAGCGAGTTATCGCATTAGTAGAAGAGGGTCACCTCTCTGTTTCAGAGGCGGCGAGTCGGTATGGCGTTGGGGCAAGAACAGCGCAATACTAGTTTAAACGTTATCGAGAGACAGGAGAATCCGGGAGGAAACTAGGAACGGGGCTTTGGCGTATTTCAGATGCTGCCCAAGATGAAGTTTTGATACAAGCAGCGGTGGAAAACCCTTTTCAAACTTCTTCACAACTGCAAAGAATCACCAGATTTCCTGGATGTTCCAGAACAATACGCAACAGACTTTCGAAGGCTGGTCTGCGATCCAGAAGTGCAGCTCGAAAACCGAAGCTGACAGAAGAACACCAGCTCTATCGGCTGGCATTTGCGGAGGAAAATTTACATCGAGACTGGGCTGATGTCATTTTCTCTGATGAGAGTATATTCTCCTCCGCAAATGATGGACCCGTTCGCGTTTTCAGGCCCCAAGGAAGCCGCTATGATTCTCGGTACGTAAAGCAAGTCCCCAGGTCAGGTCGTTTCTCAGTAGCAGTTTGGGGCTGGATGTCATCTCGTGGGATTGGAATGATCCATAGAATCCAAGACCACTTAAATGCTCCTCCGTACATCCACATACTGAGAGATATCATAATTCCATCAGTAAGGCACTTGCATCCTGAGGGGATAATTCAATTCCAACAGGACCAATCACCGATTCATAGGTCGGCTTTGGTTCAATCGTTTTTTGCGGAGAAACAAGATATTCAGGTTGTTGACTGGCCACCATGTGCACCAGACCTAAACCCTATTGAAAATGTGTGGGCAGAGACAAGACGCACCATGGCCGAAAACTGGCCTGATCCGGAACCTAACAATGCCGATGCGCTGTGGCAAATAATCCATGAAGCCTGGGAGGAGGTCGCTCACAGTGAAAACTATGCGGCGAGACTTGTGGATTCTCTCCCACGTAGGATGAGAATGGTCGTAGAATCTGGGGGGTTTTGGATTCCTTATTAATGTATTCCTTACATTTTATAGAATAAGATATGTATAAATAAACAATTAATGTAAAAAAATAGAATAGAATTTTAACAAATATGTAATTTGGAGAATTAAAAACAAATATTCATAGAAAGATAAAGAGCCCTTTTCAGAGTTATTTTGTTTTAAAATCAAAATAATACTTTATTTACACAATAGAGAGAGTACTGTAATACAGTTTATTTGACAAATAAAACCCCGAAAAAGAAAAAAAACAAAAAGGAACGGATACGCACTGGATTCTATCCTGCTGCATAGAGTTCAGAAAGAAACGATTCTACCAATGAGCCAAACAAGCACTTTTGTAACTTAGTTACAAAAAAATTATTGGGCCAAATTTCAGAACGTTTGAAATGTCTCCAACATATTTCGATAATTACAAATAATGTTGATACATGGCATGTCTTCTATCGAACGGAATTAAAACACGAATTTCTGAAATACATATATATTGCTTGCATACAGGGAGTCCTACCAACTATGGGAAACCCTCATAACTTCTAAACGGTTCCCGATATCGGCTTTCATTTTCGCTCAACTATGCGGAATCGTGCGGCAAGTAATATAGTGTAGCGATATTGTTTGAAATATTTTTAGTTTTTGACAAATTCAATCATCTTTGATTTTTAAATGGAACCATGTATTTTTCTCACTAGCAATAGATAGATCTTAAAAAGAGGAATGCAATGATGTAACATTGCTAATATTTTGATTGTTATTTGTGCATAAAATTATACTTTATGGACTGAGATTTTAAATTAAACGAGCAATTTGTTCTGTAGCTGCCGTCGCAAACTGTCGCTTTTGGCGAACGTGACCTTCGCGGCCTCTCCCCTCTCCCCGTAAAAGAGCCCGCACCACGAAGGCAACCTTCCCAAAAGGAGACAGTTGAAAGGGTTGTATATTTACAGTTGAAATCTTATATATTTAATTCAAAATCACATGGCGAAAAGTATAATTTTCTTCTCAAAATACTATCACAGCATTAACATGTGTTACATCATTGCATTCGTCTATTTATCGTCTATCTATTGCTAGTGAGATAAATACTTGGTTCCTTTTAAAAAATTAAAGATGATTAAATTTCTCGGAAACTAACAATATTTTGAAGAATATTCCTAAGGCACATTACTTGCTTCATGATTTCACATTGTTGAGCGAAAACTACATTTCGATATCGTGAACCGTTTAGAAGTTATGGGGATGGCCCGTAGTTGGTGAGACCCCCTGTTGAACACACAATTGTTGAACAGATAACAAATAAAAATAATAATGTAGTTTGTGCATCCCCCGGCAAAAAATGTTTGTTTTAGTTTAAATTTTGAATATACTTTTGCCCCACAACAATTGAACTTATCCTAATGAACAAATTGGAAATGAATTCGAGTTGCTAGAATTCTTTCTTGATGCATGATTGCCTTCCTGATGTATCTTTTCTTGTCTTCCTGTTGATGGTGATTTTTTTTATTTTACGAGCGCATTTTAATGGTCAGTTTTGGCGCTCTACGAGATAAAAATCATTATATTTTTGTAAAAGTAAAAATAATAGAGCAATACATTAAAGTTTATTTTCTTCCCGATTTACCTATGCATCGCGAACGCGGGTGGTATTTGGATCGCTTTCTGAACACTTTTGCCTCAAAAATCTGTCAACTGAGTTTAGCCAGTGACAGTGCCTAGGTATTATTAGGGACATATATACTTATCACATAGTGATTTTTTTTCAAATTTCGTGTGTGGAGTGTGATTGCATTCAATAGTTCAGGAGCGACTTGCAGAAACAGTCTTAACACTGTCGCGCGCCTTCTTAACACTGGCCAGCGCAAAAAAACTTAGGCAATTTTGTTCAATCTTATATTTCACCAATATTTATACTCTGATTTCCTCAAATGTATGTTGTTATTATTATTATTATTATTATTATTATTATTATTATTATTATTATTATTATTATTATTATTATTATTATTATTATTATTATTATTATTATTATTATTATTATTATTATTATTATTATTATTATTATTATTATTATTATTATTATTATTATTATTATTATTATTATTATTATTATTATTATGTGTTCATTTATCTAAGAAGTTGGCTTTGGATTATTACAGAATTCAAAGCATTTAGAATACTGAAGCTATCTCATGGTGCTTGAGGATGTTATCTATGATACCTACCTCCGTATTGGGTGCGGGAAACATATTCAGATTGTTTCCTTTCACGGAACTAATACGAATTACAAACGGATGCAGGCAATGCCCGAGCGTTATCTCCGAATGCATCAAATGTCAATTCTACTGAAATAAATGCAAAATTGTTCTTATATTGCGAGATTCGGCGAATTGAGGGGTCTAGTTTCAAAACGCAACTTTTTCACCAAAGGTGAAAAATTAGATACTGCTTTCAATAGGGTTCAATACTGCAATACTGTTTCAATACTGCTTTCAATAGATGCAATTACTCGTCGTTTTATAAAATGATTTGTAACAAAACGCGTTTTTTGTTCACTCCAGAGGGCTCCTGAAGATTTTGGAAAGATCGCGTTATGAATAATAATGTGTTAATATCAGAACGCGATCTTTCCATAATCTTCATTTCGTTGCAATGTATGATCTTTCCAATCCAGAACATGTATCATTCTGTAGAAATCTAATTGGCCTAAGCATTGATTAAGCTGATACTGAAAATGATTAGTGTTGTGAACGTCAGAAGTTACGGTCTGCTGATCTTCATATTTGATAAGAAATTGACTTTCACTAGCCAAGGGAATTAATCCCAAACATTTAGCATCAGAATGTTTTAAACAAATGATATGCCATTTTTTTGTTTTTCTCAAAACAGACCGGAATGGAAAAGTCCCATTTTCAAACTAGACCCTTGAATTAAGTGTTAACGGCCAACATTTAATTTTTACATATTTTGATTGTTCCACGTGAGTTGGGGGCTTTTTGCTTAGTTTTCAAATAAAATTTTTTTATGTAATGTTTTGTTGTTATTGGTCCTGCTCATGCTGGCTGAAATCTTTTAGAAATCTCCAAAACATTATGGGCGGTCCAAACACCGCTGCGATAGCGAAATCGTTATAAAAATGCTCGAGCGGTACAGGACTAACATATATTATTATCTCCACTCTACATAATGCACAATTTTTAATACAATTGATCAATTTTCTAATTTCTTCACAATTGAAATATTCGCCTTCTTCGCGACAGCGAATTTTCATCGTTTTATGCATAAAATTGTCACGACAAATGTAAAATGTTATAATTTAGTGGATTTTATTGCAATGTAGAATGGATAAAATATCTGTGTAGGGTGGGCACCGAACCCGCAACTTCACGAGTGCTAGAACAACACTTTGATACTGAGCCATTCTTCGCCCTTGCAGCGCTCCTCTTATACTAAGGCATTTTATATTAACGAAACTTGAAAGAAACATTACGTTTACAAAAATTAATGTCAATTGACTTTTACTCGCAGGAATCACGAAAGTCTTTTTCCTCAGTGCTTCAACTATTTTGCTCTCAATGAATGTTAAAATATTTTAAACTCTCTCCAATGAGATAAATTAAATCTTCATAGTACGATCTACAGAACGTAGTTTCGGAAATAAACGGTAGATAGAGCTGTCGGCAAGCAGGGATGTCCAGAGCCATCAACCTATCGGGCCAAGGCATTTTCGACGCGAAACTTAATGTTTCCAAGAGTGTACTTAAAATACGTAAAAGATTTACTGTCCAACCTCGGACCGTTCCCAGTTGGTACATGCAACTTCAAGTGTACTGTCTGTGTATTGTAGGTTATCTGCATCAGACCACTTGAACATACAGTTTATTGTGCAATCTCGGGATGTTCCCGGTTAGCACGTGCAAAGAATCATTTAATTTGTGCGAAGTAGGGCTCCACCCAATTCGTGCGCTACAACGAATTCCACCTATGCTGTCTGTGTAATGTAAGTTAGTTGCACTAGACCAATCGCATCAGGAAATTTACTAGTAATGTGCTCCAGCTGTCATGTACTGTGATGTTGTAATTGTGCCATGTAATCAAGTGCTTAAGTGCAAACATTATTACATGTAGTTGTGCAAGAACTTCTTTTCTGACAATCCAGAACTCCTACATAAAACCACCGTGAGCTATCAAAGGGTTTCGGGACTGCCTTCACCTCATCAATACAGTCCACGTCAAAATATCCAGAATCAAACGCAGTACCCAAAACACTTGATCCCAGGTGCATCATGCAAAATACCCACTGTCATAACAAAAACATGTGGACACGCATTGGCATCATCTCTTCATATTCTTTGGTGCACAGTGGTGCCATCTCTCGGAGCTGAGCCTTGACTATTATAACGGTGATGCTAGTTTGTTTTCCTACCTGACGCAACTTGTACAGTTTAATTTTAGTTCCAATAAAACTTTGAAACGAATCAGATGGTGCAGTGTTTTTCTATACCTTTAGCAATCCAATAACAATCAAGGATACAACAAATTGGCGACGAGGTGAAGAAAAAAATGAAAATTGAAACATAAATTCAATTCGACCAGGATAATCGAAGAAAATATCTACACTAAAGAAGGCGACATGAACTTAACCTCAACTCTAAGCGTGCACAGGATCTCAGGTAACAATCACATACAATATTTTGAGAGCTGACAAATTTCAATATTTTTTTTTATTTCGAGCAATTTTTAATAGTGGAAGTATACGTTACATTGCCAACAAGTGGTGATCGTGGGTGGATCGTGTAGCTCGCATCACTGCTTGAAGGTAATAAAATCAACTTAATTCAACAACAGACAGCACATTGGATGCGACAATATTTTCTGAATTTATGAAATTTCAACAGCAAATGCTCGAGAAAATATTAGGGAAAAAACACTGATCAACCAGTGAGAACCGATCAACAAATATTGGTAAATACTGCTCTTTTGCCAAATTTTGAATCTTTCGATCCAACAAGAGAACGTTTCAAAAATTATTTAGAAATGAAGAATGTAATAAATAACAAAGATTACTGTGCAAAGTTATTTTTAAATTCTATCGGTGCAAAATATTTTAACATGATATCAGCATTGTCAGCACTAAAAATGCCAAAAGAAAAAAATCATACGATGATTTAATCAAAATTTTAGAAAAACATTTAGCACCAGAAAAGAACGTTCTTGTGGCTCAGCATCAATTTTTATCAAAATATCAATCTGATAATCAATCTATTGTAGCATTCGTCGCAAACTTGAGAGCGTACATCGGAGATTGTCATTTTATTTCAGAATGTTCATGCGAAATTTCCGTTGCAGACATTTTTCTTCTAGCACAGTTTATTCGAAGAATAAAGAACAACTTCATCAGGGGGCAAATGTTACAATGGGAAACGAATAGTTTTGAAGATATTGTGACTAAAGCAATAACCCTTGAAGCTTCAAAAATCATCTCAAAGGAACTCGCTCAAAGGACCTCTGCATCGAAAACAACAGCTAATATCAACAAAGTGAAATTTTTTTAGAAAAATAACCACACAAAACATGACTAACATCAACGCAGCCCATCGCGCAATCGATCAAGTTCGAGGAAACGGGAACGAAGAATTGACTACGCTAAATTGGGCATCGATGGACTATGTGTAAGGTGCGGAAGAAATAATCAACCTGTAAACGATTGTCGCACTAATGAATCAACTCTCAAATGTTCTGAGTGCAAGAAAAGCGGTCATATTTCTAAGGTATGTATCCGATCCTTATTAGATCGAAAATCAAAACAGACTCATTCTGTACAGGAAGAACCGGCTAATTCACTTCAACTGGATACCATACTCAAAGAGTATGGATCATTTCAAATTGTCGACCTCTACCAAAATCAACCCCCAAACGATAATCTGAAATGCTATTACGCCCAGGTTCAAGTTGAAGAATAGGTAATCAAATTCGAAGTTGATTCAGGTGCCGCTTACACGATGTTGCCTCGAAACAATTTCGCCGATTTCAAATTCAATGTCGCACTTGAGCCAACACCTCTGCGATTCCGATCGCACACGCATGATGTCTTCGTTCCAGATGGTAAAATTAATGTCAACGTCGAATTCAACGGGAAAACCTTCCAAAATGAAATCTATGTAGTTCCGGAAGAACAGGACGTTCTTTTAGGCCGAGTGTGGATCAGAAAATTAAACATCCATTTACAAGAACTCGATCTACAAAACCAAGTATCAACCGAAATAAACGCTGTAAGTAATATCGATGAAACCAGTGAAATTATGACACAATTTTCAGACATTTTCGAAGAAAAGATTGGACGCGTACCAAATTTCAATGTGGCATTAAAACTTCGAGAAAAAGCCAAACCACGTTTTCACCGTGAAAGAAAAATTCCGTATTCACTGTTCAGTCGAGTCGAGAAGGAGCTGGATACACTCGAAGAAGCAGGGATAATTACAAAAACTGAAACCAGCGACTTGGGATCTCCACTTGTCATTCCAAAAGCTGATGGAGGAGTTCGACTGTGTGTCGATTACAAGGTTGGTGTGAACGAGCAACTTATGGACGCATATTACCCCATTTAAAAAATCGACGAAATTTTGAATAGTCTCCATAATTCCCGCTACTTTTGCCGATTGGACCTGTATAAAGTGTATCTACATATTCCAGTGGTGAACAATCGAGTAAAATTCAAACAATATCGACACATCGAGGGTCTTACCGAATGAATCGCCTCTCCTTTGGTATGAAAACAGCGCCATCAGAATTTAATTGGATTATCGACCAAATTTTGAAAAACATTCCGAAGACTGAAAAATATTTCGACGACATTATTGTACATGTATCAACAAAAGAAGAATGTGAGACTAACTTGATCTTGTGCCTTGAACAGCTGAGGAAATATGATCTACATTTGAATCACCGGAAATACTCATTTTTTCAACAACGCATCAAGTTTCTAGGACACGTCATCGAATATGATAAAATTTCGAAGTCACCAGAAAAAAGCAAAGCCATCACACAAATGCCAAAATCAAAATCAAAAGGTGAAACAAAATCCTTTGTAGGATTAGTCACATTTTATAGCAGATTTATTCCAAACGCTTCAACAATTACAGCACCACTGCCGAATTTGCTGAAGGAAAATACGATTTTCAAATGGACAACAGAATGTGATGCAGCTTTTATTCGCTTGAAACGGGAAATCATAAGCGATCGCGTAGCCATGCCATTCAATCCCGAATTGCAAATTCGACTCGCTTGTGATGCAAGTCCCACATGTATAGGAGCAGCCTCATCACAAATTATCAATGATCAGGAAAAGCCAATAGCTTTTGTATCTCGATCACTAACCCCAGCTGAATAAAATTATTATCAACTGGATAGAGAAGCTCTAGCAATTGTTTTTGGAATTGACAGATATTTTCATATTTATTCGGACGTCAATTTCAACTTGTCACAATCAACCTCTATCTAGGATTTTCCATCAACATGCAAAATTGCCACGGATGACTTCAGCCCGTCTACAATGTTACGCAGTTTTTCTATCAGGATTCGATTATAAAGTATATTCAGAAGAGGATCTGAGAATACCAATGCTGACTGTTCATCGCGGATACCACTGAATGAAGAACTTAAATCACACACAGAAAAAGCTATCAACGAAGAAGTCTATTTTCTATATGAAGAAACCATCAACAGAATTTACACTCAGAAAATCACATTCGAATCAAATCAGAAAGAGACCGAAGCTGATGATCAACTTTCTGGCATCCTCCGAGAACTCCAAGAAGACGAAACAACTGGTGTAGATTTTACCATGGACAACGGCATACTTTTTAGAGGTCAACGCGTCGTGGTACCATCAAAACTACACGTTGCTGTTTTGGAGGAACTTCATCGAACTCATATCGGAATTTCAAAAATGAAACAATTGGCACTCCGGTATGTATACTGGAAGAACATAGAAAAGGATATCGAACATATCGTTCGAGCATGTTTTGAATGTGCAAAAGTGAAAAACAGTCCAGCAAAAGCTCCTCTACACCCATGGCAAGAACCAGAAGAAAATTGGCAGCGTATTCACATCGATTATGCAGGACCATACCAAGGATATAATTTTTTAGTTGCCATTGATGCAAAATCGAAATGGGCAGAAATTGAACCATGCTCGTCTGCGCCATCTGCAGCATGAACCATCTAATTGCTCCAAGAAATGTTTTCAAGGATTTCCAGAAGTAATCGTTGTAAATAATGCTACAATATTCTCCAGTGAACATTTTCAACACTTCTGCAAAACATCAGGCATTTTGTGCAAGTTCATTGCTTCAGGACATCCTGCAACGAATGGATTAGCAGAAAGGAATGTGCAAACATTCAAAAAACGATTAGCAACAATGATCAACGAACCACTTTCAATGCGAAACAAAGTTCGGGAAATTCTTTTCAGGTACGAGCATCTCCTTTAAACAACCAGAGAACCCCTTCTAAACAGTATCAGAACCGCAACATTCGCATTGAACTAGATGCACTGAAACCCATAAAATTTCAGAACACTGAAACATCAATGAAAAACGCGAATTAAGTGTGGGAGAACGCGTACAAGCGCGCTACTATACTGCCAATAAAAATCATTGGAAGTTCGGGGTAATTAACAAAAAAATTGGACAATTGCACTATCTAGTGAAATAAGATGACGGTTACATCTTCAAACGGCATATAGACCAACTACGATTAACCAAAACTCTAGAACCGACTTCAGCAAAAACGCCAAAAAAGTAAGGTTTGCGCCGTATCTTGATAATCAAAAACATAAAGTTGTCTTGGAAGATTTGGTACACATTTCATTGAATCAGCGTAATGAATAACTGCACGTAGGTCAACCTTAAGTCCCAGTTGACATAGACACACCAGAAATAATTGAAGAAGAAAAACCAGGGCTCGAACGAGGCCATCGCTCGGACCAGACTCTATGACGATCTACAAGACCTCGGCAACTACCAAGACGCCTCAACGGCTTCATACTTAAAATTCAATGTTAACACGATTTCAAATAAGCATGGGAGAACTGTCATAACAAAAACATGTAGACACACATTGACATCATCTCTTCATATTCTTTGGTGCACAGTGGTGCCATCTCTCGGAGCTGAGCCTTGAGTATTATAACGGTGATGCTAGTTTGTTTTCCTACCTGACGCAACTTGTACAGTTTAATTTTAGTTCAAATAAAACCTTGAAACGAATCAGATGGTGCAGTGTTTTTCCATACCTTTTAGCAATCTAATAACAAGCAAGGAAACAACACCCACCAAAATTCCTTCAATACACAAGCGCTTATATCCTAATGCAATACCAGATTTATAACATCATGCAATCAATTCTACAATATTCGATTTTAAAATAAATTTAATTCATAATTATGTTACAAATTTCGAATAGCATCTGAGACATTACAAAACAATTTTCGCTTGTCAACAAAATCGTAATATGCAATATAGTGCGTAAATGACATCTGCAGAAGCGTTCTCCTAGTTTAAGTGGTAGGGCGTTTATTTGAAGTACCAGAGGGCTCGAGTTCAAATCCTGGAGGTTCGAGTCCTGGTTGGGACATGTTTTCTTTCATTCCTTGAAAACGATTGTATGTAGGGCGTACAACGCGTTGAAACTAATTGTAGAAGTGAGATTTTAATTAAAGCTTTTCGATTGCCAATAATTTAAGGTATGTAGTATTTTCCAGAATCTCGTTCGTCGTTTCGTTACGATTTTTAAGAGGATGAACTGCTTATAGCGAAAAAGTTGTAATATATTACGTGGACATTACCGAATATACGAGAAAATAAAGAGCTGTTTTGCATTAGAATATAAGTAGGCGAACACATGAAAAATAAATTGAGTGACTGTAGGTGAGTTTTTTTCTTGAAGTAGATAAATATTTTCCTGACTCTAGTGATTTCTTCCTGCACATGGAGTCTCAATTTCTGACAGTGTCGAAACTCGTCAGGGAGTTTCTAACCTTATGACGTCTCCTCATCTAACCTTGCTCGCAAGGGAGGGATAGAACGGCTTATCTCGGCGAGTCTGAGCCAAGCGACACAGCGAAAATTACATGATGCTGAATTCAAATATTAATCAGTAGAATGTACTACATTATAGGCTCGCGTACATTGCTCTGCATTCTTATTGTCACCTAGGGGTAATTTATTTAATATTTTAAGTTGCAGAAATGTGAAGATCAATGAATTTTCAGATAAATTTGGTCTCTGAAATGCTTACGTCAGTCTTCGCAGAACGGCTTAGACGCGCGTCTGGTGAAAAGAAGAACGCGTGATCGAATCCGGCCAACCCGCAGCATTTGTTCAACTTTCAGAAATGAAAATCAATTCCAAATAAAAATGTAGAGAATCTTTTAAACATTCCCTTCTTTTACGAGAAGAAACCATTTCAACACATTTGTAATTCGAAACTGCGGAATCTTACTGCGGACTTTAATCAATAGCTCGCTCACAAGATCATTTACTTCCCCATATTTTCCTTCTCATAGCCTTGTTTTGGCTTTATACCACTACGTTCCTTTCCTTTTCGAACCCTAATATTACTTCCTGTGTTATTAATAGCTTTATTTATTCGCGTCTCTCGTCTAAAACTTGCCAAGTTCTCTCATTGAAATTTGACCCTTGCTTGAATCTTACACTTTGCTACTACTAATATATAAATAAAAATAGAAAAAAAATCTCGGATTCGATTCTAATTCACAATGTTACAACTCAATCAAACTGGCCAGGACGTTTGCCATTCGCCCTATGTTTTGCGGCAAAGCCAAGTTTTTGAGGAAAAATAACTCAGCCAAACATCACGGGTAGATAAATGACGTCTGAAAATGTGCCAAAACGACAGGAAGATACTATACATTTTTTTCTGTTAATGAAGCAAAATCTTTTGCTATTGCGACTCCTATTTGAGAAAAAAGTATACAGAATTGTGGGTGTGTAATGTCTCGCACACATTGCGGAATCCTCTCCTAGTTTTCAACCCGATGAATGATCACTCTCAATTTTATTCCCTATCTCCTTCCTTCTCTTTCTTTCAGGTCACGGACGGAATTATGTCTCAACATATTTAGAAATACCATGACAAATTAAATTCGTTCTACGGAATTAAGGTAAACATAAGATATTATCAACCTGCCACATTTCTGATGGGACAAGAATATCTAAATCAAAGCAAAAATTCTCAACGAGTGTTTGTCTCTTTATTTTTATTACAAAATTATATTTTAAGTATACCACTTCTGCCACATTCACCATACACCAGAATTTGGTCCAGCTTCTCCTCGTTCGTATACATCTTTCCGGATATTTCTGCACTATTTCACTGCGTTTACAAATTTCTTCTAAATCTGGAGAGTTCCCGTTTAGTTCTGACTGCATTTCCTTTCTCCACTGCCCTTTTATTCTACATACCCTTCTTACGTCACTTCGAGACATCTCCAGTTTTCCCACTTTATTCGGCCGACGCAACGGAAGGGAATGGCCTCACCGCATATCACCCGGAATTTCTCGTTCAGATTACGGAAACCAGCAGTCGGCGTGCGTCTTTAAAACTCTTAATTTCTCGAAAATTTTGTTATGTAACATATGGCGATATGCGTATTTATGAACTCGTCTCTTCACGCTTGTTATGATGAGCTAAAAAAATCTGTAGGGTTCCATTTAAAAAATCGACGTTGGGTCAATATCTCTACAATAAAAAATGCAATAGAATAATATTATTCATGAATATAAGTGCCCGTTGCATATAGTAGTTTTAGTGAAAACTGCATCTCAGTATCTGCAATGGTTCAGGAGAAAATTGAAGGGAACATCTTAGGTGAGCCACACGGTATACTTTAATTTAAAAGTTGAATATAATTATACATAACCCGCATAAATATTAAAAGTTTTATATGGGTATTTCATTACTATGTCTTTTGTGCAATACTTTACATTGACCTATGGGCAATACACAAAAACCGTCATTGATTATTTGTAATCTTGAAAAATTCAAAATCTATAATGAATTACTTTTACAATGTTTCTAACTGCACTTTGCACAGGCTGTGAAATCTGAGTGTCATCATTTGTAGTCTCTGCAGCATCTCTTGGCGGGAAGTCCTAGTATTCTAATTCCGCGGGGGCGTAACATCGCGGGAGGCATATAATAAACATAAGAAATCATCCCTGAACATGAAGAAAAATGTGGTAAGTGACGCAAAGAAAAAAGTGTTGAGTGGTAAACGATTTATTATGCGAAAAACAAAATGGATACCAAATTAATGCTGTAAAATTGGCAGAGAAATTGAAAAAACGTGAGGCTGAAATTCAACCAGTCAAGTCTGCAGTATTTGTATGGAAATAAGATTTCATGTCTTAGAAAAACATTGGGGGAGAAAAGGAAATGCATAAGGCTATTAAATGTTTAAAAGAGTTCAGAAATTAAGGATGAGACTTTTGGAGTTCAGCCACATTTTCACACGAAAGAAACAAATATAAATGTTTAGCTCCGATGGGAGACTCAGGGTATAGCGTAACCTTCATGTAGAATTGAACACCCGGAATCCTGCCCCTGCAGTGAAACCTGCTGGCGGTCGATAATAGTCTAGGGGTGTATGAATGCTTAAAAAGATGGTCGAATGCATATAATAAAATGTGAGATGGAACATAAGATGTATATTAACATTTTTATGTTTAATCTCCACGTTATTGCGCTGGACACGCGTCTTGGAAATACCTTTGTAAGTCAACATGACAGTGTCCAAAAACGCAAAGCTTTCAATACTCTATCGTTGCGGAGGTGACGCACCCAAACATCCATGCCCGAGGCGGGATTCAAACCCGCGACCCTTTGAGCCAAGGCAGCTGGGGCCCTTCAGCCTTAGCCACCTTAGCAACCCAGGCTAGCAGTGAGCTTTTTGTTATCCTTACTGGGAGGCGATAACCGAGCAAGTGGCAACAGCTCAGGATTTGGCAACAGGGCATTGGTCACAGGAGCCTTGTGTCCGCTGCTTGGCTAATTGCTTTAATACGACAATTCTTTATAGTACGGGACAGAGAGGGAATTATGTAATTCTATCGCACTTGCCTGTCACAAATCATGTGTGACCGCGTCATGTGTTTGCGTGAATTTTGACATTGGCAAACACATTAAGAACGTATGTTAGCACGGTGTTTAAAAAATGTGTTTCTTAATGCTTCTGTGCGAAATTGGAAATTGTTTGTGTTTTCATGTGTACAATAATGCGTAAATGTGTATTAAATTAAACATTTAACAAAACAATATGAAGATCCTTATCCCATTTAACATGAATAAAGTAATATATTTACAAAACAGAAACTTGAATTACGAATACAGAATATTATCAAAAGAATTGAGGCTAACTAGACCAGACTTGGGCATCAAACAAGTGTTCAGTAATGAAAATAGGTCGAACATTTACAGCGAGTGTCAACAGTATTGAAAAACCTTGAAAATCTGAGAATATGAATAAATTTTACATAGAAAAAGTAATATAGATGACAAATTTTCGACGGAATTAAATACATTATAAGTAGCAAACTTGCTACAATACAAATACTTAAAATAAAGTAGAGGAAATTGAGAAACCTGATATCTAAGCAAATATCTCATAGAAAAAGTAAGTCAAAAGTATTGGAACGCATAACCTCTCAAACACTGTATCGCCTTCCTGGTGTCACCGCGGTCGCAGCCGTCTGTGGATTGTCCTTCACCTTGCCCGTTGGGACTCACCTGTTAACCCTTAGCTGTAACGGTTTTTGAATCAATTTCCTTTTTGATATTCATCAGTCGGGGATTCAAAAGTGTACGATACTGAAATATTTTTTCATCACGTGGCGTAAAGAAAAGGAAACAAGTGAAGAAGAGAGAAAAATTATAATTTGCTTGTGAAAGGATTAGTCCACCTAAAATGCTCTTTTTTTATGCTTTTAAATTTTTTATGCTCTTTAAGTTGCATCGACAACAATGGTCATTAGTTACTATATAGAAAAACCATGCCCAAACAAAATAATATGGAAAACAGATGTTGAGAAAGTTAAAATGTTCTTGAAGAGAATTTATCTTTAAATTTGTATTAGAAGCTTATACCTTTATAGCTGTTATGTCAATGGATGTGATTGCCAATTATGGAGTTATTTCGCTTTTAAATGTGAGTTGGGTGAGTGCAATTGTTCTCAATAATTTAATTAAAACTTACACGTCAATAAAAATAATAAAATAAGAACTATTTATTCATGAAATCAGGAACTTTTATCATTGATAAATTATGTACTTTTCGCAGCCTGTAACGCTAAAAATTGTGTTTCAATAACATATTAACAGTTATTAAAAGTTCATGTCAATGCGATTAGCTGGGCCAAATCTTTTGGAGTTAAGTGGACAGTGGTCCAGTTAACCCCTCTGAAATATTTCTTCATAAAAATGTTAATATTCCTAATTTATAGTTCAAGAGAACTATAGTGAGAGCAAGAAGAACAAAATATCAACTTGTACCCATCAGCACTGGCTAAAAGGTTCAGTGACAACCATCGTTGCCACTGCAGCATCTCTGATAGTATTCGGGATACGACGGTGATGAATATTCAATACCACTTTGTTAAATGGTAATCCAATTCAGTCTGTCTGGAGGAATTTTAGCGACCGGCTGCTCAGATCGGTAATCGCCCGTGTTTTCTCAGGTCAATATCAGGTGAGTGCCGGAACAGTACTTTATCAAACGGGCCACAGACCGTGCGTGATTTTTTCTTTTTAATCTTTCCCCGCTCCCCTTACACGCACACTTGCACTACACTACCACACATATCGGGAGACCAGTACGGAGCTCTTGCTTGACCCGCCTGGGGCGATGTCCTGCTAGTGGAAATGCCTAGAGAGGAAAACCCCGTAGCCCGTCGCCAAATGCAAAAGAATTCAGTAACCCAAGAGCAATATTGACAAAATAATGTCAAAACGCAATATGAGAATAGTAACTTCTCTCTATATTTACGATAGATGAACTACCAAAATTGTAAGGAACCTTGCGTAGAAAAATGGAAAATTTCAGGTATCCGGATTGAGAGTTTGTCTAGGAAAACAGATTTGATGTGTAAATTGTCTGAGTTTGTTATAAAATGTTTCATTGTAAATAACGTTTTGTGTATTTCGGAATGTTTCTTTATATTTAGGAGGCGGGATTTGATGACCTAAAACAACACCTAGAATGATTATTAAAATGCTCTTAAAATGTTTTTAAAATGTCCTAAAAGCAAAGTCAAATGACGTAACACATTTGATCAAAACCAGCTCAAATGAACTACTCAAGCTGTTGAATACGTTGTAATCATGGCTTCTTCCTTTCGTTCAAGTGAACTTACTTACGCTTACAAATTTTTGATTTGGACTGGACCAGGAAACCTGTCTTTAGTATTCGTGAAATCCGCCGAACTGACAATGGTGTAGATAGGTGTTACAGGAACCTTAGATAAAACAATTGGCATTACAGTTTCTGTGTAAAGAAATCGAATACTCAGAAATTGTGTCAAGAACTTTTGTTGTATCTCATAAAAATTATTTTGAATAACCATTAAAATGATATTAAAATCGATGAAATCCGCGTAAAAATTCATCAAAAATGACGAAAAAGGTGAAATGACTTATTAGTCGAATTTGTCGAAGAAAATGCAAAAAAAGGCATAAAAATGGGTAATTTTCCTTTGTCATAACATATAATGAATATACCTACTAAAAGGCATTGTTCTAATGTGAAATGAAAAAGTGACAGTTCATTAAAATCCACACCCATTCACATTCATACTCGTAGAACTGTGTTCAATGTACTTTTAATAGTTCACTCCACCACAATAAGTTGCTCAGTTACCCCATACTGTAATTAAGTGAATCAATTTTTTTCGTCAACTACTTTTCTGCGTTCCAAAAATTTGCTAAAACTTGAACACTAATAATTTGTATTACTGTTTCTTACAAATGACTTCATATTATTATGTAATTAAAGTTGGGCTAACCTAAGACAAACAAATGCAAAAAACAAATAAAAAATATACTGACCCAGTTAATCAAACTGTCCCAGATATTTTAGTATTATTATTTGGTCAAATATTAAATATGTGGCCATTTTTGCATTTTGTTTATTACTACAGGAGGGGCCCAAATCTGTTGATTGTCGAGAGGCACTTGGTCCAGTCTTGTTTTTAAATTTACTGTATACACTCTGAGTATTTTTTACTTTGTATTTATTTCAAAATATTAAAAAATGAAAAATCATTTTATTACTCACTTTCATGCTCTATTCATTTAAGGAGAAAAACTATAATCTTCTATTTAAAAACTGAAGGATAATTGAATTTATCCAAAAATAAGAATGTTACGAACAATATTTCGGGGCACATTTCTTGTCCTATGATTTAGTGGTGTTGGGCGAAAACTACATTTTGATATCGTAAACAGTTTACAGTTATGAAGTTTGTTAGACACCCAGCATTTATAGTATTTCAGTTAGTATTTGAAACAGAGCGCTGAAATATAGAGTTGAAACACATACTACTTCAGAAATGTTATACATAATTTAAAACTTTACTCTCCCATTACAGTATAGTATCCTGAATTTACAATATAGGAAGTGTGGGCTACGAAACGTCTCAAATTTTAGGCTCCTGCTTCTCCAGGCGCGTAGTAACTCACTGCGATAGTAGTGTCGCAGATTATGTCGTGAGCTCGTAGATTCGATCCCCTAGTATTTCCTTAATTTGTTTTACTCAGTAATAATGAGCAAGTGTAATTCTTTTAACACTATATTGTTCATATTGTGGCGTCACCGATTAATTAAATATAATTTTATTATGGCGTCGCCAATAACAAATGAATTCCTGCAGCTGGGAATAGCTCGCGCCGCGGCACAGAAATAAGTGGGTCAACGGGACGCGGCTACCGCCGCGGAGGGTTCTTTCGTCATGCCGCCCACCCCCCGACCGCGCATCGGGCCAGCCCCGAACGCACCCAGCCCCCCCTGTCTTCAGAGGCGGAATGTTTATTAGCCCCCCATAAAAATACTTGCTGCCCCTTCGCCGGCCCTCTCGCCGAACAAAGCGCCACCCTCGCGCCTTTCTTTCAGCCGCGCGACCGAGGAATTCAAGCCCGATGGAGTTGGGCCGGGTGTCAATTAAAGACGACGACGCATTTACGACACGTCGTGAGCGAAACCTTTCTTGGCCATCAAACTGATCCCTCCACCGGACAATGCTAACTCGTCACATTCGTTCTGGCACGCGCCCGGGCGCCAGAAGCCCCGCGGGAGCTGTTTCTCTCTAAACACAGTAGGGTGTCGATTAGCCCCTGCCGGCCGTCGAGAACCCGTGAAATGCGCTTTTTTCGCGCGCACGTGTCCACACAGCTGCGATCAGCTCCCGGAGTAACTAACAAAAGGGAAGCAAGAGAGAGAGCGAAGACAGCGACAGACAGAGAGCATTTACGGAAAACTACAGAAAAATCAACACGAGATTGGTTAATCAGATTTCTGCGACGCAGCCACCCTCGGCCAATGGGAAGCTTCGCCATGAGGGAGGGGAGAGATTTGGTGTTAGGAACAATTTGGGAAGGGGAAAGGAAATTCTCTTATAAACGCGATGCAGAGTAGGAATAAGAGACTTCTGAGATTTTTCTGACACGAGACTTGTCAAATTTATTCGAGACACTAACTTGTTAAAATTTCTTCGACAACACTTGTTAAAATTTCTTCAGTCTCACTTTGTAAAATTTCTTCGGAGGAACAGTTCTAAAAATTTCCTCGAAACGAGACTTGTCGCGGAGAGAACTCGGGCAGCGACCTGGGATCCCGCGCCGTTTTCGCTCCGGCCCGCCAGCCTTGCCGCCTCTCGTCCTGGGCTGAGTGACAGCCCTTTTCGCAACGTCGGCGCCCGTGGCCACTCGCCTCCTCTGAGCCTGCTCGAGCGGACAATCTGGAATCGCCGCTACCTGAGCGAGAGTAGACGCGCCGCAGAAGATCAGCAACCCGGAGCCGCCGCCACCTCTGTCTGAGGCTGCCTCCTCGACCCACCCACGAAGACCAGCAGCCATTGGTGAAACTATGAGACGATGCCGTCTCACTGAACTATTGTAACGGCGAAAAACTGCAAGTGGCCGCGCTCAGGCCCATCAGAGTAACCACTTATAATTCATTCACAGAGTAGTTTTAGTAGTAAAAGAACTTGCGTCGCCCATTGCGACATTGTAAATTCCCCTGGCAGCTTTTGGTGCCAGGAATAAACAGTTGTTTGTCACAAATGACTCAATTGCTCATTCTTGACCTCCCAACTCTTCCACTCAGTTATATTTCAGGAGCTGAACCTGGCGCCCTCCCCCGCTGGTAGTACATTCGGCTGGTCCCTAGTCGGGCTAGTTTAGGCGATTTGATCGCTTTTATTACATTTGGCTGGTCCCAACGTGGGGCTAGTTGAGTGCAACAGCAATCACTTATGAATATTACATTTGGCTTTCCCAAGTGGGGCTCGATTAGTATTGTTAAATACCCCAGTAAGCGACCCCGAGATTAGGAAGTCAGATTGCTCATGAAATATTTTGTTATTAACTCTTTTGGTTCAGCTCCTTCACAAAATTCTATTGCGACAGCTTAAATCACAAGTTACCGCAATAAATGGATGGAAGAAAGTTGTAGGAGGGTCAATAATTTGTGTACTCTGATGTATTTGTTGTTTGTGTTTTTTGTGTTTATTGTTTTTGTACTGTGTTGCGTGTGTCGGTGTTTGCGTGTGCGGTCTAATAGTAAACTAAGTGAACAAGAGAACTCAGTAAAAATGCCCGACGAATCAGGTGTCGATCTAGCAGGCTCAGACAGTTCGAGTGACCCACCGGCGCAAGGCGACAGTGAAGCCGTTTTGGTAGAAATTCTAAAACAATTTATGCGAAGTCAGAAGGCGGAATGGGAAAGAGATAGGAAAATTTGGGAAGCGCAAAGGGAAGAAGATAGGATAGATCTTAGGGAGCTACAAGAAGACAGGGAAATTCAGGAGGCGCAATGGGAGGAAGATAAGAAAATTCGGGAGGCGCAAAGGGAAGAAGATAGGAAACTTCGGGAGTCGCAACAGGAAAATGGGGAAATTAGTAAGGAGCAATGGGAAAAAGATAGGAAAATTCGGGAGGCGCAAAGGGAAGAAGATAGGAAAACTCGGGAGGCGCAACGGGAAAAAGACAGGAAAATTCGGGAGGCGCAACGGGGAAAAGATAGGAAAATTCGGAAGGCGCAAAGGGAAGAAGATAGGAAAATTCGGGAAGCGCAACGGGAAGAAGAGAGGGAAATTTGGGAGGCGCGTCTTAAAGAATTAAAAGAGTGTACTCAGGAAACAAAAAAGGAGCTTAATGAAAACGTTAATAAGATTGATAAGGAATTAAGCTCAGAAGTTAGTCAAACACAGGAAGAAGTAAATTCTATGGGAAATACGCAAGAGGAATACGCGATGGGAAACAAATCTGAGATTAGGGAAGAAATAGACCTGAATGCCAAAATTTTAGTGCAAGAGCCTTTAAATTGGGACGGAGAAAACAGCGTAGGAAGCTCTCCCACGGCTGAGGCAGGCTTGCGATTTTCGTGGGCGCCCCCACAAAACCTTTGTTTTTCGGGATCTCCGGACGAGAACCCCAAAATTTTATTAGATCGAGCCGAAAATTCTATGGCTCTAACTAAATCGGTTCCCTCCTCGCTCAAACCCAGGTTCATGCCGGAGTTGTTACGTGGCAGCGCCGCCCACCGGTTGACAGCAATCAATCCGTTCACGAGCAGTTATGAGGAGCTCCGACACAGATTCGTGGATAAATTCTGGGGGGACCAAGCCCGCTACGAGTTTGAAAAGCAAATTTTGGAAGGTAGTTGGGACAAGCATGGCAAGTTTACAATGAGAGGCGACCGCCTTCTGAACCGCCCGTGGGGAGACCGGAAAATTCGACAGGGGGAAACGGTTCCGGTACTAGTGTCAATTACAATGTAAGAACAAATTCGTCAAACTAGAAACGTTTGGGTCATCTGGGTCCCGAACGAATTGTGGCAGAGATACCATTCGATGAAACGATATCTGTAGGTTACGCCTTCTACGATTTTGGCAATGGGGAGGCTAATCAAGTCAAATAACGTGTCTGGAAATGCCCTGTTTTAGAATTTGAATTGAGTAGAATTCCTGTCCGTGCATTGGTCGACACAGGCAGTGAAATCAGTGCCATTTCGTTAGAATTATTTTCTCGCCTTATAAGTGAACAAGTGCCCGTGCCAACACTGCCCACTGTTAAGTGTTAAGTTATCGGAGTAGGAAATAAACGAAGTAAGCCTATTAATGAGCAGGCCCTTACCTCGTTTCAGGTACAAGATCATTTATTTGACGTCCCTTGTCTAGTAGTAGAGGATTTAAAACACGATATAATTTTGGGGGGGTTAATTTCTTAAAGGAGAATGATGGGGTGATTGACTTTTCCAGAGATATTATGAGTTTTGGTGGGGGTAAGGAAATTGCACTTACGGATGATGTTGACGGCGGAATAGAACCAAAATACACTGTGTGCGTCCTAGAGTCAGGGGGATGACGCGAGTGGGGTCATAAGCCCAATGAGAGCAAAGAAAATGACTTAATTAATGACCACGAGCGCTCCTAGCTAGAGCAGGTATTTTTTTTTTAATTTTCGAATGTGTTCGCGCGTCCAACTCATTCTGTTATAGAATTTTGTTTCGGATTGACGTCACTGACGATACCCCTTGCCGACCATAATTATCCTGCACAGTAATCACTTAGGGGACAAGTCAATGAGACTTCTGGGGGAATAATTAATGAGGGAACGAGTTAATGAAACTACTGGGGGGAAAGATTAATGAGGGAATAAGAGAGAGAAGTGTTGCGGTGTAATTAAATCCTATTGTTGTAAAAGAAAGACGGGAGTCAAAATTTGCCTAGATGCGAGCCACTGTACCTGAGAACGAGGCGCCGCAAAACATAGATGAGATGTTAGGAAACTTGATTAAAACAAAATATTTACGGCACTAGATTTGTTAACTTGCACAGGCAGATAATCACCCATCCGGACGACAGAGAATTGATTGAATTTAGTTATGACGGGTTGAAGACTTTTTCAAGGATTATGACGGGATTATGACGGGAACGGGGTTATGACAGGTTGAAGATTTTTTTAATTTACGATTTTTGTTTCAAAGAATAAAGTAAAATGTCACGTTTCAAAGAACTCTGTCCACAATTCGCCAGAACCTGCGACTCATACGACACTAGTTGTCACGATTAGAAGTAAGCATCGTAAAAGTAAGGATTTTTAATCATAGAAAATTAGTAATGTAGACGGAGAGGCGCAGTATCTTAAGCCTCCAATGAAAAATTAAATTAAGCATTTCTTTATCTTAGGTGACACCACTGTTATTTTTTTCGACGATTGAGAATTCTCGCCCTTTATTAGAAATTAACAAAGAAACTCGAATTATCAATCTAGTGGGAGGGGGATGCTAATGTGGCGTCACCGATTAATTAAATATAATTTTATTATGGCGTCGCCAATAACAAATGAATTCCTGCAGCTGGGAATAGCTCGCGCCGCGGCACAGAAATAAGTGGGTCAACGGGACGCGGCTACCGCCGCGGAGGGTTCTTTCGTCATGCCGCCCACCCCCCGACCGCGCATCGGGCCAGCCCCGAACGCACCCAGCCCCCCCCTGTCTTCAGAGGCGGAATGTTTATTAGCCCCCCATAAAAATACTTGCTGCCCCTTCGCCGGCCCTCTCGCCGAACAAAGCGCCACCCTCGCGCCTTTCTTTCAGCCGCGCGACCGAGGAATTCAAGCCCGATGGAGTTGGGCCGGGTGTCAATTAAAGACGACGACGCATTTACGACACGTCGTGAGCGAAACCTTTCTTGGCCATCAAACTGATCCCTCCACCGGACAATGCTAACTCGTCACATTCGTTCTGGCACGCGCCCGGGCGCCAGAAGCCCCGCGGGAGCTGTTTCTCTCTAAACACAGTAGGGTGTCGATTAGCCCCTGCCGGCCGTCGAGAACCCGTGAAATGCGCTTTTTTCGCGCGCACGTGTCCACACAGCTGCGATCAGCTCCCGGAGTAACTAACAAAAGGGAAGCAAGAAGAGAGCGAAGACAGCGACAGACAGAGAGCATTTACGGAAAACTACAGAAAAATCAACACGAGATTGGTTAATCAGATTTCTGCGACGCAGCCACCCTCGGCCAATGGGAAGCTTCGCCATGAGGGAGGGGAGAGATTTGGTGTTAGGAACAATTTGGGAAGGGGAAAGGAAATTCTCTTATAAACGCGATGCAGAGTAGGAATAAGAGACTTCTGAGATTTTTCTGACACGAGACTTGTCAAATTTATTCGAGACACTAACTTGTTAAAATTTCTTCGACAACACTTGTTAAAATTTCTTCAGTCTCACTTTGTAAAATTTCTTCGGAGGAACAGTTCTAAAAATTTCCTCGAAACGAGACTTGTCGCGGAGAGAACTCGGGCAGCGACCTGGGATCCCGCGCCGTTTTCGCTCCGGCCCGCCAGCCTTGCCGCCTCTCGTCCTGGGCTGAGTGACAGCCCTTTTCGCAACGTCGGCGCCCGTGGCCACTCGCCTCCTCTGAGCCTGCTCGAGCGGACAATCTGGAATCGCCGCTACCTGAGCGAGAGTAGACGCGCCGCAGAAGATCAGCAACCCGGAGCCGCCGCCACCTCTGTCTGAGGCTGCCTCCTCGACCCACCCACGAAGACCAGCAGCCATTGGTGAAACTATGAGACGATGCCGTCTCACTGAACTATTGTAACGGCGAAAAACTGCAAGTGGCCGCGCTCAGGCCCATCAGAGTAACCACTTATAATTCATTCACAGAGTAGTTTTAGTAGTAAAAGAACTTGCGTCGCCCATTGCGACATTGTAAATTCCCCTGGCAGCTTTTGGTGCCAGGAATAAACAGTTGTTTGTCACAAATGACTCAATTGCTCATTCTTGACCTCCCAACTCTTCCACTCAGTTATATTTCAGGAGCTGAACCTGGCGCCCTCCCCCGCTGGTAGTACATTCGGCTGGTCCCTAGTCGGGCTAGTTTAGGCGATTTGATCGCTTTTATTACATTTGGCTGGTCCCAACGTGGGGCTAGTCGAGTGCAACATTAGGTTTTATTACAATATCTACATTGCATGTGAAATCTTTATTCTGGATTATTTATATAGCCCTTGGAGGGGCCGCTTTCTCTCTTCAATGACAGGGCCAAAAGTCAACGTTCTCTATCACGGCGTGCAATTGGCGATTCTCTTGTACGGTCAATTTTCTGCCATTACACGCTTCGTCTCGGTCCACATATTTTTAATTGTATTCAGGTCAGCTCCATGAGGAAGCCAGTCCAGAACCTGTACTTCCTACTGTGCAAGCCATTCCTGAACCTTTTTTCCTTTCTGAAATGACGAGTTGTCATGTTGAAAATTCACTTCTCCATCTGGATACATTTGTCGCACCGACGGAACCATAATATCTCGCAAGATATGGAGATTGCCGTCGAGGGGTATTGGGTGCCGTCGAGGTGACCTTCTATCCTATGGAAAACTCCCATGCCACGTGCATAAATCCATCCCCAACACACCACAGATACTCGTCCAGAACGCGTACATTGATATACATATTCCGGATAATGACTGGTCTCCCGAGGTCTGTACACTCGTATTGTACCGTCATTTCCAGAGGAAAAAACAACTCGGAGAAAATTACATTTACCCAGTCACGATGAAGGTTGTCCTCGGCAAATGCCAACCTGTAGAGTCTGCGGTCTTCGGTGGGCCTCCTTAACCGCTGCCCTGCGGGACCAAGGTCCCATGCCCCTTAAGGGGTTCCTAACAGTTCTAGAGGAACCAGGAAAGTTTCGACTGAACCGAACTGAGGAATGGTGTCTCCCTAGTCTGGTTTACCAATAAGGCGTCCAGAGTTTCGGTAGATACACGCCACAGTCCAGTGCCAGCACGAATTCCCACTTGCCCTGTTTCTCAATACTGCCGCAACCACCTATGTGCAGTAACGGGAGGTATACCGCACCGTCGCCTGGCCTCCGAAGCAGAGATATTCGCACTTTCAACCAACGCTATGTCTCGCTCTCGACCGAAAATAATGCGACATGGTGAAACAATGCAAGCTAGTGGCTAGGCGTGGCGCTATGAGGGAGGGGAAACGCAAGAGGGACGGTTTCCCTCTTAAAGGGAATGGTAAATAAATGGAGATATTTTCTGAAGTTAACTATTCACTCCACGCACATTAGTGCAGTGTAACGATTATGGATAGTGTTCTGAAATAACATAGTGTAATGTTTGATCTGAAGTGCTAGCAGTGCTTTTTTTCGAAATTTTGATTGATAAAAACTATTGGCAGCAAGCTTTATAATACATTCTAGTTTTTTTGATATTATAATTGTTTGGTGATGGAATCCTCGGGATAACGTTCGTCAAAATGAATAACTGTTAATTTTAACTTACGTTTATTGAACAAAATAACTTCCTTTACCCTGTAATAAGTTAAAGCCCTGATGAATCAAAGTCCCAACAAAAAAAAGTACGTTTTAATCCATTTATCGAGTACTTTATAATAAGTGAAGCTGAATTCTAATGATATCTTCTGAAATATTTTGTTATTTCGAAAGCAAGAAACTCGTCAGATGATCACGTTAAGCGACAATGTTGTAGAATATTCATTTTTTCCCGCTTCCCAGACAATATTCCGTGTCTGTTTTCCAACTCCCAATTTACCATTAGAGAAAGCGTTCCTCCCCGTCTCCGTTCAGATAGATTTTTCGGAACGGCATTATGTTCTATTTACCCTGTTATTAGGAAAATGTATATTTGCAAACAAACAAAAATTCAAAATTGAATCAACTTCATGAGAAACTTCAATAACATATTTTAATAGTCTATATTTTTTTAATTTATTTATTTAGCTTGCATTAATTTAATTAATCTTATCATTCACAATTACCTTTGTAATTACTGTGTAATTACATGAATTAAATCAGATTACTCAGGCTATATTAGTATTTTATGATTTTGGGGATTACTAAATGAAAAAAATATTTTACGCATTTGTAGTGAACTAATTCCTCTTTTCTTTGAATTCTTTAAATTAGAAAATAGTCATAAATCTTGCAAGTAGACATTTTTTAAAATTCTTTTCTTATGATAAAATAATGTTCAAACAGAAAATGTATATTCGCAAACAAAAAATTGAGTAAATCAATTCAAAATATAATAATAAAAGTTAACATTATTATGTCCTTATTTTTTATTATTGAATATGCTAGATTTCAAAAATATATTTTTAATGTAAAGGTTTTTTAAACGGCAACAAGATTTTTAAGGTTTTGAAAATGCTATAAAAAATTTAAGTCATATTTACGGCCATATTTTCATATTTTTAGGTCATAAATGCTCGCATATTCCTAACATATTTAGGTCATAAACATCCGGGCCCTAGTCATGATTATGGATGCTCTGTATTATAAAGAAAACATAAGCGGTTCTCTTAATAAGGGTCAATAAAAGAAAAAGTTTAGGAATCCCTGGACTAAAGTTTTCTTTGCAGTGTTGTTGCAGTTTGCATGTGTGTGACCAAACTCTAATAGTGAAATATTGAAAAAATCTCACCAAAATGAATATGAACATAGTATACATATTTTTGCAATAAAAAAATTAATGCTGAATTAATGTTGTACATTGTACATATTTATGAACCTATAAACAATTGTTGAAAAACATCTGGAGAACCTTCATGTTTATTGAAGGGTTTCTACATTGGGATAATTAAAGTTCCAGATGCATTTCAAAATGATAACATTTAAATGACACCAATTATGCCATTACAACTGTAAGTTACAATGAAAACAAGAAAATGAACACAATAATTATCTTATCAAATGCAAATTTCTCTGGATTAGCAAACATTAAATTTATAACAATATTAAACTTGAGAGTTTTATAAAATAAGTAACGAGTCTAATTTTGAATTGTTTGGTAACTCTATATGTTTTCTCTGATTCATGTTTACTACTCATTAATTATTTGTCTTCCATTAAATTTTTCTGACATTTGCAGATGATTCTAAATTATTCAAAAAAGTAGTAATTTTAAATAAAAATATCTGATTTCTCTCAGAATTTTCTCAAGGTTAAATTTTTTTGAGATGGAAAAGGTAATTTTTTATCATTTTATTTTTATTCAGATGCCTGGGAATTAATTGATGATAAAAATGTGATTTTGGAATAATTTACAATATATTGGTTGTAAATCACTATGATTTGCATTCAAATTCAGAATATTGTCACCCGAATCATGTAGGCTATTTGTATAACATAGAACACTTTATATAACACAGAACACACATGTAAATGTTTGCCCAAAACAATCAAGAAGCCAAGAAATCTTAACTTGCCCTTATTGTGTCCTTTCTGTTACATTCTTAAAAGCAATAGTTTTTTTCAATATTTATTTAAATATTCTACATTTCCAAGTTTTAAGTTAAAACAGTTAAAGGTAAAATATTTGACCAATAACGTATTTTCGGAAATGTATTCAAATAATTAATTCAAAGTTCTTCGTAGGGTTGAGTCAAAATAAAATTCATTTATACTTACGTTTATACACTCCTCATGCATGTGACCCAAAATAGGAAGCCCCATGGCTTTTAAAACTCTTGGAGATGAGTTGGTTGGTCCTGGCCCCATCAGTAATTTTTTTGGTACAAACAATGGTCGTGACAATGAATTCGGAGGTTTCAGAGTAATATCCATTGTTGTTACAAAAAATAAGCTCTTGTGAATGTTCGCTAATAACGGCAACTTAATGAACTGCTACTGTCTCGTTAATTCACGTCGCTATCGAATGTCAGTCCGCCACTGACCTTTGAACGAAGTTCAAGATTCGAGTAGCAGGTTATCAGTAAAGCTCATAAAACTTGCGAATGTGCAGTGATTTTGTTTGAAACTTGTTCCACCGGTTTCCAACAAAAGTTACGGGTTATTGGGTGTCAATAAAAGAATAGTTGAAACACTCCTAAGATATTCAAAGAATGTTGGTTTAATGGGCAATGACAGAAAGGTGAACGATCCGGTAAAAGTTGCAAGTCTCTTTTCAAGAATTGTTGTTATTCTCAAGAAGAATCTGAAGCTACAAAATTCAATATCGGACGTTTAGCAATAAATATTCAACATGATGTTTATTTCCGAAACTTCTTCCAATGAATTCCTCAGATTAGTCGGTAAACTAAAAAAATATATTTGGTTGATTTAGATGGTTTTTCTGGATAATTTATTAAAGACTTGTTTGCCTGCCCTTATACACCCATTAACTTCGGCGTCGTTAGCCGCATAGTTCAACTATGTGAACTGTAAAGCAACCTACTACGCAAACTGTGTGTTTCAGTTCTTCATTTCTTACAACCTTCACCATGTTAAAATATTATATTCCATTCAAAATATTTCCGCTTCTCATTTGTATATTGTGTGAATTGAAATTGCTTCCTTATATCCGTATGTTCTTTGCAGAGCGTTTTATCTTGGCCGTAAGCCGCCATCCTGAGTTTATTCTATCGCTTAAGGCGCATGCCGAGATGGTACCTCTCTTAAGCCGGGACTACTACAATCGGTTACCACAAAACCAAATATGCCACTATTTATTTAACCACTAATTATTTGCGCAAAAATTAATTTTCTCTTCAATTTTTTGGGGTAATTAATGGTGGGCTAGCTTCAGATTAAGCTGTCACACCACAATCGGTTTCCACAAAAACAAATATGCCATATTCTAGAACGATTTAATTGCTAATTAATTAAGCAAACATTAATTAAATTGCTCTTCAAACTTCCGAATGGTGAGCTGCGGGTTGCGCCAGACTGCCCGGTCGCAGGGGAGATGGCTGGGGACGGCATACATAAATGAAATACTCGGACTGGTCGAGAGCTGGCGTCGATATTGTATTTTCTTCGATCAACATACCAAAATAGTCTAAAGAAAGTTGAGTCAATACTTTTTTGTGTTCACAAACGTCTTGCATAAACTGCATTTATGATTACTGAATTACCATGTGTGTGTCCTAGCTACGGTAAGTCGGTAAAGCATTGATTATATGGTAGTATATCATTGATTATATGGTAGTTATAAGTTAGACATCTGTGGTATCGTGTTACAAGTTTTTTTAATGAAATTGTGTTGTTTGAATTGTATGGGGTTATATCACAAAATATCGCCAATAAGCCATTAACCTTATTACAGGCTTATAACAGCAAGTATTGTTCACTTGACTAAGTGTTCATTTACGGTGTCAAAATTACTTGTAACTCAAGATTTGATATTGGACATTCCTTGTATTCGCCGTTTTTCCTACAGCATTAAAATACTTTCCCTACACTGCGTAAGCAGTAGCGAGAAAGTAAAGTTTCATGAAAACTTCATGAATTTTGGCATTTTCATGCCCCACATTTTTCCCTTCTCGGGAAATTCTGTCATACGCATCAATTGTTTGGTTTTACTTTTGTAGTCCAGATAGACATATTATTTGATCATTCTAATAGCTCATCATACTCTGCCTTAAAACTTTGGTTGAAGCAATGCCTCACGTATCCTTCTCGACTTCCATGTTACCAAATACGTGATAAAACTTGGACGTCTCAGACAACGCTTTATCACAGAAATTTTATAAAATAAATCTTTTATAAAATATGAGCTATTACACTGTAATACGCGCGCGCGCGCACACACACAGACACTCACACTACCTTTATGCTATGACTAATGTGCCGTTCCCGTTTAAGCATTTCAATGATAGTATTGAAACCATGACTTAATATGTAATGTCAAGTGCTATTGCTACGCAGTGGAATAAGGAACTACATTTTTGCTTGGTTGAATTGTTATTGACAAGCAAACTTTCAGTTGTGGATAATAATTTATAAATTATCTACTATTAATGTGGAAATTAATTTTGTTATGTTCATCTAATTATTTTATTGCAATTTCATAAGTAATGTATTTGCAATGCATGAAAGCTCAATATGGTTAAACATAACATGACTGTCAGTAACAGTCATTTCTGATATCTCAAAGCAGTTTTTCATTCCCTTCAGGTGTTTGTAATCCCAAATGGATTTTTGATCACTTTAATATTGATAGATGGAAGACATTTTTATTTATTGTTCAGATTTCATGAAAGTAAATTCATGCATGTCGTGAATGTGTGATTTTTGTTCTAAAATACACATTTGTCAAATTTTATAATTTAGAGAATTTTTATTTATTATCTTAAAACATGTACCATTGTTTTTCTGATTTAATATTAATAAATTTGTCATTTATTTTATTGGGTCATCCTGAGTCATCTCCATGTCAGGATATCCTACATTTCCGACAGAATCTTAAAATAAATGGTAAATTACGCCAAAAGGACTTGTACATTAAAAATACTGCGCATGTAATTAGATGTCAGCAATTGCTGGTTATCTAATTTAACTCCAGCAATTGCTAGAGTTTTCTTACGTCATAACCCCAACCACCACTCAGTTTATTATCAGAGCCGCTCGTTTGAGTGCAGCACTAACGCTAGTCGCAGGAATTAACACGGTGTTTGCTAGCCCTGGGAGTAACTCATTCATGTCCACCATACCCACCATGTTTCCTCCATACCCTCGTGACGCTCCGCGGTCATGCGACGTCTAGCCACTTGCAAGCCAACTACTTGGATAACTCATAATACGACCGACCAATAACACGGAAGTGGAAACCCACTAGAAAGAAGGGTGGATGGGGGAGACAGAGTGTGGGTGGAGGTGAATACCGATGAATACGGGTGTGGTGCTAATTGAAAATTGCAGTGGGTCTTCTCTGTAGTGTTATTGAAAATGCATTCAATTAATTCTGATGGCACATGTGGAGATATTTGGTTTTTACTGTGGGATGGTTCGTGTTGTCATGTTGGTTTGTGAACTTTCAAACTGGGATATCATTATCCCGTTTTTACTGTTCGGTGTATGAATAAATATGGCTTCAAGATCGCTTGAGAGTAGGTGGGTTCGTAGATACCGAGTGTTTTTCGTATTAAGCAGTGCGATATTGAGTGTTCAAGTCTTCCTTGCATATAAATTCTTTCCTGTTGATATTGATGGCGGAGAAAAAGTGCAAGAACAAAGAGAAATGTTTAGAAAACCCTACAGTGAGGTTAGTTGGTCTACTGTTTTGGGCTAGTTGACTTAAATGTTAATGTATCATATTTTGAAATAATCTATTTTTTTTCAATGAATGGTTTGTTTCTTAAAGTTATTCTGAATATTCCTCTTAATTACAGGCAGCTGATAATTTGAACGGTGTTATTTTGTCTCAAAAGGCAAAAGAAAATTATGTTACTGATGATGAAGATGGTCAAAGCAATAGTAATCTTGTGAATGGCTTGTATAATAAACCTAAAGTTCCGCCTGATAAACTGCTTTCCATAAGAAGTGATGCTGTTGTTTCGAATAAAGTGCCTCCTCCAGTTAATTTGAAAAACAGTGGATCATTTGTGGTAAACAGATCTATTTTACGACTAGAAGAACTAGATTTTGTGCCTCTATGTGATATTGTTACCAAAGAAGCAATATCAGCCATTCACAGAGCCAAAACTCAGCAATGCAAACAGGAAATTGTGAACATTACGTGCCTTATTCAGCAAGGGTTGCTGTATCCACATTACCTTCCTAATACATGTCCCTCATTGGGTAAGTCTTGTCAGTCAAGTTAATAGTTGTCATTTATATAAAATATACTCAATGGCACGTGCAAGGGGAAGGGGCCTCATTAGCACTCCACAGAAGCCGAAGACATATTTTCACATAGTTGTCACCAATTCTGTCACAGGGGTCTTCTGTCCTTAATTCAAACTATCTTAGTAAGAACTTTTACCCTGTGACCATAAAATTTTCTGTAGTATAAAAGTGTGCAGTATTAGGTTTAATATCTTATAAATAACTGAAATATTTTTAAATTCATCTAACTGATAAATTCTAACTAATAAATTCTATCAAGTCAGCTGGATGCTTCACATAAGGCTCCACCTTTCAAAAACACTAGTTGTGCTACTGTGTATACTGGTAATTTTATTATTTGTTTCAATAAATTATTTTTATTAATACTTTGTCGACTAAGTGTTTTAGAATATAATATGTAAAACCCAGTAAAAAGATTTTTTCTAGTGTGAGAGAATGCAAAGTATCATTTTGTAAACAATTCAAGAAAGCATTATTATGAAATTATGTTAAGGACTCAACGACATTATTGATAAAAGGTTTTAATTAATTATGGACCATTAAGTTATAATTGGGAAACAGGCACCTTAAGTAAAATTAAAACACATAAACTTGGTTATTTCCCTCTTTGGCCTCGAACTAAAATGTTTCGGAGATTGTTGCGTCTCCATCTTCAGGTACTTTTTTGGCTATAAATTAAAATTAAAATACATAAATATTTTAAAACATGAATAAATGACTAATCACTGTGGAAGCAGGAAAACCTTGTGCAAGCAGAAAGCAAAGTTTAGTTATTTCACTCGAAGAAACTTATCTTTCATAAATATAATTCGTAATTATTGTCAGATATGGATATAAGCCATAATATTTCCATGGAATAATTCTAGGATTAATTCAATCAAAATCTTAGTCATTGTCAACCATATTGTAAAATATAACATATAAATAATATAAACATATAGTTTGTTAAAAACTTTGACTTAGTAAAAAACATGGTTTGCACCTCGGAGTTGGTTGTGTAGAGTATACTGCAAGGTTATGTTCTTTTACTTTAAGAAGCAGGTGAATGGAAGGGAGAGATGGGGAAGGGTTAAGATGAACAAAGGGAGGATGGAGTCAATGATGGAAGGGAGAGGGGTAATGGGGTTGAGGTTGAAAGACAGAAGAAGAATTCATTTGAGATATGGTTTGATTCTGTATAATATTAACATATTGGCATAATATGAATGTGTGAAAAAAAGCACTGTATAAGTGACACTTTATAAAATCTGAGAAAAACATGTCTATTGTAGGCTATATTTCAGTGGCGATGAATTGTCATGGTTTTAATGAACAATTGAAATGCCATGGTTTTAATGATGAACAAAGAATGACCTTTAATTGATATTGACTTAAATAAACAGGTTTCTCTGAATTTATGAATCATCACTTATACCATTCTGGTTTTCACCCAGTCATGTCATATAATATTTACATGATATTAACATATATCATATGCATTGGTGAAGTTGTTGCATTCTATCATCGAATTCATGGTTTTGTTTAATTTAATATATAATATTTCAGTTACTATTCTTGGGAATCTTCTGGTTTCATTATCAAGAATGTTAACATTAACAAAATCCAATTTGTGACCAGTGTTTATTCTGTGGGTTGTTGCAGAGTTCTGCCTCTTAGAAGGTTCCCTGATGTTCCTTTCATGCTCCTTGATTGTAGTTTCTAATTTTCTTTTAGACTGACCAATGTTGTACTTCTCGCAATTTTGGCAAGTTATCTTATACACTGTATTCTTTCTTTCCTTGTTGTCTGTAATGCGCACCAGCATGCATGTTTGTGTTGCAATCTCTGTTTAAAACTAATTTTTTCACTTTTGTCTTTAAGTGTTCGTAAATTGATTTAAAACGATTTTTATACTGTTGTATGTGATAATTTATATCCACAGTACATACATTATTTATTGCATTTATATCCACAGATTTCACATAAACATTCACAGTTTGGTTTGTGATATACTTTGTTATTTCTCAGGAAGTGATGGTATCTGTATACTGCCAATCATCTGCTGCAAAAAATCTGGCCAGATCTTTTATTTTTTGGTTTAGTTTAAAGAGGAGCCTTTCATAAGCATCAGTAGTTGGTAGCAGGCAATGTAAACCCAAGTTCTCTATTAGGAGATTTTGCTTTGCCAGGACATATACTAGGTGTGATCTGTTAGTTTTTGCCAGGCCTAGTGCTCTTTTCAAATATGTGGCTTTTACCTTCTCTAGAAATGTGAAGTTGGCTTCTGATGAGTGAGGCCAAGTAAGTTCTGTGCCATATGCCTAAATTGGTACTATTTTTGCTTTAAATAGTTTCAAGGATGTATCCAGTGATAATTTTCAGATATATTTTATGTTGTTGATTGCCCTCATAGTTTGTGCTGATTTTTGTAGTACATGCTTTGTAAAGCATGTACTATTTGGTTGTAGAGTAATTCCTGAATATTTGAAGTCTGAGACTATTTAAATTTTGCTCTTGCTTATGTGGATCTTTTGTGTGCTTGATGTCTTTCCTCCTCTTCTGAAGATCATCATCTCTGTTTTTCTTGCGTTAATTTGAAAATGCACCATTCCACGATGAGGTCCACGGTTTTCTGTAGGCTCTCCAGGTGTGTTGCGTTCATGATCGGGTCCTCTGTGTACACGTATGAGGACCAAATACTACAACAAGGTTTAGTTATTTCACTTGAAGAAGCAGGTGAATGGTGAACTCCTAGTCTTGCGTCTTCTGCGATTTTTAGTATGTCTGCTGCTGCCGTTAGATTGAAAAGCAGAGGGCTCATTGGGTCTCCCTGTAGTACACTGTTTGTTTGTAGTATGGAATCTTAGCATGATAAGATTGTCTGTAACTTGCACATAGTTGTAAGTCAGAATTTCTTCAATGAGATGTTTCCAAGTGCAGTTTTCTTCTAGAGTTTGTTAGCTGGGTTTCTAGCCACCCTCTGTCCATATAGTCGAATGTCTCAGTAAAGTCTATGAAGACAGCATATACAAGCTTTTTCTCTGGGTCCTTCAGTTGTTCTATGTCCTTCAGTAGAAGTGCGACTGCAGTTAGGGTCGACCTGTTATTTCTGAAACCAGATGGAGCTTCTGATAAGATTGTGTCAATTTTTTTCTTTATACGTTGAAGGATTAATTTTGACAGCAAAAGCCCGCATTCCATTGCAATACCTCTGTACATATTCGGGTCTTTTGGGTTTTGGCACATGTTTTCTTTGGGTTACCTTTCCATTTGTACAGTGTCCTGATTAGAGTTCAGGAGTTTTGTCCACAGAGGGTGCAATTTTGATGCTGTATCTTGGATGTGCTCGTTAAGAATGTTGTCTGAACCTATCACTTTTTTTCTCTTTATCTTCCTGATTTCTCTCTTCACTTCTGTGTCCGAGAAGGGTGACCATGTTCTTGTTTCTTTGTTCTGTCACACATTTAATGGTGGGCTTTCATCTTCTTGTTTATTCAAAAGTTTGGTTAAAAAAATGGACATCCCAGTCCCTCATTGCAATGTAGTGGTTATGAGGCAATCTTCTGGGCCGTAATGCAATAAATGGGTCTTTTTTCTGCATCTTGTACTATCCTTCTGCCTTCCTTCTGCCAAAAGCACTTTTTCTTTTCTTTTATTAGTCTCTATTATTGTCTCTGTCCAATTGCGTATTCTTCAAGTTTTAATTTGTCCTCAGGGTCCTGTTTCCCATTATGCAGATACTGGTAAAGGTGGAGCATCTGTCGCTATTGATTGGGATGTATATGTATTGAAAATTATAGCTCAGTTCATTGATCCCTTTAATTGTGCTGAAATTTCTAAATCCAAAATTAACAATTTTATTAAAGAACTGAAAGAAAGTGTTAAAAAGATAGAAAAAATATTAATGTATGGACATTAACTCCTATTGTTAAATATATTCCACAGGCAAACTTACTAGAGCTTTCAGACTTCTCAAAATTTACGAACATGAAGTACCGATGAGGCCAGTGGTTTCCAGTTTTGGAAAGCTTCAGTTCAAGATTTGTAAATATTTGAAGCAAATTCTAAAGACCTTACTCAAACAAGATTCACAAAATGTTGTTCCAGAATTAGCGAATCAAAAGAAAGAAATTACAATACAGACAATCACATTTTGGCTTTCTTGAGGTTATTGGAATGTTTCCTAACATTTCACATTGTCACATTATAGAGTTTGAATGAAGCTCTTGAATAGACCTATAATGATTCGATCTCGATCGTTGAAAATTAAATTATTATTTTGGTCAGATGTTTTTTAGCAAATATTGAGTACACCTTTGACAATCTAATGTTCCATCAAATAGATGGAACCCGCTTGGGGGCTCCCTTAGTTCCTTATTATCTGAGCTAGTTATGAGAAGGTTGGAAAGAACAATTTTACCCCAAGCATATATTTTTATAAACAATATGTGGCTAATGTATTCCTTATAATACATAGAGAAAAACTTCAAGAGATAGTAGGAATATTGAACAACTATGAACCAAAAATATAATTTATGTTTGAAATAGATAATAATAGTAGTTAGGACTATTTGGATCTAAAAATTACAAGAAATGACAATCTAATAAAAATAGATTGGCATCAAAAGCCTATCACCACTGGCCGCGCATTAAATTATAAATACAGACATCCAACTTCGATAAAAATTGCTGTAATCTATGGGATGGTAGATAGAATGGTACATGTATCACAAAAGGAAAACTACAAATATAATTTAAATAAAATCGAGAATCACTATAGAGCCAATTATTATCCTTAGAAGTTCATTAGGAAGTGTTGGGGTAAACGGATCACGTACCGCAAAAATCTAAGTATTCAAAATAGAATGAGGAATGAGGAAATAGCTGTAAATAACGTAGCAAATACTCAGACACCTAATGTAATTGTACTCAATGTTCCTGAGATTAGTAATCGGTTTCAAAAGTTGTAAGAAATAGATTCAAAGGAAAATTCAATCTTAGAAATAATATTTTAAATAAAATCGTTCGTTACAAATGTGGAAGACAAAATACCTTACAAGGAAAGAGAGAATAGTGTGTATAAGATAACTTGTCAAAATTGCGACAAGTACTACATTTGTCAGACTAAAAGAAAAAAGAAACTTGAATCAAGGAACATTAAAAAAGCATCAGGGAACCATCTAACAGGCAGAACTCGGCAATGACCCACAGAATTGGTCATAAATTGGATTTGTAAATGTTAATATTCTTGATAATGAAACCAGAATATTCCCTAGAATAGTATCTGAAACATTACATATTAAATGAAACAAAACCATGAATGCAAGAACTTCACCAATGCATACGCACAGAACAAACAATATCCGCACCAATATATACGCACGAACAGACAATATATTGCACAGAATCAAACAATATCTCAAATGAATCATTTTTCTGTCTTGCAACCTCTACCCCATCCTTCCCCGCCCCCTTTCCATCATTGACTCCATCCCTCCCTCCATCACTTTGTTCATCTTAACCCTTCCCCATCTCTCCCTTCCATTCACCTGCTTCTTTGAGTGAAAGAACTAAACCTTGCGGTAGTATTTGGTCATCATACTGTACACAACCAACTCCGAGGTGCAAACTATTTTTTTTACTAAGTCAAAGTTTTTAACAAACTATATGTTTTTTACAATATGGTTCATAGTGACTAAGATTTTGATTGAATTAATCCTAGAATTATTCCATGGAAATATTATGGATTATATGCACATCTGATGATAATTATGAATTATATTTATGAAAGATAAGTTACCATTCATATTGCTTTCTGCTTGCACAATGTTTTCCTGTTTTTACAGTGATTAAAGTCATTTATTCATGTTTTTAAATATTTATGTATTTCAATTCAATTTTAGCTAAAAGAGTATAGCTGTGTGACTGTGAGAGCTTCTCTCAGCTATAGAATGCCAAATAAATGATGTAACAGTGTCCCAAGCCTCCAGCTGTCAGGCTAAGATGATGGGACCATAGTACAAACAAATGTGATTTTCATTGTTTTTAAAAATCTTCCATTTATAGTTTTGTTTTCAATTATTAACTACAATTTTTGTGTGCACATAGGATAAATCGCCATATCAAGTGTGTGTGTTTTTTAATTGTACATATTTTTTCATTTTTGTGGGAAGAAGTCTAAGTTAAGGCAATTGTGCTCCTAAGTAATTATGTTTATTAAATTTACTTTAGCAACAATATAAAATAGATTATACACTAATCAGTGAATTTACATACTACTATTAGACAGTATTATATAGTGTTGGGGAGTAATTCAGTAAAAGTAATTCAGTTACTTGTAACAATTACTTTATTAGTAATTTTAGCATGTAATCATCGTTCCTTTTGGCAGAGTATGTTTAACTCGTAATTTATTCCTTGATGTAAACTTGTAAATGTTACTTTGTAGTAATGATACATTGCATGCAATCATGATTTTTTTTTTCAAAATCATAGTGCTTTTTGCTTGCGAACTACTTTGTTCATCACAAACTACGTGAGTGGGCAAGTTCATTTAGTTCATGAACTAGTCTGAATGAGTGGCCCCAACCGTGATATAGGAGAATTTTTGTAGCTACAGTGCCCCTGTAGGGTGTTTTCTTTAGTAAGTGCTTTTCCTGAAGAGATCAAGATGAAGTGATTTGATGAAAATTTTAAGATACAGTTCTTTGTAAAGTGAATTATTTGACAAAATCAAGTAATGATAATTTTCAGTTACAGCTGAAAATTATCATTACTTTGTTTTCTTCTTCTTCTCCTTCTTCTCCTCCTTCTTCTTCTACTTCTTCCCCTCAGCCTTTCATCTCTAGCAATCCTCACAGTTCTTTTCTCCTCCAATTTTGTAATTGTAATTTGTACTACTTACATGCTAAAAATTTAAATTGTAATAAGTAATATATTTGGCAAGTAACAGTAATTTTGCCCAGTTGCTTTTTTGGGCATAATTACCAATTATATATCTGGTACTAATTGAGTGTGTGAGGACTTCTGTGAATGTATGGGAAGTTGGAAAAGGAGGTGGAAGGAAACAGACATATTAAAGCTGTGATGTCAGTTCTTATTTCTTATAAATTCAGTTGTATTTACTCTTATTTAAATATTTACATAGGGTAAAATTTTTTGATATTGGAAAAAAGATACAAAATATGAAAGAGCGCAGTAAAACAATTGGGTTGTCCTCATTGACCTAGTTCTGAGATTTTAAGGGTTTTACGAGAACTTTCAGAAAATAACTTGGAAACCATGGATCAGTAGAATCTTTCTAGAACACTTTTCGGTACATATCAATGCAACATTCTTGTTTCACCAACATTAGTTCTGTCCTTTAAATACCATCTCTTGCAAGCAAAAGACTTAACCATTCTTTGTAACATTCACAATAAATTATATTTTTGATTTAAGTCTATGATGTTTTTGGTGATTCATGTGATTTAAATCAATGATATAAATCACTTGATTTAAATAATTGATTCCCTGATATGTGTATAAATATAAATAAACAAATACAATTTTACAATGTGAAATATACAAACATAATTTTATCTTTGACGGCCAGCTGTTTATATATTTTAACAGTAACTAATATATAGACATTTTCAGAACAACCAAATTTATGAGAGCATTCTATCCCTCTTACACAGCACAATAATTATTTCCTTATAATCCAGACGTAAACCGACCTTTTCCCTGGCGCCTACCGGCTACCGCACGAGTCGCTCTGAATGCCTCTTGGCCGAAGCTGGTGAACCATCTCTGAGCCGAAGGCGAAATATTGTAATCCATAGAGGAGAGATACAACTATACTATATCTCTACTCTATGTTGTAATCGGCTCCTATGATGCGAAAGTGTTAGCTATATATACTCCTTCGCGCTCAGCAGTTCTTCAACCAAGTCAATGGACATCTTACGCATTCAGACCATCGTTACCCCATCTTCAGGGTATCAGTCTCCACACGCTTTTGCAGAAACTCGTTATAAACCTACCCATCCCTTTGAAACACTCCCGAAGTTGTGTTCCCCCGTGGAAGCTTCTCCAGCCTAAAATATACCAGAGATTCTCACATTTCCCCAAATCCTCAACTCCCCCAGTACATTTCTGGCGGAATTCCAGGATAAGAAATCCTGTATCCCGGCTTTAAGTTCATATGGCTATAACTTCGCGAATGGTTCCTCGCAAAATGATAATGCAGGGTGTGACTTGTATTGCCACAGTGCCACGCGGAGTCTTCGAAAAGACTCTTCGTGCAGCGCTTGTACTGCAGAAAAATATACGCTCTATGAGGTACTCAAGTTCGCTGAATCGATGACATTAAAAGAAGCAGTGATCTGCAGGGATTCAAACAGCTCGCTTCAATATGTTTCCTGCTTCACTTCTTGTGACCCTTTGACAATGATCATCAAACACCAAATCTATAATTTATTGGTGCATCGTTATAATTTGTTTTTTTGTTGGATTTCTGGTCACGTACGGATAATAGGGAATGAAATAGCTGACCAGGAAAGAAAGCTCGCCACGAAGTAAACAGAGGAAAACATCCTCTCTGTCCCAACAAATGGTACCAAGCTGTTTATCAAACGTTTTCTCAGTGCATGGCAAACATGGTGGCAGAACTCAGATTTTAAACCCACGAGAATCAAGAATTCTATAAAGCCTTGATCTTCATCTCGTGGGTCCAGGCGAGAGGAGATAATTCTGACACGCCTTCTGATCGGACACTACCATTTTTCCCACGACCATCACTGCGGTGACCTACCCCCTACTTGCGATAGCTGAGAGACGAATCTTACCGTGGAGCATGTTCTCCTACACTGTTCTAAGCTAAGGCCACCGAAGGCTTCATGTTGCTATCACTTTAGCACATATACTTGAAAATGACGACTCTTGTCTTTACGAGCTTTTTGGCTTCTTACGGGAGACTGACATTTACAGCAATATCTGAGAGAAGAGGATTATGCGAATTATTTGGCTTTCAATTGGGGATTTTAAAGTGCTTATGTGGCTCTTTTCTGCCAACCCTTTTTTACATAAATGAACGTTTATTTTCAGTTTTACTCACATATTACTTTGCATTAAAAATGTTTTAGTTTGGCACTGCTATAGTGCGTATTGCTCTTAAAACAATTTGACACCGGCGCCAATAGCCTTAGCTGTTGAAGCACCCTTAAACACTAATAAACATCATTATGTCACCGTCCCGTTTTACTTACTTTCCAAATATGCATAAGAAAATTAGTGAACCTGAAACTAGGTTATAGTGAACATCGGTTGAAGGAAATAAGACCTAGAAATTAATTCCCTCCAGGAGAAAAATATATAGCCTCCGTACCAGAAATTTCAACATTAGGCGGCTTGAAAAAATTATCTGCCTAAGGTCATAATTGAAGAAGTCTCCTCTGAAGTGAAGGTATCGGACGCAGAATGGGGACCTTAACGGATAACCGCATGCCACTCATTTTCACTGCGGAAACAAATGCCGTGTCCTGCGTGGGCTTCAACTGCCGGCGGCGACACGCAATTACTTGCTTCAGTTTTAAACTGGATATTACTTGATATTACACAAACTGCGTTGTTTTTTACGTAGGCGACAGGAAGCGCGCGACTGCCGCAGCCCCACAGTCTCGCGATACCCGTTGTGCTACGCGGAAAAGCGATCAGCTTCATTAGCCGCTTGCGCCATCGTGAAAGGATCTCGTATGTTGTTAGGCGAGTAAAAGAGCCTTCGAAGAGTGGAACTTCCAACAGTGCAACAGGCATTGAAGGGTGTCAAGACCGCATTACGACACTTAAGACACAGTGGACAATGTAGAATCAAGTATGGAGAGAGCTTGAAGCCTGGAGAAGGACCTAGTAACTAACACTGTAAGCAGATATAAATTTGAACACCCGAGCTTTAGAGTCACATTTACAACATTATATAGGAACATCAAACACACAGGGAAGTCGATTATTTACGACAATGACATTGGACAGGATGAATTTCAATGGGAGGTTGTCCTTGTTGCGGCAGGATTGTGCAAGTGTTGCATTACTTTGATCTCACGCTCACAGCACTGGTTGGTTCGTGTAATGTTGATCGGGGATTCATCTGTTTTCCACTGGGTTTTCAAGCATCTCAGACCTGTTGGGTAGACCTTCAGAACTACATACAATTCATCAATATCTTCTGCGCGGAAATGTTGACTGTTGAACCAATGGGCAGTTCAGGAGTACGAAATGAACAAATTTTACGCAACTTGTTCCGTGTTTAAGACATCAGAGTAAACGCAACAGGGCTAGAATGACACGAAAGTTCCAGCGTGCATTGCTGATGTTTGGGATATGTTGAAACTTTGCGATGAGGATCTCATTTCTGTCAGTGAAGTGACGGAATACACGAATAAGGTGGTAATGACACTTCATGACGTCTCTCCAGCCTCCTGTTTCCCTAATCTGTTTTACCGTAGCTGAAGGCTGCCTTCAATTTATCGTAATTTCTAATGTTTAACGGTGCCTTCTGTCAGCGTAATACTCGTGCCTGTTTTGGAAAAATGTCGTTAGGCAGTTATCAGTGAGTTTGGTCCACTCCCTCGGATGCTGATGCAGTAAGAGGTTGTCTTTCACCATCTTGATGGCGTCACTAACCGAAACCATGGTGAAGAGAGAGGTAACATCGAAACTGGCCAGGATATCGTCAGGTTCTGGTGGAGCGGATGAGTTCAGTGAAGTGTTTGGAGTTGAGGGAGGACGGCATTTGGTCGGTGAGAGGTTTCAATTTTTTGGCCAGGAAACGAACTAAATGTTGGGCAGGTGAGTTGATGGCACTTACTATTGGCCGGATAGGAACTTCGGATTTGTGGATTTGGGGTAGGTGATAAATGCGAGGTATGCGGTGGTTGTTGGCAAACTTGAGAATTTTATCTTCATCACTAATGGAAGACGCTTCATTTATGCTGGACATGACTTGTATCACCTTTCCAAAAGGGTTGTGATCCAGTTTCTGATAGGTGTTACTGTCACTGAGTATGCTGGTCATCTTGGCATGGTATTCGGCGCTATCCATGATCACAGCGGCGTTGCCTTTATGTGCGTGTAGAATGACAGTGTCATCCCGCTGCTTAAGTTGTTTCAAGGCCAACTTTTCATCACGTGAAATAATGCAAGCTGGGGGAGTGGCGCGGGTCAGAATAGCACTCGTGTCCCGTCTTGTCATCGGCAAGATCTTCCAGTATCCCGCGTAAAGCTGTTTCCACAGCGGTGATCACGTCATCAGTAGGAATCTGCTTGAGGGGTGACGGCGAAATTGAGCCCCCGGGAGAGTACGGTTAAGGGATTTGGGATTCCGGTGGAGCAAACTCCTGCTGTAAGTTGGTGAATTTTCATACCTGGCGGCTGCTCGGCACATCTCGGAAACTATCAGCGTTGTTAAATGATGCGTTATTAAATTATCCAGCGTTGTTATATGCTGTCCATCATTTAACAACACTGGTTCCCGCGATGTCGTGAGAAACCGCCAGGTACGAGAATTCACCAACTTACAGCAGGCGAAGTCCACCGAAGCCCCAGGTCCTCCGTGGTGGGTGGGGACCATGGAGAAGAATCTTAAATCCTTCTCTATTGATTCTGAACCTTTTCCCCCGCCCATTTCGCAAGGAAGAGGAGATATCCGGAACAATCTATTGATTTGAAATAGTTTTGTTTGCAGAAGATGACCTACCGAAAAGCCTCGTTTCCTCATGGCATGCCTGGAGGAAGTTGAGGTGTCTATTTCCCAACTACTCCTAATACTACTTTCTGCTTTGCACCTAGGGATACGTTGTTTACATATTTTGGGGAACATTTCTTGTTAGTTGGATCCTTCCAACACGCTTTGGGCTCTTGACTCTTCTAGAGGGACGGAGCTAAACCACTCCCTAGCAATCGGTTCGGACTAGGTCTTATACTGAACTCCAGGGTGAGCGGGGGATCCACGGCGGGGCAGCGCTGTGACATCTCCCCACTATATCTCCGTGTCAACCCTGGCACCCCAATGGGGTGTACCCGTGTTGGACTCCATGGTGGGTGGGGAGCACGGAGACGAATCCGCTTTAATTCTGAAGACCATAAAACAAACACCTTGCCCTCTTCCGGAACGAAGGGGCGATGTTTTGAGAGAATGTGGATTTGAGTAGATTTTTCCTCAGGGAAGAAGATAAACCAAAGAAGCCACGTTTGATCCTTTGATGGCGTGCTCGGAAGAAGGGAAAACATTCAAAAGTACTAATGCGGTTCGTCTCGCGCGAGACACTGAAGACAGTTTCGGTAAACTCCAAACGGTGGTGCGTCAGAGAAATGGTACAATTCTCTTCGAAGCACGCACCGATGTGCAAATCTCAAAAATCTCAAAAACTAAGCAGATTGCCGGCCTCCAGGTGGAAGTGACCACTCACCCTACCCTTAACCTATGTAAGGAAGTGGCAAATCACGATGACTTTGCGTCCGAAAGTGAGGAACGTCTGCCTTTCTTGATGAGTCAGGGCATAACGGAGGTGTCTAGGATCAAGAGGAAATAATGGGAGAAAGATCTCTACTCCCGCTTATCCTGACGTTTTAATCTCCCCTCTCTCCTAGAGAGGATTAGTTGCGAGTTTTATAATTTCCACGTGTGTCAAACCCCCTGCATTGCTTCAATTGTCAGAGGTTCGGCCATACCCAACAGCGGTGCGTGACCGTAAACCCTGTTTGCTCAAAGTTCTGCAAATCTACGCATGGTACGGATCCCTGTGCCTCCCCACTTCGCTGTGTTAATTGTGAAGGATACTGTGCGGTCACATCGAACAAGTGCCCTACATATCTGAGGGAGAGGGAGAAAAGGTCAGAGTGACGGAGAAAGTTTCTTTTCCCGAGGCGAAACGCCGACCAAGTGAAGAACCATATAGATCTCGGGCGTTCATTGTCCTGCCAAGACGGCAGAAGCAATAGCGGGTTGAGACTTCACGTGCTACTCCCCCTGTTGCTCATTTCTGTTGCCAGTGGACTTCCTTGAGGAGACATCGCCTCTGCAAGGTGTGAAGATAATTCCCTCCAATTAAAATTGTCCAAGAAATCCACACAGGCGAAGTCGGACGTAGAATCCACTTCTCAGGCCTGCATGAACCCGGATGTCACTTGGCGTTCTGGCCCAGACAAACAAAAAAGATCGTTCCCCTAAACTCCGACCACTTACCCCGACTCCTGAGACTCGCTCTGATAACTATTTGCAACGTGTATATCCCGCTAGGCCAAGTCGTGTCGCAAGAGGAACTTGAAGATATGGCATCTCAATTGCTCGCCCCTTTTCTTATTGTGGGAGACTTTAATGCCCACAATACCGCCTGGGGGTGGCACTAGAACCTGCTCGAGATGCAATATACCTGAAAATATTGACAACCAGAACATAATTCTTCTGAATACTGGCGAAATTACACATTTTCCGTGGCTTCAAGCGCCTCGTCCTTTGATCTGTTCTCTGCTGTCCATCTCTTTCTACCATCTTTGACTGGACTGTCCTTGGCGACATTCATGGCAGTGACCACTTCCCCATTCTGGTCAATTTCGATATTCCCGACCCAAACGTTGCTCGTCCCCCTCGCTGGCTAATCCACCGAGCTGAGTGGGAAATATTCGAGAAAGAAATACGGGTCTCGGACACCTGCCCAAACGATATTGATGCTTTGGTTCCCCATTTTACTGATGCCGTTCTTCATGCGGCCTCAATTGCCATCCCCAAGTTGTCGGGTCACCCACGGCATCCTCCCGTGCCATGGTGGAATGCGGACTGTGCCACCGTGGTGCAGGATCGGAAACGGGCTTTGGCAAAGCTTAGTAAGTTCCCAACCTTGTATATACTAATTATAAAAGATCATGAGCCAGAGCTAGATTGACTATACGGGAAAGTAAGGCCGCGTCCTGGAGAGTCTATATTTCATCTTTCTCTTGCCGTGGCGGCTCTGTGCACTGCTACAACTGTGACACAACCAAAAACATCTCAATAGAACGCAACACATGCTAAGAACGTGAAAAACGCTCTAAGGAATAAGTAGTGTTCAAATATCGACTGTGTCGCTATCTATTGCTTGCATCAAGAAGTTCGTGTAGAATCTATAGTTATAAATTGGAACCCATATGGAAAGCTTTATGCAACCGGCCCTAGCTGTCGTTACTGTCTTTACAGAATAACGCTTATGTTTCGCAGATTCCTCTGTTTACACAAGTGGCTCAGTATATCTGAGAAAAAAGTTTGCTCTGTTTCAGGCAGACCCTAGCAGTGTCAGTTGTTTATAAATAAACTTAATAGTCGCATTTCGTCAGATTACCATTTGATACCGTATGTGTTTCTGCGATTACTAACATGGCATGTCTCACGGTTGCTTCATGTCACAATTCATTGACGCCCTGTAGTTCGAGCAGCGAGTCGGGCGGGCTGCCGGCTGCCTATGTGCTCCGGTGAACATTCTCTATTTAAAAAAATGTTATTTATGTGTTCCCCTCTTTGAAATTTGGCATATCTATACTTTAGTGTAGAAATACATGAGTACTTTTACAATTAACTTAAGGGTCGACCAAATGTAAACATTTATATTTTAGAAATTAAAATATATTTTAAATGTTTAAGTAATGTTTGAAAAAATTATTTTCACATATAAAAGTAAATCTTTATACGTTCAATTTAAACGTAATTTTATTTTTCTGACGGATGCGGTATTTGCGCAAAAAATTAAACATTAGTTCTCGCATGGTTTTCCGAAAAAATAATTGGTAATATTTCTGAAAGGGGTGGGATTAGAAATAAAAGGAAAAATACGTGTCACCTCACTTCAAACCTAGACCGCATAAAAAGTGTTTCAAGTCACTAACAAGTGATGTTTTGTGAGTGCGATTTGACGATGACTCATGTATGGTATTGCTTATATACCTGTTTTCTTTTTAAATTTGTTATAGGTTTTTCTGCTGGCAAGTCTCTAGGATGTTTTCGTGATAATAAGACATTTCGTCTACTATCTGGGTATTACGCTAATTTGAAAACTACTAATTCGCCAAAGCACTGTATCGATTTGTGCCTTCAATCTGGATTTCCCTACGCTGGTGTGCAATTCTCGTAAGTAGCCAACAGTAATAATATTATTTTACATGTGTACATGCAGTAGTCTTTAACTGAAAGTAATAATGAAGAACGTTTTGCTCATTGTTTTGTTTCTCCTTGCTTTTTATGTTATTTATACACATATATGAGGAACACACGTTTGTGTGCCAATTTATGTCCTGTTCGATTATTAAGTGAGAAAGGAATCTAGCATGTAAAGGGGGGCATGGTGCTGGCATCACCCAAAATAATACTGGCTCTCTCTAATATATACTCTCAGGGACAGTGGTTGTTCGTGGGTCGAGGTATGACACAAATTCTAGACAAGAAAACGTGGGCAATCGCATCGTCAAAGTGACGGATGTGTGTATGAAAAAGAAAAGGAAATCTTATTAGAATAGATGCGTTTACGTAAGTCATAAGTCTAGATTTAGGTGTTATAAGCTTAATGTGACCGACATCCGTCGTAATTTTAAAGTTCATAATTTTTTGGTAGCAGCTTGGATAAATTAATTAGGCCCATTACCTTCCACTTGACATGGCACGGTAATTGCGCAGAACACGCAGTATGGGCAGACTGCGTTCTACATCGATGGCGCGTTGCAGGCAGCATCTCGGGATGGGTTTGAAGGGTGAGTTTGCCGCAGTAAATACCGCAATTCCAAATCCAGGTCGGACATAATAGGCCAGGCACGAACAGTAGATGTGATGATAATGCCCGATAACGGGACCTGTTGCGAATCTCGGGTGCCTCTTATACGCTTCTGGCAGTCATTCGACACCGGAGCGTGTGTGCAGCAAGTGTTGCTAAATGCAAAACGCGCTTGATCGTCATTGTAACATCGATGGCACAGTAGACTCGCGTGCATTACCGCGGAAACGTACGATAAATCAATCTGAGTTCTTAATACAAGAAATTCGTCGTCAATTCTGAGTGACTTTGAATGTCTGCTCTGAATCTCCGAATTTCGTTCTCTCTATGAATTTCGTTCAATGTCTGCTTGAAGCTCTTCCTCTTCGCGTCGATCCGCGCAAGGACCATCCTTCCACTATTCTTTCCTTTCTCACGGTTCATCGACATCACATATGCCATTCGAGCGTGTTTCGAGAACATTCTATAAACCGCGTGAGATTATTGAACATTTGTGTCTCTCTGTGTAGTAACGCCAGTCGGTGGAAGCGGGTGGTGGCCGCAAACGGTCGGATTTACGACGGGACCAATGGGGGCTCTTTGGCTCGAGGCGGACGAGGGGCACGGGTGGCTCCCACGGGGTCAAGCGACGCAAGGAGTGACAAATTTGGAGTAGAGGGATACAAGGGCAGGCTCGTCTGCACGTTGCAATTTGTCGATGAAATAAGTATTGTTAATCTTACGTGGAGTTAATACAAGTAGTTAATATTAGACATAATGCATGTGAATGTAGGCAAGTAACAAGGGATTACACAAAACTAAAAAACAATAGTTGGCGAGGAATAAATGAGTTGTAGCAAAGTCAGCGTGACTCGATTCTGAATAGCATAGTGATGTTCACAATTGACCGTTCTCAGAGTTAAAAATGGCGTGGAAGCAAAATACCTAAAACCTTTTACTCCGTGAATTACATAATAATGACCCGCATATATAATTAATCGTGTAAGTATTAATGGAACACTCAAAATAAATAGCTAATAGAATGTTAATAAAAAATCTTAAGTACATTGTAAACAAAAAATATAATCGTAGAGAAATAAAATCAATCTAATTTAGCACTAAAAGTAGAAAAACCGTTACGGGATATGAACAAATAAATTCTCAAATGTACGGGCAGAGGTATTTGTAACCCCCAGGTCTCTTAAACTCTTACAAGGACATTGCATTACACACCTAACTGCATGTTATTAAAAATACTCATTAACCTCACACATAGAAACCAACAACAAACCCAAATATAATTAACCAACACATTCGAAGTAGGATACGGAACCCTCTATTTCAGAAGAGGGATCATCGTTTTAAAATTAAATATAGGAAGCAAAAAACCGTTCGTTGTAGCTAAATACTCCTTTATCAACGGGATAACTGACTGGCACAATCTACCTGCTGCAGTACCAGCGACCTTTCCCTGTAGTGTGCGTTGTTTTCGGAATCTTTTAGGGAATTGCGTGAGATGCAATGTAGTTACACGTTTTGCATGTTTTATTAGGTAGTAATTAGTATTTGTATATTTACGTTTTATATTGTTTCAATATCTTGTCTTTGTCATTATATGCTGTATCCTTCTTTAATCGTATTTCATGTTAGTATATTATTTTCTGTAAAGAAATTGTCCCTCGAGCTAAAGCTCATTTTTAGAAAGAAAGATTTATTATTTTCTTTCAAGTCTCTCGCCTAGCAATGTGTCCTACAGCAGACAGCGGGACCTTTCGATAACCATGTTACTTGTGTCGCTTGCAAACTCGGGCGGTCAGGATTCGAAGTGAAATTATATCAATAAAAACCTCGTCACGATGCGTGCAGTACTCAGGAGAACAGCGTTTTGCATAGTCTGACTGCCAGTTCTTAAGGCCAAGCCTAACAGACGGTGAAGTTAGTTTTTCAGCGATGAGTCCTTTTGCAGAGATGACCACAGGGACTACATCAGCAGATACCGCCACATGTCGCTCAGTTCAATAACCAAGGCCTGATGTTTTCGCTTCTTGGTAATGGAGGCATCTATATTTCGGTCTAAAGGCTAGTCGAATATAATCCCTTTCCGTAAAAAAATGCCTGTCCATATTATGCCAGGTGTGTTGGCTTCCACTCTGTGATCTGTGGTGACGGCAACAATCCACTAAATCCAGCTTGAACTTGTAGTTAGGAACATCTTTCTGTACCATCTCTGACTTTGCAGCCAGTACTTTAGAACACAGCAACGTCGTTGTGCACCCTTAGGTGTTCTGTTTGTGCCAAAGAAAAGCACCCGCCCATTATGTGTTGGTGGGTTTCGCCGGGTTGATTCCAAGGACGGCAGCGGCCCTCTACACTCACATACCTTTGATAATTGCGAATGGAGGTTATTTCGTGTTGAATAGAAATGTTGAAGCCTTTTGTCTCAGCAAAGAGGCCAGCTTGTGTTAGCCAGGAGACTGCTGATCCCATATTCACAACGTTCCCTTTGAGTTTTGCAGGAAACCTGTAGCGCAAACGCTTCTGGGTCCACCCATCTTTTTTGGTGATACATGGTCTCTGAGTCCGCTTGAGTCAGGTTAGTGGGGTAAAAGTGTTGTCCGTGGTTCAAATTGCTTCACCCACACCGTCGTTTTCTGAAGGAAGTATGTGCCAAGATTGTTGATTTGCTGCGTGCACAAGGACTTAAAATCCAGAAGTCCTCTACCTCCTTCGTTCCGAGGTAAGTATAGTCTTGCCATTGAACTTTTGGGATGGTGCACCCTATACTTGGTAAGAGTGGTCCTAACTTTCCTATAAAGCTCCTGCAGTGCAGTTGACAGATACTGCTCAAGTGTTAATGGATGATGAGGTTCTCTCCATTTAAAATAGTTTTACAGATTTTTTGCGACTCTTTGCAAGACTTTTATTTTGAATATCACGCCTCATCTTTGCTTCTTTTGTGCTCAAACTTGATGCAGGTCTAAATATAGGTGTGCTCTTGCCCAAGTTCTTGGGTATGTACCACACATCAGGATAGGTTTGTCAGGATCAAAGATTTTCCCTCTTTTCACATACACTGTAGCGCATTCATCAAAGCCACACTCCAATTACAGTCGCTGAAGTTCACGTTCAAGCAACGAGGCTGGTTCTTATCTCTGGCATACAACTTGAGATCGACTGTATAGAACTGATAATTAATGAGGATATGGAGATTTTTGGTTATTTAATATCTTTTCCCTGAATCTAACATTCTGCTGAGAGGGTTTAGACCTAGAGAGAACTAGAAGAGACTAACACTTTCGTTGAAGAAATACCTCGTTTGATCCTCAGTTCACATGTGGTATAGCTGCCACCAGCAAATGAGACTTATCTTTGTTCAAGTTGCAATGCAGTGTTGGATTAAGTTCATATCCTGGGCATTTACTTTCTAGAAGCGAAGGACATACAAAATCCACGAATGAGATATCGAGTCGAATGCCTTGGTATAATCAATACATCCTACAGAAATCTTGCGGTGTCTTTTTTTGGCTTGATTGACTACAACACTATTATCAATAATTCTTTGCAACCCGGAGCACCCTTTCTGCAACCATTTTGTTCTGGTGCCAGAAGATTGTTGGCTTTAAGATAGGTATTCAACCTACTGACTAGCACAGATGTAAAGACCTCGTATGCTATGGGGAGACATGTGGTAGGTCGATAGTTTCTCGGAGTCTTAGTTTCGCTGGACTTATAAATGTAACTCCTGCAGTAAAAGACGCCAGTATGATAGATCGTTGACTGCGGCTTGAAACCACATGTCCAGAAGCGCATGAGTTCAAGGGAAATACTTGCACCAAACACCTTCTAACACCAGGTTTGACCAGTTTGAAACACCAAAAGTTTTCTATCTCATCAGTACTTGGAGCTTTCCAATTCACCGTTTTCCTGTCTGAATTAAGGATATATCTCTGTGTAATATTAGGCGAGAACATTTGAGGCATATCACAACACTTCCTTCCTCTTCTGTTATCCAGTAAGTTCCATCTTGGTTTGGGAACTTCAATATTATTCCATCTCGGAGCTTTAGAGAGCTGTTTCTGGCAACTTTCTTTGATCGCTGAAAAATGTCTTCTGTTCTAATGAATATATAGAATTCAGTCTTCGTTTCATTGTTCTGTGTTATCTATACGGCACCCAAGGGCTGCGACGCGCTGTTTCAGACACTAAAGTCTGTCTCGAAAGTGCGCCTCGAAATTCGGTTAGGTTCTTCAAATTCTCGTCTTTCGTCAAATGGCCTTCACTTCTCCGGAATGTATTATTATTATTTGCGTGTGGGCCCTTTCTGACTAATCAACACGCTCACAAGAAGTGCCCGTCCAGGTGAGTCGGTCCCCGTCCTGACGTGGGGATGCTGGGAGGGTTATAAATTATTCCTTTCTTCATCCTGTCTCTTTTCTTCTTCATCTTCTATTTCACTGGCGCCCCTTAACGCCCACCCATTCTGTTTGCCGTGCTTAGCAAGCCGTGTCGAAGGGAATTTGTGTCAGTTGGCAGTTGAGGGACGTTTTGTTTCCTACTTGTGCTTTCTGCTTTGCACGCAGGGATACGTTGTCTACGTACTTTTGGAACATTCCTTATAGGTTTCCAACACTCTTGCTTTGGCCTCACTCTTCTAGATGGGCAGTCGAGAGCTAACCTGCTCCCGATCAGTCGGCTTGTTCTGAACTCGGGGTGAGCGTGAGGATCCACGGCGGGGCAGCGCTGTGACATCTTCCCACTATATCTCCGTGTCAACCCTGGCACCCCAATGGGGTGTCCCCTTGTTGGACTCCATTGAGGGTGGATACCACGGGATGAATATTGTATCCATCTCCATTGATACTAAACCTCCCCCACCTTCTTTCACAAAGACGAGATGTCAGGAACGAGCTATTGATTTAATGTTTTCTCTCAAGCTGATGATAGGCCGAAGAAGCCTCGTTTCCTCTTCATGGCATGCGCGGAGGATGGTAAATCTTTTAAAATATTTATTGCTGTCCGTTTGGCTTGCACTATCGAGGAAATGTATGGGAAATTACTACCCATGGTGCGATAAAGGAATTGCACCATTCTTTTCGAAGCACGCACGGATGAACAAATAGAAAGATTAGGAAAACCAAACGGATTGCCGGCCTTCAAGTGGAAGTGTACACACACCTAAATCTCAACCTCCGCAAGGGAGTGCTCAACCATGGCTTTGCTGGTGAAATAGATGAAGCACTAGTCGTTTTTTTAAGAGCCAGGGTGTGACGGACGTTTACAAGAGCATGAAGAAGGAGCATGGGCGAGAAATCCCCTCTCCTACCCTGATTCTGACTTTCGATCTTCCATCTCTCCGTGAAAGAATCTCTTGCCGTTATTATAACCTCCACGTACGGCAATACGTGTCTATCCCTTTAAAATGTTTCAAGTGCCAAAGGTTCGGTCATACACAACAGCTTTGCATGGCAGTTAGCCCGGTGTGCAGAAAATATTTGCACTAAGCTGAACCCTGCGCTACACCACCGCATTGTGTAAATTGCGAAGGTCGTCATCCATCCAACTCCAAGCAATGCCCTAGGAGAGATAAGGCCAGAAGATCAGAGTTGCCTTCCCTGAGGCGAAGCGTTGGTGTCAGGCAAGGGACCCCGTTGGACTTGTATGCTTCCGCGGCCGGAGGCATTTGATTCTTGGCTGTCCGTGTGAGCCGCGCCTCAGACGATCGACCTGACGTTTCGGCTATCGTGTTGTGGCCGTCATCTACAAGGATGTTGACCTTTCTCGGTCCTCTAGCCGACTCAGTCTACGAACCTTTATACATAAAAAATATATCGATGGAAGTCGATGCCAGTCTGGTATCTACATTAGATCAGACTACTAAGTGCTCGTCGTCAAAGGCCCGACAATCTACACCTTCGAATACTCGCCCCGAACAAGCATCTAGCCCCCTTTGCAGTTCCCAGGAGGATTCTACCCCGGAGGAAACTCACCCATTCGGGACACGGCTCCGAAAGACGAAAAAAGAAATATTATACCTTCATGGCTCTCCTATCTTGGAATATGCATGGTTTCTCTTCGCGACGGGACGAGTTGAATCTTGTCGCAGTTTATGCCTTTAATATTCTGTTTACATGAGACGCACATTTTTCCACCACGCCCCTTATCCTTTAGCGGTTTTACACCCATACAGGGTTGACGATGACGACTTCCGCGCACACGATGGAGTTGCCCCTTTAATCCACTACTTTCTACTCTCTACAGACGTCCCAGTTCAGACCGAGCTCCAAACTGTGTGTGTGCGTGTGTGCATGTGCACTTACATCTCTCACTATCTGTAAGATCTACATCCCTCCAGGGCAGAGTGTATCTGCCGATGACGTTTTTGGCTTGATACACCAACGTCCCTCTCCGTTCTTGATAGTCAGTGATGTAAATGTCCACAATTCTCTTTGGGGTTCATCCCGCACTTCTCCTAGAGGCAACATATTAGAATCAGTGATACACTTTGAACTTTGTATTTTTGAACAAACCACTTGTCCTCTGTTTACCAAATGCAGTTTCAGGAAATGAGGGAAGCCTATCCGGATCATAATTGTTGTACACAGATGGTTCATCAAACAATGACGCAGTGGCATGTAGCATCAGTGTCATCAAGTCATATAGACTCCATTCCCAGTGCAGTGTTTTCACTGCAGAAATGTGTGCAATTCACGAAGCCCCAAAGTACATAGACTTATTGACGCTGCGGCGAATACTGATTAAGCTCTCTTCGAGCTGTCTCCCGTTCTTCCACAGACTACCTGACGAAATCAGTTCAAAACCTGATGCATCGCCTCCTGTCTCGCCACTATGATGTAGTACTCAGTTGGGTCCCAGGACATGTGGGAATCACAGGGAATGAGGTGGCAGCCAGACTGCGAAATCAGCGAAGCGGAAGACTAGTATTGGCATTCCTTCTGTACCATCGTCCAATGGTAAGGCTTTTTTGAAACGATCAATCTCTAGCGCGTGCCAAACATTGGCATCACACCACTTTTAAACTATGTGTGATAAAGGATTCTGTTAAACCCTGGCGTTCCTCATTCGGACCATCTAGGTGTGAGGAAGTCATTTCAACCCGTCTTCGAATCGAATACTGCCACTTTTCTCATGGTTTTCTTGTTCGAAGTTATGTTCGGAACACGTCCTGTTGCATTGTACGAAATTCGATGGCATTCGACAAAGACAGTGCGTGGGCCATAAATGAATGCCCAAATAAATCTAGCTTAATGACGTTCACTGAGACACGAGTAACAAGATATAGAGGATTGGGAAATTGGAACACAAGGCTATAGGTGTATTAGATGTAATTCACAGAATCGAAGAACAGGCGGAGTAATACTATTCGTAAGTCAGATATTAAAATAGAGGGTATTAAAATGGATAGAAAATAACTGTTGGTTAATAAAGTTAGATTTTTTTTTGTAAAGAATACAGAGGATCTGTAGTTGCTATCACTCTCCGAATGCATCCGATATCGAATTTATTGACTATATCACGAAGTAGAAGAAATAATGAAAATTAATGATTGCATAATAATACTGGAGTATTTTAATATAAATGTGGTTAGAGAATGTTGGGCGAAAACGTAATTAGTTTTAAAGCTTTAGGACTAAACCAATTGGTAAAAGAGCCTAGTAAAGTGGATAGAAATAATCAGATAATCATTGATCTAGTATTATCGAATGTAAAATGTTGAAGTGGAAATGACGAACCAAAAGTAACCGATTATGCCTGGGTAGTGGTTAAGTGAGATTTGAAAGAGAAAAGCACAAATAGATAAGAAAGGATAAAAATGCATAAAAGAGGCTATAGAAATTTTAGAGATGATCAATTTAGAGAAATTAGGATTTAGTATTACACAGTTAAATCAAGATGCGATCGTGCCCAAAGCGATGTCGCCCGCCTTTCACCAAGGAGGTCCGGGTTCGTTTTCCGGAAAATCTCCTGCAAATTTGTTCCAACAAAACGAGTTTGCATTCTTCACAGGCGCTTATCCAACCCGTACGAAGAGTCCTAAACGCTACTTCTATCGCAATTCCCTCCCAATTCTGGCCGCTGGGTAGTGAAGTAGGAGCGTGATGTAAGAGGCGCGTACGCGGAGACGTTACCTGGCGGTCATCGTGATTACCGACTTGGCAATGTTAATGGAGGATTACTCCTGAGCGACTTGACATATGTGTGTGTTAATGGAAAACAATGCTCGTAAGGGCTTGGAGACGCTTTTCGTCTATAACAACGCAACAAATTTCTAAAAAAGGAAAATAATGAAGGGTTAAGTGAGAAATTTGTATAAGCCGTCGTAAAAGCCCTTGATGAAGTGGCACGATTTAAAACGTTGAATGGAATTAAACGGAATGGAATTAAAGAAAATGATATTGCAAAGAAACCAAAATTCTGCGCAAAAAGAGAGATGAAGTAAACAAAGTAGCTAAAGTATACGAGAGAACCAGACAAATGGGAAGAGTACAAGGAGATAAGAAATAATGTACTAAAATTAGTTCAGAAAAAGAAAGAATATCATAACAATACTATTGAAGAACACAAAAATTATAGTAAAGAATTATGGAAGGTAATTAAGAACGTAACAACAGGAGGTAAAAACTGTGGTACAATGACTTAAGATATAATATTTGATGAAATTAGTGAAGAAAATATAGCTAACAAATTCAATAACTATTTTGTAAGTAGCATTAAAAGAATAGAACAAAATGCAGGCGCATGGAATCATAATATTTACAAGCAAGATGAAAGATGGAGCGGCAGTGAATTTGAATTGATCAAAAAGGAAGAATTGCGAAGAATTATTTATGGGTTACCAATCGAAAAGGAACAGACGAGGATATTACGACAAAAGTGTTTAAAGAAAATTATGAAATATTAGAAGTAGTATTAATGAAAATAATAAATAGTTCTTTAAGAGATTTTTCCGGAGTCATGGAAAACTTCCACATTAATACCAATTCCAAAAGTGACAAATACAAAGAGCAGCTGATTTTAGATGAATTAATAAGCTTACTAAATATGAAAAAAATATTTTAAAAAAGTAGCAAAGGAACAGTTAAATGAGTATATTGAAACAAATAAAAGTATAGGAAATGAACAATCAGGCTTCAGAGAAAAAAAAAGTCATGTAAAACTGCAATACAAGCAGTGTTAGACGAATGGAAGATTACTATTGATGCAGGAGAGAAATCAGGAATTATCTTTTTTGATCTCAAGAGGGCATTCGAAACTATTGCCGGGGCAAAGCTTATTGAGAAAGTGTACAAATGCGGGATCAAAGGGGACGTTAAAAAGTGGTTTATTTCATATCTTAACCAGAGAAAGAAACAAGTAAAATATAATAATATTATCTCAGAAGAAATTAGCGTAGATTTAGGTGTTCCTCAAGAGTCAGTTTTGGGTTCAAAATTGTTTATAATTTACATTAATGACTTAATCAAGTAAATGATACATATTTAGGAAAGATTGTGAAGTTCAGTTATTTGCCGATGACATCTTATTGTATGTAATTGGAGAAATAGAAGCGTAAGTTGAATTTCAACTGCAGAGTGTATTTATTACAGTACAGGAATGGTTAAGGGTAAACAAATTAATAATGAATGTTGAAAATACTAAGTTTATGACTTTACGCAATGGAAGTAACATAGAAGGGAAACTAAATTATTCACAACTGACTTAAAGGAAATACAACGGATAAACAAAATAAAATATTTGAGAGTAGTTATCGATAGTAAATTAATTTTTACTGATAATATAGAGCACATAGTAAAGAAAACTGGAAAAAAGATTAATATTTTAAACAAAATTGAGCAATATAGAAATGGCTATACAGGATATTTGATATATAAGTCCATAATTACACCACATTTTGATTACTGTGCAGCAATACTAGTTAGAGCAAAAAAATTAAAAATATTAAAAAACTGGATTGGAATTATATAATAAATTACCATTAGAAATTAAACTTGTGAACAAATTAAAGAATTTAAAAGAAAAACTATAAAATACATAGACGGAGAAAACTAATTTTGTAAATAGTTAATATAGTATACCAATAAATGTAAACAATTTATGTAAATGTATGTTTCAAATAGCCGAGAAGGCAAAATAAACCAATCTATCTCTGTAGCCCCTCATTTGCACCTGTTCTGCAATGGTGTATTCTAGACGACCCGTTTGGACAATTACCGACCGTTACCCCACTACCATCCACATCGATAGACTTGTTCATGGGTTGGCTGAACTCCCTCAATGGCGTGTGCAACGTGCTGAGTGCCCGAATTTTCAAGAGAATGTCAGTCTTTTAGACGGCGACTTTGTGTAGACGAAATGGCAGCACAAAATAATAGGACTGTACTACAAGCCGCGGAAATTGCAATCCTCCAGTCGACTGTTAAACCGCGACACCCCTGCGTCACGTGGTGGAACTCGGACTGCTCGAGGGTGGTCAGTGCCCGTAAAAGGCGTTGGCGCGTCTGAAACACTATCTAACCGCGGATAACCTGATTGATTACAAGACGGGCAATGGCGAGGGAAACCATTGTAGGAAGTAACTAGAGGTGCTACAACATGTACTTTCTCGCGATATTGTTAATGGCTATGTAATATAATATGACAATTTCTGTCTTACTCTTCAACTACCATTGGAAACATTCTTAAACTAAGCGTGAAAAATACGTATATATTTAAAAAAAATTCAAATGCTCTTAAACGAAAACTATCTGCCATTGAATTCAGTATATTCACGTTCTACATAAATGTACCAATGATGCATGATGCAACTGAAACCAGTCATTATTGTCTTTTGGTGTCGTTGCGGCGTTACGTATTGCAACAAGCAACAATGACCGCTAATTCGTATGGGATACGCCATTTTGCCGATTAGCATTTTTTGATATCGCTAGCCAGAAAATGAAATTGGATAGAAAATTATAATAATTTGAATATAATATTTTTATATTCATCAAAACTATTCATTTTTTATATTACTATTCATTCCCACATCTTATTAAGCAAAACGAAATCATGTATTCGTTTTCACATCTAACTCTATGAAAGGATTTGAAAATGGGTATTCAATAATTGTTGAAAGATAATTTTAAAACGTGTAGCAATAGTTCAAAAGTAAGAAACGAATACAGAAATATGAAATAATCCACAAAATCTTACGTACGAAGCATCTAGCTGCCTTGAATTACGTTGCCGAAGCGCACTAACTTCGGAGCGGGCGACTGTTTGTCGTCAAGTTTCAAAGAAACATACTCATGTTTACAAAAACTTCAACATGACGTTATTTGTAGTTCTGTTTCTAATTAACATAATTAATTAAAATTATATATTAACAATTCTAGCTGTAAGAAGACGCTGATTTTTTTTAAATTGTTCGAAAAATCAGGCATTTACACCAACATGAGACCTGCAACATTCTTTGAAGCGTCCTTTATTCTTAGGTCTAAATTTAATTTAAAAATTGCCGTTTTTAAGTAAAAGTGGTTTAAAGATAACATTGCCTATGTTTGACACAAAATTTCGCAGAATACTGTTTTTAAAAAAATTGAAAATGACATTTTTAGATGTTTTTTATTAACACATTTCATTACGAAATGAATGTTTATCTTCATAATTGTAGTTGTTGGAAGACTCCGAAAAATATTGAATTAGTTCAGTTTTCGAAACAATCCGGCTTTTTAACAAACATAAGACCTGCGCAATTCTCTTGAACGTCTGGTACACTATCCAATAACTAAGTTTAATAAAAAACGTTTGAGCCATTTTTTGAAAATTTTAAAAATGTACCAGAGGTTTTAAGTGTAGTGCTCCCGAAAATTAAAATATATCGGTGTCAAATTCATGGGATCGCGACATTAGCCGGAAGTGTTGGGGAATATCAGTTTTGGAGAAAATCGCCGGAATAATTTAGCCACTTGCGTTCACGGACGGACGGAGGTTTTGCCGTCAATTGATTTGTCGGCATCAACAACTCACAAATGGTGGATTTTGGCTACACCACATGTTAGAGTTTTTTCTAAATTAAGCATGCGGATTTAGCTACGTTTTCGTTGCCAGTGTCAAGTTTTTCTGCCGAAATATCACTTTTTTTCGCGCAGCATTACATAACTTTCTAACGCGGTAACGGGTAACGAGAAAGCAAAAATTCATCGTGGAGAACATACATTTTTTACCTTTAGTTCTTACACGCCACCTCTGAGGATTCCACAAATTAAGGGATATTTCTCATATTCAGTGCCATGTGTTCTTAAGAATGATGAGATATGGACATCTTGAGACGCAATTGTAGAGAAACGTGCTGCTCACTATGAAAACAAGTCAAGTTCGGCGAACTATGCTCCAGACTTTTTTTCTCGAAGAAAGAATCGAAAACCGCGCTTTTGATTTTTCGTCAAGAGCACATGAGGATTATAATGCCCCTTCTCAATGCGCTCTTTAGGGGCACTTGCGAAAAGAACTGCCCCAGGTTTAGATGAAATCCATAACATAATGCAACATCTTCCTCAAATTGCCATGCAATTTCTCCTCCGGCTCTACTACCATATCTGCGTAGAGCACACCATCTTTGCTATTAGGCGAGAAACCGTCATCCCAGAGAAGGGAAAGATCGATCGTCATCAAGCTATTGACTTATTTCTCTGACAATACGTTTGTGAAATTCTGAAACGCTTGGTGAATGAGCGTTTCCTCTGGACCCGGGAGTGTAAAAATCTGTTGACGCCAATCCAAATCTAGTTTAAAAGAAACCGGTCAATCTTGGACCACCTCGTTGCGTTAACAGCAATCTCGACATCGTCTAGAGGGTACATCTTGTGGCAATCTTATTTGACTTGGAAAAGGCCTACGACACCACTTGGAGGTACGGCAATCTACGAACCCTGCACTCTTGAGGATGTAGGGGGACACTTTATTTCTCCAAAAATTCCTTTCGAGAAGTTTCTTCCATGTTCGCGTTGATGACAGGCTTTCTAGCAGTCACCCTCTAGAAAATGTTATCCCTCAAGGATCGGTTCTGAATGTCACATTTGCCATCGCCATAAATGGTATAGCGTCGACTGTGCGAGGACCTGTAAAGGCATCGTTGTTTGGGGATGATTTTTCCATCATTTGTTCGCCAGGCAGCAGTGATCTAGACACATTTTCAACTGGTACTCAACAAGCTCCAAAAATGTAGCATATCAACAAGGTTTAACTCTTCTTGTACTAAATCTATTGGTGTACATATCTGCAGGATATACCACTTGCATAGCAATCCTTTACTATACTTGGGAGGGAATCAGCTTCCATTCGCCGAATCTGCCAGGTTCCTTGGGCGTACACGTCCCTCACATAGCATGCTGCTATCCGTAGAACACAAACCAGATTGTCTCCCCCCCCCTTAATTTTCTTCGTATACTGGGTGGTACATAATTGGAAACTACCGCATTAGCATATTGCGGCTGTATAGAGCACTCATCCGCACAGTTTAGGATTATAGCAGTGTAGTTTATGGATCTGCAGCTCCCCCACTCTCCGATCCATCGACAGGGCTCCTTTCTCACTTCACTGTCCAACTTTTGCCCAAGGTTTTCAATGGTGTTGACGTATGGGGATTGAGGGGGGAGAACTTTAGGCCAACTTTATAAGATCCACAGTTGAACCAATTGGGACATATGCCGAGGATCATGTCCTGATAAAAACTAAAATTATGCCAACACTTTTATTAAGATTGCCCATGAGCACATTTAGATATTTGCTTGCCCATTATATCTTCAATGATGACAGCACTCGCCGCCATACAGCCCCATACCATTACGTTCCCACCTCCGTGTTTCACCCCTCCGTGTTGGCTGCAGATTCTTCTCTTGCAGCTGTGTGTTTGCCTTTCTCCAACCAATGTTCTTCCATCAGGTCCAAACACATTGAATTTACTCTAGTCCTAAAATATTACGCGATTCCATCATTCAATATCCCTGTTTATATGTTCCTCAGCGAACTCCCGCCTTTTCCTCTTGTTTATCTTATTTATGAAAGGCTTCCTTCTAGCCACGCGACGATTTTTTTTTTTTTTTTTTTTTTTTTTTTTTTTTTTTTTTTTTTTTTGTAGAATAACTCGTATTGTTTCCTTCCCCAGTTCTTTTCTCACCTCTGCAACAATCTTTGGTGCTCTTAATTTGGGGTTCTTTTTAATCTTCCTGATGACAAATATCTCTTCTCGACTGTAAAATTTATGGGGACGTCCACTTTGGCGGTGAGACTCAATCCTATCTTCTTTCTTAAATCGCTTGATTATATCACATACCGAGGTTTTCTTCATATTAAGATGTTTTGCAATTTCACGGCAGCTATTGCCTTTGGCATTATGAAATATGCCAAATATATGTTCTTTCCTTTTTGAGGCATTCTTTCAACGTGCAAGGAGAGACACTAATAGACTGATATTTGAAAACACGTCGATTGACCGTTATAACCATCCTTCAATCAACTGTGGGAAAAGTTACATCTGCTTTCACCCAATAGTTCGTTGACAAAAATGATAATATGTCTGTCCGAATATTTATTTGATGTGTAATTTCCGTTATTAGAAGTTCTAATGCAAATTCAACATGTAAAAACAGAAAAAAAACGTATTTTGCAGTGTACGAGTATGTAAAGCCAAAATAATATTAAAATTATCACTGGTATAATATTTTATTGTTTTAACAAGCTCAGACCGTTGTTCAACGTAAGCTGAGAACAGTCCGAATATTTTTTTGATTGAGAGTATACAAAAATTAATGTCAATTTAGTTTCGTGGGCAGGAATCACTACTACTGCCGCCACCACTACTACTACTGCTACTGGTACGAGTACCTGTACTATGAGTACCTGTACTACCACCACTACCAGTACTACTATGATTGGCTCTCAATGGATGTTAAATATTGTATATGCTCTCCTATCAAATAAATATTAACTCCATAGGTCGGTCGAGAGGACGTAGTTTTGACAATCGTTAGACGTCGCTGTCGGCAGGCAGTCCATCGCCATCAACCTCTTGGGCCAAGGCATTTTCAATGCGAAATCTTATGTTTCTACGGCTGTACTACTTATAAGAGATAGTAGGATAATGCCAATTAATTATTTTTACTTCGGGATTTTACTTCGTTGTTTTTAAATATGTCAGTTTGACACCGTTAAAGTGCACACAGTCCTTAAAATAAATTGATATTGACTCCAATGACACTGGAAGTGTAAGCATCCTTAAACCATAATAATAATAATAATAATAATAATAATAACAAAAACGAACCCCTTTGTGTGAAGGCCATGTAGACTTGCTTTATGCGGAACGCCTAGCGGCCGCTACAAACCGCTTTGTGATGCACTGATGATTGCGCTCTGAATATTTGGGGGGGGAATGAAGTTACCAAGCTCGCGCCCGCCAGTGTTGTAAGGGATGTTAGTTATTTGTGTGAATTACTAGTGGTTATTTGCTTTAATAGTCTCCAGACTCCGGAGTTTGAATTACGTATTTAATGTGAAAGACTATTCATTGGGCGTGAACGGGATATTGGAATTAAGTGATGATTAACTTCGTATTTCATTTTGTGAACAAGAGAAGTGCTAGTGGTTTCAAAAGAACCATGATGATCTCTACTTGGAATGCATCATGTATGCTGCATTGAATACATTGACAACCATGTTTGCCAGAGTGTGGTGGAGTGGAATTGTGAGAAATTTGAAGGTACGTATTTATGCCTACCCCAATACAAATGCATGTTTTTAGGTTACTATATGAATTACTATATGAATGTTACTACATGAATTAATTCAGCTCAAATTTATGTTAATGTGAATTAATTGTAAAATGTCTCTTAAAGCTTGTGCTGATCAAGATAATGATTTCGTTTTCTATCACCGGTTTAAATAAAATTGCAACAGGTTAAATTATTGCATATGTTGGTGAATTCCTACACGTTCCCATAGCTTTGTTATAATTTACGAAAATAAAATTGAAATGCTAATCCACAATAGTGATCAATTATGCTTCCAAATAATGATTGTTGTTAACATGTCAATTGTAATGTTATTTTTAAAAGTTCATTATAATTCTCGGAATTATTTTAAACAATATTTAATGTTTTTTATCATTTCTATACTTATTATTAAAATAAAATATGAAACAATAACCATTAATTAATATTTATGCTTCAAGCTACACAAGGTATCCAAATGCCAGTGTTGTTAAGTGACAGTAGGGAGCTCAGCTTCCGAACTCCTTTATTTTACAATCAATTTCCAGCAGTGGAATTTCTTAATTTGTTATAAACGTATTATTAAAGAATAAGTTATTTTGATTAATTTTTAATACACATGCTTTGTAAGTTGTCATGAAAAAATGTACAATAAAATTTACTGTTAGCCAATTTAATATTTTAAGTCTCAAACTGTCATTAAGGGCAACTAGAAATTGAAGAGTTGAATCCGTTCGTAGGCTTCCGCGGACGGAGTCAACACATTCTTGGCTATCCAGGATGAGCCGCGTCTCTGTCAATTGTGCTGACGTTTCGGCCATCTTGTTGTGGCATTCTTCAGAGCTATACTATTTCTTCAGAGCCATAGTATATTTACAGAAGAGTGCTGTTCCATTGATATATACACATACATATATTCTTTGCAATCAACTCAATCATCTCATGCAAAATCAATCATCTCAAGCAAAAGGCAGACCTACTTTACAATGGCAACCATTTTTCCCAGTCGACTCTTAGTTTAACCTCGGAGTTTGCGTGAAGTATCGCAAGTCCGTGGCAATACACAGACGAGGTTATAATACATAGAGATGACGTCCTCAGAAAGTGGAGCTTTTTGACGAGAGCAGTGCGGTCGGGCCGCGATGTTTTGTTGACCAAATCATCTCAATTTTTCGAAAATGGTAAATCCGCTGCTGCATATAGGGATGACAAAAGTAACATTTACATTAAATGATTTTGCATTATAGGTATCTAGTAAAGTCAAATATTTAAAAACTGAAATAAAAGGAATAATTCATTCAAAAAATGTTTTGTATGATTCGTTATCTAACAAAAATTTTCAAATAATTTCCAGTGTCCCGTCTTTGAATTGCATGTTCCTCAGAACTGTAAGAAATGTTTATATTAGTTGTTTTTTTTAAATATTGAATTGGGATTAGAAAAATATCATTATTTCTTTAAAACAGGTTCCACTGATTTATAGACAATCGTGCATTTAAATCGGAGTAATGTTTAACAGTTCATAAACAGTTTGTTTTAAAAAAAAACTTGAATTGACACTACGTTTCGGAGGCTTTTACGTCTCCATCATCAGGTGAGAAATACATCATTAAAATGAGATCAAATTACATAACAATTACAACTGATTACATAAATCTATTACTATTTTGCACATTAGAAAAATTAGAAAGATAGTAGAAAGTATTCAGATCAGGCATCTTACCTTATTGATAAGTGAAATAAACAAATGTATTATGGATCCTAATGTTGATAAATGACATTTTGTGATAGGATACGTAAAATAAACATCCACATCATAAAAACACATCAGTTTATCATAATATATAGTCTTCATTAATAAATTATTATTACTAGGCCTCCAAACCAGTGTAGTGCTTTAATTTGTAAATTACAACTGTCAATAACCGTCCGTGATCTGGACGTTGAACGACAAAGGACTGGGGAAGTTACGAAGAGAGGGAAAGAAGGGGATTTAAAAGGAATGAAGTGAATTTTCTACTAATTACTACGTTGTTTGATTCTATGTAAAATAGTGATATGCTTTAATGAAGTAATTATTTGTAGTGAAGTAAGTATTTTAGATAGATGATTTTAAAGTATATTGTTGATCCCAGTCTCGTTGAAAACTAAGCTTCATCATCTTGCACTTTCTCTTATTTTTTTCACCTAATACTGTCGTCAGTCGGCATCGATCCTGCATGGAACCCGTTTATGATGCTGCTGTTGGTGGCATGTCTTTAACATACTTTTTACAATTATTAATGTGGTAGGGGAGCTCATGTTAAAGTCTATTGCCTGAATGCAAAGGTTGAAAGATTTGTATTGCCGACTGAGGAGACAGTGGACTCGGATGAGCTATCAGCCAGCTCCTTCCAGTTCATCTTGCAGCTTTGTTATCAACTCGGTTACCACCGCGAATAATGCGACGTGGTAAATAGTAAATTTTAGTATCTACAGAGGACGTCACTATTTCTTTGGGAGATTTCAGTAGGCATGTACTCAATGACGAGAACATATAATTAAAAGTAAGTAAAATACACTTGATTACATTTATGAGTACATCTAATTTGAGAGCATTTAAGTCATTGCACTAGCTGTAGGTGTGAGCAGTTCAGACTGAACATGCGGTTACAATTAACATTAAGATTGCAATGGCCATGAGCATTTACAATTGAAGACTGTACTGATTGCAATTACCACTTAACGTGAGTTCAGATGTGCAACAGGGCATAATACACTAGTGCTGAAATGAAAAACATGGTACATTGAACACAAACATCATGATGATGCAGCTTAGTCTTGAAGATTGCACACGTACGCAGGCACGTGTTGTGAAGTGGCTGCAGAGAAGATGGGACGACGGCTGGCTAGCGCTGGTGGCAACTAGAAGTCTAGGAATGCCGTGAACTATAATAGCAAGTGCAGGAAATTATTTGAATGCCGCGGAAACGGACACCGTTGCACAACAGGCGTGTGATCGTAGCTGCTTATGACATAATCACGTGCTGCACATGTTAAAGTAACAGTTTATGCTAGAAGCATGCACTTACATGAGCGTTCAGCGTGATGTGCGTTTCAATACTTGGCACAAAATGTTTATCATAACTACATTAAATGGGGTTGTTGCGGAGCTGTGGATGAATGCACAATTGCATGTCAAAGAGCGACATGTTCACGTCGCTGCCTTTGGTGTATAATGCGATCACTTACGTGGTTATTATTTAACACGAACTTAGCGCGACGCACATTACAGTACGTTTTATAGAAAATTCACTGTTGACACATAGCAACTGTTCTGTAGTGAATTTCATATAGAAATACAACGCGTGTTTGAGAGTGGCAGAGAACATATTCGTGCAGGCAGGCAGCCTGGTAGCAACTTAGCAACTGAGTGGTTAGCGTTCGGCGACAGCGAGCGGGCCGGCGGGGCGCCCGGTGTATGGGAGCGAGGGAAGCTGCGGTCCCCACGGTCTCGCCGTCGACAGCGAGCGCCTGAGACGCGGATGGCCAAGACGCCGAGGGCTTACGAGGCCGAGGCCGCGACAGAGCTGGGCGGCCCGGAAGGTGGGGCACCAAGTACCCGACGAGAGAGTTTATTTAAACCTACAAAATATGGCTTGTACCTGCCCTGGATCCGAGTGTGGAAGACTAGGATGGTGATTATACTGCGAGATCTAAAAATTCCTTTAAGCACATTCCCTAAATAATACTGCAATGATTAATTTGCTCTAACGTTTTCGACCCCCTCTTGTTTTTAATTGTGTTGGTGACTGTATAACTGCAACCATAGACAGAACAATTTTCATTTTATTCTCCTCTGAGAATTTCTTCTTCTCAGATTCATAAAAAGCATTAGTACTTCTGTTCAAAAAGTTAAAATTAAATATTATAAATAGATTCACTCACTCATTTCATTTACTTTTCTTTACAGAATTTTTCAAAGGACAAGAAACTGCTTCCAAAATTATCATTCATTTCAAATGTGAAACACAAACAGCAAGTCGTTTCATATTGTCGATTTTATATTCGTTTCATCTGCTTCCTTGCATGTCTAATTATTGAGAATATGTTGCCAAATGTCTGTTGACTAATGTACTCGCAATTTTTTTTGTTTTTTCTTCTTTTTTTGAAGCTATTCTAATTTCTCAATGACCTTCAATTAAAAGTACAATTCTACTTTAATGATACCTGGGTTCAAGCTCATGGGGAAAATTCAGTTCAGCTTCACATAACAAATAAAGCAATTGTTTTATTTGCCATATTTAACGAGTTCTTGGGAGGCCTAATATTCTTCTCAGGTTTGCTTTGCTTCATTGCGTTCATGTATATGTTTATTTATTCAAAGTAAGTATATTTTTAACATGTTCCTTACCGAAATATCAACATACGAATAAACGTACAATATGATCGGAAAGAGATTTCAGGCATTTGGTCAAATTGTGCTATCGCCTAACATATATGGCAAGGGACTGGCTTCATTTTCGGCAATGAATGTCTTTTGAATATATATATATATATATATATATATATATATATATATATATATATATATATAACCTCCTTGTTTACACCCCTCCTTGTTTACACCAAAGAAATTATGCTGGACGCTGAAACCTGATGAAAAGACATGTCTTTGCGATTATTTAATGTTTTAATTTATTAATAGGCTATAACAATACGTAGTACGATCGATACATAAACGTAACTATCGATTTGAGAAGTCGACTCGGGGTTTTTAGATGTTGCCAAACGTTTGATAAACAAAGCCCGCGTAGTTACTTTTCGTTTACTACGGGCTTAGCCACGAGTAGTTACTCTTGGAGTAAACGTGTTACTCCTGCCTTACACCACACCTTTATTAGTAAGGCGCTATAAGTATACGGAATTTTGAATATTTAAATGGTGGGTAAAACGTATGTTCTGTAAATATTCGAAAAAACTTGTGTAGTCCTACAAAAATTGTCAGAAACTCTACTATAAATCTCTTTCTATTTATGTTTTAATTATTTTTATTTCAAATACTGTTGTGTTAATTGTATTGTTTTTTTGCGCTGGTGTTTGGAAATTGTGTTCATTGTTGCAGATATACGGATACCATGAATTCCAAATGTCTATTGATTACCACGTCAAGATCGTGACATGTATTTGATGGTGACACCAAGCAATACATATTCTGCAAATTTGCAACCATCATGGACTTCTGTGATACTACTGTTCCTCATTTAACATTAACAAAATGTATATACATTAATGGTTCTATTTTTTAGTGTGTATTATACTACTTAAGCAAGGACAACTGCTAGGAACTCTCAGGTTCTAAGAACAATGTACTATTTATCCAAAATATGCATTCATTATAATATTGTAATAATATAATTTAAATAGTAATAAAGTTATCCAATATACTAGATAGAAGATAGATGCAGTATTAATTGAAGAAATTTCCAAACTTGCATTTTGCATGGATTTCACCAAAAAACTCCAAAACAACGTAGAAAAAGTATGCATTTTTAAAGTGAGAGGAGAAAGATTTTTTTCTAAGGTTTGGAAGCTTTACGAAGCTTAAATGGCTCATGAAATTGCATGGAAATTCTGTCTCTAATTATCATGAACTAGATACAACGTGCTTGAGACTGACATTGTTTAAGAATGGCCAAGATAATTTATAAATTTTAATTGTAAATATTTAAAATCTTTTAGTTTACTGACAAAGGCAATAATGCTTGCCAACACAAGTAAAAGAATGTTGTTTTATCTACGTTATGTATGTCCATTAACATAGATGTTACTGGATTGACATACATGTAACTGTGTAGAAAATATCCTAACTGGTCTTGTGGTTCATACTTCAGAAAAATCACTAACACTTGTAAAAACCTAAGAAGTGATGACACTATAGGCACGTTGTGGAATGAATGTGCATACATTTTCACAAGAAATAATGGATACAACTCAAAATTCAATTTTTATTCGGCATTACAATGTTGGAATGGAGCGATTGATGTGGATTTAGAGGTTTTCACAGTAACTGACTTCACAGCATATTTATGAATTACTCAGATCTTCACAACTCCAATATTGACGAGATTTCAGGAAAACTATTAAAAATTATTATTATATCTTGTTGCTTATAATTTATGTTTGTAATCAAGCCTCTGTGTGTTTTTATTTTGGCAACATATTGGATTGTGTATAATTGAACATGTTTCATTGTTTTCTTTGGCTAAATAAAACGTGAATATAAAATTCTAATAATTTATAGAGCAACTGGATTCCAAATATTTCTAGGCATGTGCTGTTTTAGTGTATTGTTTATTATACAGTACGTGTGTTATAATCGGAGGGACTGTCAGGACTTTTCTCAGGGTGAAAATTATCTATATTTGGAGAATATAATCCTAAATTTTGGCATGATTCAGAATAGTCGGCATTTGATCAAATAACCTAACACAACTTGTGAATGCCCCAACTTAAAAATAGCTTCAGAACTGGTTATTAATTTGGTAAGAAAACTTACTTATTTGACACTTCCAATAAAATGAAAACTAATTGTTTCGTGATGCGTAGGCATCTTCTCTTCTCCCACTCAATACAACATTAACACCACGATTTATCACAACCTCCCACTATATTCATTCTCTGGGTGCCCATTCGCAACAATTTCTTTGATTGTTACATTCAGAAGGTAATAACAATGATTGTCATGACCTTCACAGATGTTGGGTGTTTACAGTATGAGTTATAAATACATGACAATAGTAAGTTTATATATTGTGTGATGAGCAAAGGAACATTTAAGTAACTATCTGATTCTGTAGCAGACCCTGCTGATAACTTATCTCCCCGAGCAAAGTGGCTCATTGCGTAGCGCGCTGGATTCGCAACCGGGAGGTCTTGAGTTCGATCCCCAGCCGGTCATCCCGACCGGATTTTCGTGGTTTCGCTTGGTCACAAGGCAAATGCTGGGATGGTTCCAAAATCCCACGAACATCTCCCACTACCCCCATATAACACCATCATCCTAATCTTTTCACTCATCAACGTATTATAATAATACCCTATTCCCCGTAATTGATATTCAAGGCTTACAACCTTGTCTTAAAGGGATGTAACGGAAAGGCTGATCCCCATAATTCCACATATTGATATCTCCAGGATAGAATACAACTGGACTTCATATACACATACATACACATACTCGGGGGTGAGTGAAATGAAAACACGAATTTTTTTACAGCCACTGTATTACAGGTAGAGTAATACGTAACAAGTACACTAGTTTTTTACGTAGTCGCCCTGCGTTTCGATGCATTTCCGCCATCGTGTCGGGAGGGCATGGATACGCCGGAAAAAAGAATATTTTGGCTGTGCATGCAGCCACTCGTGCACCACCTGTTTCACATCCTTGTTGGTCGCGAACTTTCTGCTACTGGAGCTCTTGGTCTGTGGTTGGTACGAATGGACCTAGAACTCTTCTCCAGTCTCAATCCACTCCAAAAAGGGGTCACCATCCAGTCCGTAGCAGCGCAGTATCTTCTGGCGGGTATCGACTTGCCTCTTCATTTCGGACGTCAGTTGAGGAGGGATCCTTCTTGCAACCACTTTCCGGTATTTCAACCCATCATTGACAATATGCTGAGCAGAACCATGAATGACCAGTAGTTCCGTTCCAATATCATCGATGATGACTCTATCCAGTAGAATCATGTTTTCCGCCGCTGCAATCGCCTCGGATTCCACAACACGATGTGCCTGGCCTCGACGCGCCCGCCAGACTTGTGCCGCTGCTGAATGTCTTACACCATCCGTACAGACGAATCTGCGATACACATGCAGCCCCAAATTGTGCCAACATGCGTCGAAGAATTTCTATTGGTTTCGTCCCTTTACTGTGTAGAAAACTGATCACTCCAAGTTGCTCTTCTTTGGTGCATTCTAACAGACAGACCGCCATATGGGTTTTCGAATTTGTGCGTTTTTGCTGTTTCCATTTGACTCACGTATATACACACACAAGGTGTCCAGAAAGCAGTGCAATTTTTTTGGTGCGCGTACTGAAAAAGAGCGCTCTGTTTTCCCATCAGTTGGGTTAGTTGGGGGAGTTTCTCTACTTCAAAGCGATGCCTTTGTCAGTATACTCCGAGCAATTGGGGCGTCAGGATCGGTGTCTCTGCATACCCCTGTTCAGTACCTGTGTCACGAAACGGAATGGAATCGTCTATAGAGCAACGTTATGCCGTAAAGTTTTGATCAAAATTCAACATCTCTTGCGGATGCCCACTAATTGTTCAAGCTTATTCCCATGTTTCGAGGTGATGGAAAGCGTTTAAGGAAGGCCGGGAAGAGATGGTTGACGAACCCTGCGCTGGATGGCCTTCAACCAGCACAACCGACATCTTGGCGTGTGCACGATCTGTCCGTCGGTTGAATATCCGGAAGATTGTGAAAACCACATTCCCAAAACAGTTGTACACAAACGTGTGTTGACCGATAAATTGAATATGAGGAAGGTGTATGCCAAGCTTGTTACCAAGTTGCTGACGATCAGAAGAATCACCATCGTGAGTGAACGTCTTGAACGTGAGGAAATTGAACCCAATTTTTTGGACAATGCGATAAATGGATGTCCAAGTGCACAATCCAAAGGCTGCGAAAAATGTTTGTCCAAGTCAGAAAGGAGGTCGCTGCTACCTGGAAGCTCTTCCACGACAATGCTCCAGTCCACACCGCAATGCGCGTTAATCAGTATCAAGTAAAGCCCAAACCTTCCTTCAGTCCGGCCATGGCTCCGGCCGACTTCCTTCTCTTCCCGAGGATCAGGACCGCCCTTAAAGGAATCGATTTTGTATTGCATGATGGCATTCAAGACGCCGACGTGACGAGGGCCTTTGCCGATGTAACAGTTGAAGCCTCCCATGATGTGTACCGTACGTAGGAGAGTTGCTGGTAAAAATGTATGGATGTCCAAGGGAAACACATGTATTAAACGTTTGTAACAAGATCTTCAATCAATATATTGATTTTAAAATATTTCACTACTTTCTGCACACATCTTGTATATATTGAAGAATATGACACCTTATGTATATGTGTATACATCCGGGGAGAAAACGTCTGAACTTAATAAAAAAGCTCTTAAGACAATTTTAAGCATATTTTGTCTAATAAACTACTTGGATATTTTGAATGGCTAAGCCGCGATAAGCACTCAAAAGTTGGTTTGAAAAAATGCTTTCTAGGCAAAAAATTTGCATTGCAGAAACATGGAAACTTCAGAAACATAAATTGCTTAATATTTACAAAAGAAGTGAATATATTTGTTTACAAATATAATTCAAAGAAATAAGAATGCAATAGAATTGTGCAAATTGGGTCTTTGCGAAGCATTTGGCATTTTCCGAAGCACTGAACTCACTTTGTCTTCTTAGGCGCGATTATAAATTGTGGCTGGTGTACACTTACAAAAGACGTTCCAAATGTCCTCCTTCTTTGATGCACAACTCAACTTAGCCTGTCGTCATACGGAAGCCATTATTGACTCCAATACTTCCGGTTACTCCCAATTGCCTCAAGAACATGACAAATTCGCGTTACAAGAGCAGCTCTATTGTCAAAATTTTGCGTGTATACTAGACTTATTAAATGACTCCAAAGATAAAAATCAAGTGGAGTAAGATCGAGAGATCTTGCTGGCTAGTTTTGAGGTCCGCCGCGACCTTATCCATCTTCCTCGACACTTCATATGGAGATAGTTTTGTACATTTCTTTTAAACTGTGGCGGCGTTACATCGTGCTGGAAATACAACGATGAACGCAAGGGAGCCACATCATCTAGAAGGGATTCATGTTCTAAGAACGTCAAATACGTATCTCCAGTTAACGTTCCGTCAAAGAAATGAGGATCTATAATTTGATTTCCAACAATTCCGTACCACACATTTAAGGAAAATTATACTTGAGTATGCTTTTCATGTGTTGCATGTGGATTAGAAGGAACCCATAAATGACTTCTTCTAAAATTAATTATTCCACTTCTCGTAAACTGTTAAAGTGTTAAATACGATTTTATGCGGTACAATATGGTTAGCAAATGGTCTGAGATATTCATGAACCGGTCTTTCCGCAATGCCGTCACAAAAACCGTCACATTATGTTTGCGTATTCATCGTTGCAGTATCTTCGCGGCATTTTCATGCGAAATGCACGTCGCCGTAGTCAAAAGTAGACTAATAGGTAAATGAACCCATATTCACCACTGTTTCAGAGTTTCTCGAAATAAACTCCTGTGGGCCGCTGATAAATGTGCATTCGAATCCAATTTTCGCACGCTTGGCGAGTACCGACCACTTCACTTCTACACTCCACAAAATTAGCCAAATTATCTCTAATAGAGGAAGGATTGACTACAGTTTTATAGAAGATATTTTACACAAAAACATCTTTAAGTTTCGACGTTTCTTCCCCGGTATATACACACACAGAGTGACTCACTAACTTAAGCACCTCCTATAACTTTTGAACGGTTGAAGTTATTGCAATGCAGTTTTCACGGAAATGCATGAGGGAATGGGGCTAATTTATGCGTGCATTCATTTCTATTTCATCAATTGTAGTTTAGGAGATATTTTAGGTAACTTTGTTTTTTTCCAATGGAACTATACATATTTTTCAGCCTATCATGGCGAGCGTAAAAAGACGAATCCAAGGATACACATATTATGTTAGATAAACATTTTTTTGAGTAATTTTGATTTTTTGCGACTAATGTTTAATGGTTATTTTGAATATAACATTGCGCCACGCACGCTACCCGTCAGCTCGCGCTCGGGGAAGGGAAGGGATCTTAGTATTTGCAGATATGTATCATATTCCAAATATTCACAAAACTGTTGCAGTTCATTTCCTGAACTCTGCTTTCTAACCTTCCCCATTTTCATATTTTTCTATTACTTAAGGATTGAAAATATGGATTTGTCATAAAGAGTACGTATTGATATAAGATTATTTCAATTTCATTAAAAGGAGTGTCATAGAAATATATTAATGGGATCTTGAAACTAAGCACACTGCTACAGTTTTGTGAAGTGCAACGCCATCTTCCGTTTCAAATCTATAAGATTCTTGCTTCATACGCGACATTTATAAGACCAAGATTTTATCGTAAGAACATACTAGAACCGTTTTGTCCCCTTGACCCATTTCATGCACGTGTCCCATTTTCATTTGTCCCTTGTTCCCGACTCATTTGTCTGATTTTGTCCCCATGTCCCATTTCGAGACACGAACTCGTGCCATTGACTAGTTCAACTTAGATATTTCGAAACCCACTGGGCTCTTTAACGGCTGCCGGCTCTTTAGAAATTAACGGCCACCGGCCATTAAGATTACCTTTTCAATCCTCTATGGGGTTGCGTTGTGCAGATATAATGGACAGTATTACGAAAAATGAATTAAACATGATAGTTTCAGCGCAACCCTTTTAACAGAAAAATATATTAAAAAGCAAATATTGTGGGAAAATTGGTACCCTCGTACTTCCCTGTCAGTATGCCTCTCTCTTGTGTAATAAATATGAATGATTGAAATAAATGCAGCCATTTTACCTTTCCCTTGTTATAAAGTGTTTTACATTTGACAGTTTATTTTATAGAAATAATTACTAACGCGTCTTTCGTTTATATATGGCCCCAGATCTTTTTATTTTCAGACACCAACAAAAGTCAGTCATATTGATGTCCCAGCGACAACCTCTACGTCTGAAATATAAAATAATGTCTCTCACATTAATTACCTTGTACTTACGTCATGCAAGAGTAACAATATGTTAAATTATACTTTCGTTCTCTCCACCCCATAGGTATACCAAAGGGTATATGACAAGGGGAATTATCGATTCCTTTGTCCCATCGTCTAAGCCTACCTAACACTTGTTCGATACAATAGCTGTGGAGCAAATGTTTTGTCCTGATCTCTTAACTTCATCTCAAAATATGCGTAATATCTGGCCTTCATAAATGCTGTACTCGTAATGTTTGATCTTTTTCTGAAACGTCATTTTACCACGCATGTAACAAAACATATTTGGATCATTTTACTATTTTTCTATCGTGGTAGAGAGAAATTATAATGCTGCGCTTAAAAACAACAAATTTTCCGCACAAAACTCTTTATTACAGAGCCCTTGTAACGAAGTGGATAAATCCAGCTGCTAAATTTAGAAAACAAATCCTCTACCACGTGGTGAAGCCAGAATCCATGTTTTGTCAGTCTTTGATACGGAAAAATCAATTGACGGCAAAACGTCTGTCTACACAACACTAGCATCTAAACCGTTCAGCCGATTTACCACAGCCAAAACACCTACCCAAGAAGGCGGGATCTATCTTACACACTTCAATTTGGCATTTGGTACGAACACTCCATTCCTGAAACCTGGCGCGAGGCTATACTCATTTCTATCCCTAAAGACACGTTTATACGTAGAGAGTTTTGTCTTTTAAATTTCCGGAACTGGTTAGGAGATGTGTAAACTCTCAGTTAAGCGATCTTCTCTCCGTCGACATGACGTCACAAGAGATTTTGAAGTCTCCACGAGAGAGCAGTGTAAAGACTCGGGTATCGATGAGGAATCGTATCTCCTGGGAGATAAATAGTATTCAAAGAGATTTGGAAGGTTTTTTGATCTCTTGGTATGTGTCCACGTGTTCAATCAGCCAATCTGCGTCTGTGCGTGGTTCCAGTTTGGTCCGCGGATTTCTGTTCTTTGCAGAGCATGTACAATGGGAAGTAATAAATAACGACAAAGAACTATGTATCTCCTTTGGCCAAAAACCGTAGCCAAGTCTCCCTCCCCAAGAAATATTTTTCCGCATTATGTATCTTGCTTTTTAATTGTATGAGATATTGTTCCTAATAAAAAATCAAGCCCTTTTGGAGTTATACGAAAATTTTATATGTAACTTCATCCTCTTCCTTTATATTATTTGTTGCTATTATTATATCCTTTAAATGAATAAAAACTCCTAATTACGAATTAATTGTGGAATTTTTTAATATAAAACTCTCATTGGGCTTTCTCTTTCAAATACCCGCCCTAACTGGTGTAATGCCTGTACTATCAATTTTTTTTAAATTCAAATACTTCAAAATAAATTCCTTTTCTCAAAATTGTATATGCTCCCTAGTTTATATCAAATAAACAAATTAACAGAGAACTTAAAATTTGATCTCAAATCGTTTATACTTAACAAAAAATCTATAACAAATTATCAGCTTCACCTATTTTAAAAAACTTTATAATGGGTCAAAACTATTTTCCTAGTCCTCAAATCCGATCATGTTTTCCAATATATATTTTTAATCTTCCGTAAATTAAAACTTGTTTTATTTTATTGTCCCGAAAAAAATGTAAATTTTAAATCCCCTTGCAATTCAACCATCAAAGTGCTATAAATACTCAGCTCTTCTCTCACCCACGCTTGTATCTTTTTCTCCGTTTCTTCAAAATTATTGAAGTGGCACAGGCAACTGCAAGAGTTGACACATTCTAACCTCAAACTCCTCTTCGCTGCGTATTCAACATGGTTGCGCCAAAGAACATCTAGAGACATTTGTATCATGTGTTTGGATCAAGGAGATACTTTTCTGGAGATATCTCAGGTAACGACGTTCCTGTGACGTAAGAGACTCGGAGTTTCTGGAGTTATTTCGAATCGTGTAAAGTCGTCTAAGATCTCCGAACTTGATGAAAGTTAGGAGACTTTGTCTCTTCGTGCACACGCACCTTAAGAAATTAAAGGCCCTAATGATTCCCTGTATTATTCAACCGATTTCTCTTACTCTTCTGCTGCGCTGTGTTTGTAAGCGTTTGGTGCGAATGCTTTACAGTCTGGTCTTGCTCCTGGGGCAAAGAAATATTTTAACGCTAATTCAGTGTGGCTTCAGGAAGCATCAGTCTACTTTGGATCACTTTGTCACTTTTGCATCACAGATATCCACTTCGCGTATTGCGACAACTTGTAGCTGTGTTATTTGACATTAAGAAGGCCTATGACATTACTTGGAGGCACTGAGTTCTTCACACTTTGCACTCCTGGGGATGGATCCTGTTGTTCCTTGTGAACTTCCTCTTTTCACGATCCTTTCGAGTCCGCATTGGTTGGAAATTAGCTTCCATTTACGCTTTGGAAAATGAAGTTCCCCAAGGGTAATTTCTTTTGCACCGAGCTTGCGTGAGAGCTTGTAAAGACATCCCATTTTTGTTGATTTTGCCAGTTTCTGCTCATCCAAGAGCATGAATGTAATTCAAAGGCAACTACACGTACAACTCGTCTTGAAGATGAATGGGCCGCAAAAACTGAATTATGTTTTCCGCCTTAAGTTCATGAGCACCCACTTCTGCTGGATATATCACCTCCGCAACATCCAAGTATTCCTTGGAGATGAACTCCCGTTTCTTGTCTCAGCTTCCTTTGTCGGTGTGACGTTCGACAAAAGCCTAACATGGTGGAAACTTATTCAAGAATTCAGTCGCACAACACGGTCTCTTACCAACATCGATGTTTAGAAGGTAGAATTTTCCGGGCTGGTAGGCCGTGGTCCAGATGGCATTGTTGGGCCTAGCTCTTTCTGTGTTGAGTGGGCATTGAATGAATTGAATTAAGCGTTCTGTCTACACTGAATTAGAAACTGGGAAAATCAAGTTTAAAAGTTACGAGTCTGTAAAAACACATTGGCGGTTAAGTTAGGCAAAAGTTTAAGCTTTCCCTAGATATATAAATGACATATGTGCTTCTCAGTAAAATTCCCTTCTTTCTTTAAATATTTTGATTGTGAATAAGTCATCTGTATAAGCTCGCCCTTGGCTTTCAAACCTTTGTTTAATATTCTAGCATGTAGTATATAAGAGGCTTATTGCTTGGTAATTATTGGGTTCGGAGCGATTTCCATTTTTAAATTTTGCTGCGTTTCTAGACCTCTTGTATTCTTGTAGGTTTCTTGATGTCGGAGTTCCGAGAGATGTCCTGTATTTTCTGTTTGAAGTCTACTGCTTTCTGTATTTCTTCAGACCATATCTGAAGTCCTTTCTTCTAAATCTCTTTTTAACCCTACTGCTTCCATTGCTGCCTGTCTCAAGATTGTTTTTGTTTTGACATCCTACTTTTACATTATCACTTGTGGCAGTATTCTGAAGTTGAGTATTAATTCTGTTTTGATACAACTGTTTTACACTTTCATTTTCTAAAAGATACTTTCAAAACCTCTTCATTCCTTCTTGATTGTTTAATTTTCATTATTCGCCATCTAGCCCTTAGCCTTACGAGCGAAACTACCAGGTAATGGTCAGATACTAAATTGCTTATCTTCACTGTTGTATCTACAATTTGACCACCAATTCTTTTGTTGGCAATTACGTAGTCGATTAAGGATCTACACCTCCTTGCCGCTCACGAATATTTTTGAATATCTTTCTTCTTAAAAGAGGTGTTGTTAATCGGAGTTCATTAAATGTTGCAAATTCTCTTAAAATTTCTCGATTTCGGTTTACAACATTCTCCCCGCACTTCCCGACTACATTTGGAATTTCCTTATTCCCCACTCTTGCACTCATGACTCCATGAAGAAGCACCTCATATTTCTCATTAAATTGATCTAATGTTTTCTGTAATGCGTCGTAGAACTCTTTAAGTATCGGTATTCTTACCTTTTTTGGTGCATATGCGCCTATTACAAAATGCATCTATCATGTTTAAATTTTAATGTAATTGTTCTTTCGTTTACATTTGTGCATTCTTTAATCCTCTTTTCCTGCGTTTTAACTTCATACATAATAATACCTTTCGCCGCTCTCGCAGTTTTCTCCACCCCACTATAAAACATGGCATAATTCCCAATATGTTTAGAACCTCTTTGCTTTTTCTTAGTTTCTGTTATTACTACTATGTTTATAAATTTCTCTTCAATAGCTATTGCCAATTTCAATTCCTTATTTCCAATTCCTCTTACATTCCCGGTGGCTACTGTCAATTAATCCGTTATCCAATTAGGTTTTCCAGTTTTCTTTGCCATAGTCAATGTATTTCCATTTCCGCGGCCATTTCTGTGGTCACTGAATGTAATTGTGTTTTTTTACGGTGGGCGGGTTACTAACTCTCTCCGCTTCAACCCCCAACCAAGAGGACCGAGATTTGTGTTGCATTTACTCCCTTAGAGAGATTCGCTTCACCTTTTAGGGACCTCTCCGCACATGGTTGTCTGTCGGGGTTTCCTTCCCTTAGCCTTTGGGCTTATCCCTACCCGCAAGGCAGCGGGGGCAGCAGTTATTTACTGGCGATGCTTATTCGCCACGTCACTAGGTTGTTATCGCGCACTGGTGGATTTTAATGAGTGTAGTTCCGCCACGAACTACCCTCCACACTGATAACCTAGTCGCCTTGGTACAGGGGATTCCGGTCATTCCATCATCTCTAGTGTGCAAATCTACAGACCGCTCCACTATCCTTGCGCACCCGCCTAGTAGTAGAGCCTTGCCTTGGGCCAAAACATTTTACAAGGGGAAATTCTGAGGAATATTGATGCAAATGTATTGATACATTTGCATCAGCATTCCTCAGAATTTTGTCTGGTTATATTGCTATTTTAGCATGTACCTGATCGGAAACACATGGTTCGCGTGGCATGGTGTAGCGCGTGGTTCATTCCTGTCAACCAATTCTCATTCATCTGCGTTTCGGGTCGTGGCCCGATTCAGACTTGTTGTGGGATGGACTTATGTGCTTTAGCAACTCCATGTGGATTTGGGTTTGGTGACTGGCAATGAGGTTAGACTTTAATGTATATTAGTACGGTGTGTATTTTATATTTTTGGTTTTGTTTATAAACGTGTATGTTTGTGGAGTGTTAATTTTTAGTTGTTTTTTTAGTAGGATTGTTTTTTGTCCTTGTACTCTAGCTCTGATGAAGAAATTAAATATTTCGAAACGTTGGCATAACTAATTGTTTCTTTATCCACATTAACCAAACCAGTGATCCCTAATTTGATAAATGGTCGTGATTTCTACAATGGGTATTATGCACTGAATCAATCTTTTGCGCAAGACGCCAGTATAGGCAGTTATTTGCGGCATATTTTCTCGTTCTCATCAGCGAGAAAGACTGAAAGAGAATAGGGTCCACTAGAATCTCTTGCAACGAGTATGCATTCTCGAGAAATATGTGATACGATTATCTCGTAACCAGGGCCTCAGACGGAGGGGAATGTCAACGGTGTTTGTAAATATCAACACGGGCTCGTCCGACTGGCATTGGATCCTACGTCCGGGCGGGAAGCCTGGTTGCAAATTCATCGAATTTTTTGGAACAAATGTCTTTCTTACTGTGATTCGAAGTTCATGATATTAGATGATTTTGTTCAAATGTGATCCTATAATTAACACTCACGAAAATAATAACACAGTTTCAGTTACCATAAAATATTTTCTCTGTAATATTGCATAATCGCTATTATATTTCTTGTGGGGCTTATCGTTAAAAAAGCTAAAAAGCACCACTATTGACAACTAAAATTGTATTGTTTGTACCTTACAGGATCGTATTGTAGAGAGAGTGAATCAATTAAGGGCCCTACTTGCGGAGGTTCGTGTATTTACCTAAGAAACTATATTGACTCTACCTTCTTGTCAGAATTCAAAGCAGGTGAATTAAAAAAAAGTCTTATATATTACTACGCTCAAAATGATCTTATTTCATATCTACAGACCTCCAGCAAAGCGAACTTTAGATTATTTCATTTTCTTAGAAAATCTAGAGAAAACTGTCAAGAAAATTAGTATGTTACAAGGGGCCGTGTATGCATTCGCGCAAAGCTAATTCTGAATGCGGAATTTTAATGTTTGAACTCATAGTGGAACGATATATTAGTGTTATTCTTATTATTTTCATAGTTTAACGTTAAATTACAATAACAATAAACTGCAAGGTGGGATCTGTGATTTAAAACTTTGCTTACATCTATCCTAGCTATTTAAGAACTTCAAACCACCTATAGAATCAGTGCTACAGGAATCAGTGATCTTTTAAAGTGAATTCTTCTTACTACAGGGGAATCACTAAATCACCATCGTCTTGGTTGATTCACATTGACAAAATCATACGCTACTGCAACCTGAACAGATGTATTCCCTACAAAGGAGCAGGCAATTGTTATTGAAGCTAAAGATAGAATATCATTGAAATAATATACTTCTACTGTAGCAGTTATTGTTCACCTTAGAAATATTACATTTGTCTCTCGTATTTCGAACAATAGAATCTGTATTTTTATCAAGTGAAGAGGCACAAAAAAATACAGATATGCCCAAAACAATTTAAATAAATGATCAAGAATGAAGTTTAAGACCTCTAATTTAGAAACATAGAGTTATAATCTCAAATGTATGTTCCATCATTCCTAGTGCTTCTATTGCGTACAATATGAAAAACACAATATTAAAATAACCACAAACATCTCTCTTAAAAGTAGGAATAGGTCAATGTGGTTTCCAACACAAACTGAGCTTCCGAAGACAAGTTTATGTTGATCTAAACTCTGTTGAGAAACTTACGGATTCTTTGTTATGAAATAATGACATTCACGTGATCCCTACAAGGCTCTCTTCATTGAACTTGGAATCTTACCATTGCTGTGCCTATTAATTTACATATTTTACATATTTATCTTTAATTTTTTCAAAACTGACTTAACGGTGGAAACATTTTCATCCAATACTGACATTTATAATTGCAACACGTCGTAGAAATCACATTCATCGAGTGTCAGTATCAACGGCTCACTACAAGAAATCCACATTTATGCTCGTTACTTTACAACGCATTGCTAATGACTTAATTAAAATGGGTACACGAATTTATGTTGAAAGAAAAATCTTTTCTGCTGCCCAACTATTTTTATACAATTAGAGACGACTGACCATCAAAAAGAAAAATATTATTAATTTTAACAAAACAATGATATATAATGCGGAGTAAATTCTTCCCTCGAACTTGAAGCTAATATATTTATTGCAGCTCTGTTCTACTTCCCATTGACAATGGGTGGATGAAAAATCTGAAGCGCTAAATATTCTCGCCCCGCCCAACTTGACCACCATTCCGTTTATCGTAGGTGGTATCTCGTAACGAGGAATTGTAACAGCGTTTAACCTTCTAGCATCGGGGCATATTCGAATACTTCCATTTTTCTTAATAACATCTACGAGGGGAATAACATAAGAGGTTATCGACTTCCGAATCACACACTTTTTCTCTATTTCTGATGCTAATCGCTTCTCTCTTTTTCTCTCTCGATATACTTGTGGTATGGTGTATTGTTTTGCCAGAAACGGGCTAGTGTCCTTCAATTCCAACTCAAATTTATAATCTTTCATAGGCTCCGTCCTCTCATCAAAAATCTGTACATATTTTGATAGCTGCTCTTTGATCCTTCCCGGACAGTTCTCGTCAATGGTGCCTTCCGCGGCCCTTGTCACATATTCGAGGGTCTCTACCGAGGCACCTCCAATTAAACCGCTTGCCCTCTTGCGTAACAACCCCTGTCCTATGTCAACGAGGGCTTGGCGTGCCTGTAGCACGTCCATACCAACGACCAACTGGCGAATTAGCCATCGAATGACGATTGCCGCTACCTGCATGGTCACCACTTCAGCATCAAATTCAATCCATGTTTGCCTGCCAGAAGTACGCGCCGTTTGCTTGTTTGCCATGTCAATCTTTAACTTCCGAATCGGCAAATTAACTAGCTCTACCCGATTTCTCTTCAATTTCTCATTGAATTCTTTGACACGACGTATACTGCTGCCGGTATCACTTATTGCTTCCGCATCTACCCTGTAACACGTACCACATAAAATTAAGCATTTACTATGTTTCACCCCTTCACGAGAATCAACCCGTAGCAAATCGTCACCTGACACGGCGATACTAGCTGCTGCTTCAATCCGTACCGGTTCTTAAATGATAACGTTTTGTGTGGATCACTCTGCCGTTCCAAACGACCAAGTTTTTTGAGTGCATTTCATTTTGTCAATACGCATTGGACGGTGTTGCTCCTCCACTACTAGTAGATCCAGTGTTTCCCTTTATTATATTTACACTCATGGCGTTCTCAATGTCCTGTTGTTTTCCCATTTTCTTAAAATTCCCGTCTTGTGGTTTACTTTGCCAGTTTGTATTCTCACCCAAATGCACCACGAGAGTTCCTCTACAACGTTTCAGAAGATGAGAAAGCGAAAAACCCCAAGACGCAATGTCCTACAATGACTCTCCCGTGGAATTTAAATGGCTTTCGTGCACAAATAGAATTGAGTGTGATAATTTCTCGCCATAGAACATTATCTGCCTTCAGAAAACTCTTCTTCCCTATCATCCCTTCTGCCTTCGTGGGTTGAACATCTATCGGTTTGATCAAGAAGACGGAGTCCCTGCTCACGGTGGTGTCTCGGTACTTATTCATGACACCCTGTTCTCTGAGGAACAAAACGTTCGAACCGACCTTCAAACTGTATGCCTTGGAATACACCTACTGGCATTCTGGCATTTTGACTAACGGATATATATATATATATATATATATATATATATATATATATATATATATATATATATATATTCTTCCTGGCCAAGTCGTGTCACAAGAACTTGAATATGTGTTTTCCCAGTTGCCCGCCCCTTTTTCTTATTGTGGGGGCTGTAATGCCCGCAATCCCGTCTGGTGTAGCACTAGGACCCTGCTCGAGAAGCAGTATACTTGAAAATATTATTGACAATCAACATAATTCTTCTGAATACTGGCGAAAGCACACATTTTCCGTGGCTTCAAACGCCTCGTCCGTTGATCTGTTCTCTGCAGTCCATCTCTCTCTACCATCTTTGAGTGGACTGTCCTTGGCGACCTGCATGGCAGTGACCACTTCCCCAGTCTGGTCAATTTCGATATTCCTAGACTAACCGTTGACCGTCCTCGCTTACTAAATCTTCCGAGCTGAGTATGAAACATTCGAAAAAGAAATATGGAAGAATAAGAATTTATCCTCACTATAAGTATCTCCGTACACTACTCTCCTAGCTTTCTGAAGACCAAAAGAAGAATGGAGAACTACAGATTCGATTTGTCGAGTCACGTGGAAGAAGATTGCGATGCTCCTTTCTCCATGAATGAATTTTCCTGTGTCCTCGCTTGTGCAAACGTATGTCCCAGCACCAGTTCAGATACATAATCAAATGCTTAAATACCTACCGGAAAATGTTCGTTCTTTTCTCCGTCGCATTTTTAACCTGATTTGGGATTATCATTCCTTAACAGGGATTTGGCGTGAATCCATTGTTATTTCAATCCCTAAAGAAGGAAAGGACAGAACAATCCCGTTTTCTCCCAATCTCGCTCACAAGCTGTGTGTGTGTGCAAGCTTTTACAGGGAATGGTAAACAAACGTCTGGTCAGGCTCCTATAGCAAAGGGATTTATTTACATCTTTTCAGCGTGGTTTCAGGAAGCACAGGTCAACCATGGATCACTTAGTCGCCTTTGCCACACAGATCTCCACTTCTTTCGTGCGAGTACAACGCCTGGTTGCAATTTGTTCGACGTACAGAAAGCGTATGACACCACCTGGGCATTCTTCGCGCCTTGCATTCTTGGCGCCTTAGAGGCTCCCTTCGTTTCTAATCGATTTTCATTCGAAAAGATCTTTCTGCGTCCGCCTTGGTGATTCGTTATCCTCAAGTCACCAGTTAGAAATCGGTGTTCCCCAGGGATCAATTCTGAGTATCACTGTTTGTCATTGCTATTAATTATATCGCATCAGTAATTTGAGAGCCTGTGAAAGCATAGCTCTTCGTTTACGACTTTACTATATCCTTCTCCTCGAAGAATATGCGAGTTGTTGATAGGCAGTTACAGTTTGTCCTCAACAAACTGCAAGAATGGAATGATAAAACTGAATTGAAGTTCTCCCCATCAAAATCCAGTTGCATACACTTCTATAGAATTCTCCACCTCCATAATCATCCTGATATTTTTTTTGGGGGGGGCATCAACTTCCCTTCGTTGAATATGCCACTTTCCTTGGCCTGACTTCGACGAGAGTTTAACATGGCGAACTCAAATTCAAAATTTGAAGAGCCGATGTGTATCACCATTGACCCTCCATCGCACCCTTACTAGAAGTTCATGGGGCTTAGAACGAGAATGTTTTTTGTGCCTACATATGACCATCATCCGTTCCATCTTACATTAAAGGTGTATTATTTATGCGTCAGCGTCTCCATCGACCCTCCGGTCATTGAAAACCATACACAATTCCGGCATACGTATCAGCACAGGCGCCTACCGCACGAGTCGCATCGAATGCCTCATGGTCGAGACTGGTGAACCATCCCTGAGCCGAAAGCGAGTAATTGTCTCCTATGGTGCGAAGGTTTGAGCTATTCTCTTTCGCGCCAAGCAGTCCTTCATCCGTCACTGAACATCTTACGCACTCAGACCATTGTTATATCATCCGTCTGGTATATGTCTCTACATGCTTTTGCAGAAACTCGATATAAAACTCCCAATCCCTGTGAAACGCTCTCGAAGTCTTGTCCCCCCTTGGAACATTCTCCGGCTTAAAATAGACCTCAGATTATCACATTTCCCCATATTCTCAACTCCCCCAGTGTATTTCTGGCGGAATTCCACGAAACGAAATCCGTGTTTCCCGGCTATACCTTCATATACACTGATGGTAAGGGTGTGCCTTCTACTGCCAGTTCCACGCAGAGTCTTCGAAAAGACACTTGTGCAGCGCTTATAATGTAAAAAAATATGCGCTCTTGGAGGCACGTTTGCTGAATCGAAAGGACGCAGTGATTCAAAACGCTTGCTCGAATCTATTTTCTGCTTCTCTTCTTGTACCCTCTGACAATGATCAACACCAAATCCATAATTTATTTGTGCGTCGTTATAATTGGTTTTTTTGTTGGATCCTTGGTCACGTTGGCTTAATAGGGAACAAAATTCCTGCGCAGGCCGCAAAGCTTGCGAAGAAGAAAGCTGAGGTAGACATCCTCTCAGTCCCAAGGTGTTTATCATCCTCAGAGTGCCAATTATACCAAGGTGTTTATCAAAAGTCGTATTCTCAGTGCATGGCAAACAGAGTGGCAGAACTTGGATTTTAAATTCACGAGAATCATGGATATCATAAAACCTTTGTCTTCCCTTATCTCGTGGGTCTAGGCATGACCCACTCCCTACTTGCGACAATTGCGAGACGGATCTTACCGTGGCACTGTTCTAAGGTAAGAGATAGCCGCCGAAGGCTTCACCTTGCCAGCTCTCTTGCACAGGTTCATGATAATGAGTATTCTCTCTGCAAGCTTTTTTTGCGCCTTTCGAAAGACTGACATTTACAGCATTATGTGAAAGAAGAGGATTGTGCTAATTATATGGCTTTTAATAGAACATTTAAAGTGTTTTTCTCTATTCTGTCAACTACTTTTTTATGTAGTTAATCATGTTTATTTTGAGTTTTACTCACATTTTATTTGCATTAAAAATGTGTTAGTCTGGCACTGTCATAGTGCGTATTACTCTTAAAATAATTTGAGACGGGCGCCAATGACAGCTGTTGAAGCGCTTTTAAACCTTAATAATAATCATCATCATCAGAAATCTCAGAAACGTCAGGGGCGGTTCAAATGCTTACGCGCGCGCGTTATATCTTTGTGGGAGAAAGAAGAAAATCTAATGCTAAAACAGGACGTATTTTATCGCCCGTACTTTCATGTAAAATTACGCGAAAAATTCTGAAATTTTCGAAAAGTCGTACATGTACTTATTTCAAAATCTCTCTCTAAGAAACGGATTTCATTGTGGGAAAGAATCTCTATCTCTAATGTTTTAGTTTTAGGACACTCCAAAAACATTTTGAACTTTTCCAATTTTCGAAAAATCAGGGTTTTTAACGAACATGAGACCTGCACCATTCTCACAAATGTCCTTCACACTAACCAACAACAAAATTTTATCAAAAACGATTGAGTCATTTTTAAAAAATTTGGAAAATATTTCAGTGGCTTCATGTAAAGTACACCCTTCCCCCCAAAAAATTAAAATATCAGTTTCAAATTTTAAGAGGTCCACTCCATCAGCCAAATTGGGAAATAACAATATTGGAAAAATTCGGCTTCACGGTCTAGCCGTTAACGTTATTCAAAGAGGGACGGATAGACGTTTTGCCTTCATTCGATTTTTTGGTATCAAGGACCCACAAAATATTGATTCTGGCAACAACACGTGTAGAGTATATTTACTTCCTCTTATACAACGTATATTACTCCGTATATACGTTGTGTAGAGAAAATTATGTAATGCTACGGAAAATCGATTTCGAGATTTCAACGGAAATACACTTTTGGGATCTCCTGAAAACGTAAAAGTGTTATTTTTCAAAGATTCGTCCGTCAGTCTGTGAACACCCCTTCGACCTAAACCATACGTAGGATCTTTTCCAAATTGAATATTCCCCAATCGACCCCAATCGATCTGGCTCCACTCGAAGTGCTGGGATTTTTAAAAACTTTCTTGAAAATTTGGCGGTACTTTACATGAAGTCTCAGGAAGGTTTGCAACATTTTCTCTAAAACGCTCCAATTGTTTTCTTTAAATTTCATTTAAGAATGCAGTAACATACACGTATAAAGGTGGCATAGGACTAACTTTCATGGTTAACTACAAGTTTTCGGAAATGGCGCAATTTTGAAGTTCATCGGCGACTTCCGTTACTACAAAATTGAAAATGGATTTTTTCATTCAAATGAAATTTATTGCCCATAATTTGTTCTTTCATTGAGATTAATTGCATTTTTAAAACTTTTTGTAATTTTCGCGCAATGTTGCTTGCAAAATTGGCAATTTTAAAAATTACAAAAACTTTTTTTCATAAAGGCTCCAAATTTTTCCTCTAAACTTTTGGTAGGAGTAGTGCTAAATGCTCTCTTAGATAACATAAACGCCATTATTTTTCTATTATCTTGTTTTCAAAAATACCATAAATATAATTTTTTGACTTGTTTCTCGTATCGATAATGTTTACATTACAGGTATTTTTTAATTATTAAATTTATGATATATGTCGTTGATATAGTGTCCTACAAAGTTTATCGAAAACTCTAACAGTTTTCTTTAAAAATGAGCGCAAAATTCCGCATTTTCAGACAAGCTCAAACGCTATTTTCTCAGAAATGGCTCCAACTTTTTCTTCAAACTTTTTCTACAGATAGTGCTAGTTGCACTATTGAAGATGGCATTACAAAAATGTTGCTTCATTCGTTTTTGTTTATTTTAAATTACACAAATGTAATAATTTTTAAATTTCTCTCGGCGTTAATATAAACATTTCCAGCAATTTATAAACGTTATTGCATTTGTGAGTAGAAGTGCTTTAAATGACTTCAATTGTTTTCTAAAATACACAAAACAGTTCTGTCAAAAAAAGCTTTAAATTTTGCATTTGCCAATGAGCTTAAACGAGTTTTTTCTTAAATTCTCAAGATGGCTCCACATTCAAAGAAAATTTTCATATACTAGGATGAGATTTTACTCTTTTTTAATATCTTAAAAATATAAATTTAGAATGCACCAATAGGGAACGAGAAAAAATGAAAAAAGTTCCAAAATGTATTTTGGACGGCGATAGATGTCAGCGGGCAAGACCAGCTAGCCCACGCAAAGGAAATTAGAAAACTACTACGAGAAAGTCTGGGCCATTCTATAGCACCGCAAGTTGAGAATATTTTAAAAACATCGAGGTGTCTTGTAAAGTACGTCCAAAACTTTAAAATAGATGTTTGAAACTCCCAGTTCCTTCTGATCGCTCGGGAATATCAATTCGGAGAAAATAGAAAAAATATAAAAAACCGGCAGATTGCCGGCATCAAGTGGTAGTGCCGATTTACCCAACCCTGAATATCTGCAAAGAAGTGGTTAATCACGAGGACTTAGCTACGGAGAGTGACGAAGGTCTTCTTTCCTTCTTTAAGAGTCAGGGTGCCACTGAGGTACATAGGATCAAAAGGAAGGAGCAAAGAAAAGTGATCCCTACTTTGACCCTGATCCTTACCGTCCCTCCCGGAAAGGATCAGTTGTGGTTTCTACAACATTCGCGTGTGACTGTACCAAACCCTTTGCGCTGTTACAAGTGTCAAAGGTTTGGGCATGCCCAGCAACGATGTATGTAGGAAAGCCCAGTGTGCGGAAAGTGCGATACATCAATGCGCGAAAAGCAATCCTGTTCTACACCACCGCAATGTGTCAATTGTGAAGGCAACCATTATTCCAACTTCAACGAGTGCCCTACTTTTCTGCGGAAATGAGAGATTCAGAAAATCAGATATCGCAAAGATTTCCTTCCCTGAGACCAAACGACACAAGGCGAGAAATCCAGTAGACCTGCCACGATCCTTCTCCAGTGTCCTAAAGATACGGTCATATCGGGGATAACAGCAAGCTGTCAAACACCCCTTGTTTCCGCTTTAGTAGAGCACTTCAGTTGTTAGGTGTCACCTGTAGACTTTCCTGAAGATACGTCGTGCATTCAAGGTTTAAGTGTGATTGTACTTACAAAGTACAAAAAATCTAGCAAAACACTTCACACTGAAAAAGGAATGGTTGACGCTCATTGAAAAACGGTTCATCCAACCAGAATCAATAGTAAAATTTGGCCCAGCTATTTTTGTGGTTGACGCACCGTAGGCGCCGTGTGTGAACCTCTATGGGGCCCTGAACCACCGCTGTGTCGGGTGGTACCCTGGTCTACCGTGGTATTCTGAACCATAAAACGTTTGCAGTTCGTGGTTGACTCTCTTGGAACTTCGGTGAGTGGTTCCACAACCCATAATGTTTCGCTTCTGTTACTACGAAAAATGTTTATATCAAGAATGGAATTATTTACATCAACCCACATCTTTGCTTGGAGAGTTTTGCCTAGTTTTATACTCGTACCTTTGAATTGTAAATTTGAATCTAGTAATTGTTACATTAATTTTAAAAAACAATATGCAAAAATGTGAAAGACCTTCCATTAATTTTTCTTTTTGAAAACCTAACACTAAAAGCAGTTGCCGAATAGAATTAGAAACATTAAGATTCAATCTGAAATAATTTCTTATTATTTTGCCAAATATTTTCTCTACTAACATTTAATAGCAAGTACTGAAATCCCAAGTTCTCTAACCAACAAAAAAGAATACAATATTAAGCAAAACTCAATTTTAAAAAATTATTGTTAATTCATTACTTTGTATTATTTGATACCTCGTTTCACAAGTCATTTGCAACTTGTGGCACACAACCATAAATATACGAAAGTATAAGTGTTTTACATTTCATGAAACTATTTATTTTTGTTTTAACCTTTACTTATTGATAGCTGTGTGCTGCAAGTTGCAAATTACTTCAATAAAACATGGGTCTGAATAAATAATAAATTAATACAATTCAACTCGATTACATTAATCTGATAAATGTGTTGCAAGCTTGAAAACCACAAAGAGGAAAATGAACAAATGTGATAGCATTTGAAATACATAAATTTGGGAAACCGAAATGAGAAAAATGTTTGGATTTGGTGGATATGTTTACAAATGTTACATTGTATTTGGATTAATTATTTATGTTATCTTTTTATACATTTTCATAATGAACCTTTCTCAGCAACAAGTGTGCTCATAAGTGCCCTAGACCACAAAAAACTAAACATTACAATGAAGCCAATTAATTACTATCTCAGTTCTAAGAGATTCTGAAAAGTAAGATACCAGTTTTGCATCCGAGAATGCTATAAATTTGCTCACATAGTAGAAACCAGATGTGTGTGCACATTAACATTTTGTAACACATAGCCTCATGGAATAAAAATATTGCAGTGCTTTCTCCTTTAGAATATGGAATATGATGAAGAGGTCAAATTAAAATCCATTGAACTTGTGCACATTAGTTATTTTGTTTAACTTCTAATTATTACTTACAGGTCTATGTTCAACAAAGTGCAAATTTGTCTAGTCAAATAGCAAGTTTCATTGTCCAAAAATAATGAGTCAGGAAACAATGTAAGCATTTTTAAAGAAAAAATAATAATTGCAAAAGATAATAGTTGTAATAAATGCATTCATTGTGACCATTTCTGAATGTCAACCACAATCTATAATAAGTGTTTCCAAATTATAAAGTTTTATTAAATAAGCGCAGTATAATTCAATTTTAACACGAGGGCTAAGTCCAATTCCCATTTTGTCTTCCTGAAATTTAGTTATTGTGTTGTAAGTCAATGTTTGCACTGGGACATTGGTATCACATGTTCCTCACCTCTCAGCATGAAGTTTGTATTGTTACATGGAATACCAATTATATGTACATTACAAAGTTTGCCAATATAAAAATTGTTAATCCATAGTAAATTCTGAAATTATCAGTATTCTGAAATGACAGTATTCTAAAGGTATAAAATAAGAAAAATCAAAATTGTTCTGTAAATTAAAACTCAAATTATCAAAGAAAAGAAATTTCATATGTTCTTAGATAAAGCTCCAAATTTCAAATTCCAACTATGCAATTCTAAATTAGGTTTTCTGAAATAAAAACAATTGTGTACTTACATATCCATCCAAATAATAATTTAAAGTAGGAACAAATCGTCAAAAAAGTTGTCTTAAAAAATGAAATTAGTAATTCAATATTTGTAAAAAAGTGAGAATAATGAGTTGTGGCAAATAATGAGGGGACATGATGGTAGTATGAAAATGGTTTTAAAAAGAGATCTCTACTACCAAATAACTAAAAATATGTAAATAAAATTGTTAATTGAAACGACGCCCAGTAGTAGTGTACACATTCCCAGTCATTTTAGTCTTCACACGCCTAACATAACTCAAATTACACAATGTAAAGTCCATGAAATTTGCACACCTGTCACAATTGAAACTTTACATCGTCCAAAAAAACACAATGAGAATTATATATATATATATATAATAAGTATATAAAGTTTCTCTCTTTTTTTGATATGTATATATAATCGAAGTGGTTTTTAATATTTTGAAGTATAGATAAACAGGTGAGTTTTCACATTAAATTGGGTATAATGTTAATTATTTATTTTTGAACTTAAGTATTTTTTATGTTCCTCCTTAATTTATCCAATTTTGTAAATACCAATTTTTCGTCTTCTTTGGCAACTAATTTTGTAAATACTTTCAGTTATACTTAATGAGGAAAACAGAATCTCTGAAATACATCATCTTGTAGTTTCCCTTTATAAACATTCTGCATGCGTAATGTTTTCTGTCAGTCTTTAATCAATTAATCGGCAACGTCTCTGACAAACACACTTCAGCACTTTGTATAAACAAATTTACTGTATATAACCAAAAATGCAAATGTAATCCCAACTTTTCCAAACTTGGCAATGGATTTACACACATACATTTGTGTTCCGAAAAATGCTAAACCTGTAATGAATCAAAATTATATGTTAAAATTAGATATTTTATTCGTGAAGAGTGTAATGGACATTATTGACGTCACAGGTAAATTTAATGGCGTACCTCTGTGTCAATGGACATTCCCATGGGAAGAAATTCTGCTTGCAGCAGATACTCAACTTACTATTACGTCCTTTGTAAACTTAAAAAATTCTTTCCAGGGCCATAATTTCCATTAATGAGACACTATTTGACACTCAGGACTACTACTACCACAGAGCCCGCGCCCTGCGATCTCGCGTTTACCATGCATACAGGAGTGCGTGATCCCGCCAAAGATGGTTGGGCAACTTTACCATACTAAACGTCTCAAATAACATGCCCTCGGCGTTCACAAATGGGTCCTCGCGGGAACCACTGAAGAGTAATGTGAATTTATAGGGGGGTTATAGGCCCCGCGTACATTTCAACCTCAATGGGTTGGTAATCGCAATGTGGGGCAAATCGTTGCTATCAATTGTATCACATCACTAATTGGAGTGTCTGAGAAAGAATCGCTCTTTATTGACGACTTTGCCGTTTTTGCTCCTTCAAGAGCATAAGATATTGAGAGACAGCTACAGCTTCTCAACAAATTGCAAGAATTGTGTGATGCAACTGGATTCAAATTCTCCACGTCAAAATCCAGCTGTATTCACTTTTGCAGTGTTCATCACCTCTACAATCATCCTGACTGTTTTCTTCGGGGTCGTCAACTTCGCTTGGCCTGACGTTGAACAAGCTTTTAACATAGTGAAAACACATGAATTGAAGAGCCGATGTGTATCACCATAAAACGTCCTTCGCACCCTTACTGGTAGGTCATGGGGTGAAGACCGAATGAGTCTCCTGCGCCTATACAGGACCATCATTCGTCCTAACTTGGATTATGAATTCGTTGTTTATGGGACCGCTCGTCCGTCGACCCTCCGGCCATTTAATATCATGCGCAATGCCGGTATACGGATCAGCACAGGCGCCTACCGCACGACTCGCATCGAATACCTCCTGGCCGAGGCTGGAGAACCATCTCTGAGCCGAGGGCAAGGTATTGTAAGGTATGGTACGAAAATATCACCTATTCCATCACACTAAGCAGTCCTTCACCTGTCACTGGACATCGTATGCACTCATACCATCGTTACCCCATCCTCCGGGTATCCGTCTCTACATGCTCTTGTAGAAACTCGATATAGAACTCCCCATCCCTGTGAAACCTCACCGAAGTCTTGTTCCCCTTGGAAGCTTCTCTGGCCGAAAATTGACCTGAGATTATCACACTTCCTCAAATCCTTAACTCCCTCCAGTGCATTTCTGACAATTCCTGGACACGAAATCCATGTATCCCTGCTATAATTTCATATACACTGTTGGTTCTTCAAAAATAGTAATGTAGGATGTGCCTTCTACTGCCACAGTGCCACCCGGAGTCTTCGAATACTCTTCGTGCATCGCTTATCCTGTAGAAACATATGCGCTCTTGGAGGTACTTAAGTTTGCAGAATCGATGACATATACAGTACATACTTCTTTAAATAATTTGACATGGGCGCCAATGACCCTAGATGTGGAAGCGCCCTTTGACCACAGTAATAATAATAATAATAATAATAATAATAATAATAATAATAATAATAATGCCGATCAGATGGCCGAGATCGCTAAGGCAGTAGTGCCGGAGTGGTTTCGGACCAGAAGATCGCGGGTTCGAGTCCCGCCTCGGGCATGGGTATATTTGTGTGTTTGTGTATGTCTGTATGTGCTGTCCTTTCACCCCCATTACCATCATATCATCATTTCATCCTCCATACCCCCAGGGCTAACAACCGTGGGGGTTAAAAACCGGATCCAGCTGAAAATGCTGGTCCCCCCTAAAAATTGTCGCAAGCACCTGCCACCGTGAGAATAAATAAAAAGTGGGCCACGGTAAAGGCAGGATGCTTGCAAGCGTGGTCCTAGTTGGCCGATTAACGAAAAAAATAATAATAATAATAATAATAATAATAATAATAATAATAATAATAATAAGCCGTCCGGATAGACGAGATCGCTAAGGCAGTAGTGCTGTAGCGATCTCTGACGGAAGGTTCGTGGGTTCGAGTCCCGCTACGGGCATGGGTGTGTTTGTATGTGTCGCTCATTCATTCTTCATTATCATCACTCCATCTTCCATCCCCCCAGGGCTAGTAACCCTGGGGGATAAAAATTTGGATTCAGCTTAATGCTAATACTTCCAAAAAGGAGTCGCATGCACTTGCCTCGGGATAAATGTTACTGAATCTCAGTAAGTGCAGATGCATGTCCGCGTGATCCAAGAAAGCCAATTCGCGTCTAAAAGAATTAAATAATTATAACAATAATAATACTGCAGTGCACATACCACTAGCAGATATAATAAACAACAATCTTAACAACCCCTCTGAAGTACCAGCATTCATCACTCAAGAACTCGCATATCTGAAACCTAAACAAAATGGAACTTGAAAACCAAAGCAATATAAGCCAATCACATGCTCGAATGCAATATACAAAATAATATCTTCTGTGATAGCACAAAATATATCGAAATACATTACATCTGAAAACATCATCGGTGAGGAACAGAAGGGCTACCGTAAGGGAGCCAAGGATGCAAAGAACAGTTCATAGTAGATAGTGTAATAGCAAATCAAGCACACCAAAATAAATATATCAGTTGCATGGATTGATTATCAGAAGGCGTTCGATTCAGTTCCACACAGTTGGTTATTGAAAGTCCTAGTAATTTACAATATACATCCAAAAATTGTCCGCCTTCTGCAACATCTCATGAAGGTTGGTGTACATGTATTGTTATCTCAGATGGAAAGAACGTAACAAAGTCGAACGTAATACCAATCAAGTGTGGAATTTTCCAGGATGACGCCTCGTGCCCCATGTGGTTAATCCTCTCTCGTCAATGTTGAATGTGAATCTGTATGGGGTTTCAACTGAAAAATAAAGGGAAAGCACTACACACTGTTAACCATCTGTTCTACATGGAGAATCTAAAGCTCTATGCTAGTAATAACAATGATCTGACGAGCCTACTGAACATTACATCACAATTCAGCCAAGATTTAATGTGTTTGGTGTAGAAAAATGTTCTACACGTAGTGTGGTGAGAGGAGTAGTCCATGAATTAAAGCCGGTGGAGGCAAGTTTGGATGACAACAATCCAAGTGGCACTGAGCACATGTATAAATATTTGAGATTCAGGCAACTATTATTAACTGATAGAAAACAAAACAAAAACCACGGAAAACATGTTCAAGTCTTGCCTTCGCAAAATCCTAAAAACAGCTTATTGGTAAAAAGATAATTGAAGCCATCTACTATATCTCTGTACTCTAAAGTATCCCACTACTGACGAATTCCTTTGGCGTTCTAAATTGGCCACAAACTGATCTGGAAAATCTAAATATCCTGGTACTCTCATGAAATACAGAATCCATCATCCAAAATGTGCTGTGGAAAGATTAAACATTCCCAGAGAACGAGGAAGAGGTCTCTTAGACCTTAAAAGCATGTGCAATAAACAAAGTGACATTAAAAATGTACTTTCTATCTGAACCATCAGATACGTGGAAAGCTATTTTATCTCTGACAAACGGTATATCCTGCTTAATCTGGAGGATAAAGACAACTACCTGATTGTAACCACCACTAATGACAGAGTACAATCATGGAAGTTCAAAATTCTCACGGTAGATTTCTCCATTCCCTGGAACATGCTGATAAAGAAGCCTCAATGCGTTGGCTTAGGGATGGGTCTCAATTGGGGAGACTGAGGGATTTATTCGTGCTATCCAGGATCAGATGATTGCTACCAACAACTACAAAAATATATTGAAAAAAACAGATGTTCGAGATGATGTAGGGTATGCCAGCAAGTACCAGAAACAATAGCCCGTGTAATAACGTCATGCACAAACTTGGCAAGCACAATACCTAAGCCGGCACAGTCTAACTGCAAACATCGTCCATCAAGCCCTTGCAGTGAAATATGGTCTAATATTACCTGACACAATATGCCCATATTATATGTATAAAGCCAAGCTAGTATTGAAAAACACAAACTGCAGGATGTATTATAATATCCAAATACACAGGGACAAAACCATTGCAGCTAATAGATCAGATATTGTAATTCACCATTTTACCGACAAAAAGGCCTTCATTGATATCACGCATCCATCAGATCACAACATGGACAAGGCAGAAGAAAAAAAATCACCAAATAGACCCCCTTGCCCGAAGAATACTGAGAAATGTATCGTCTTAATTCTGTTGAAGTTATACAATTTGTTATCACAGCAACTGGTCTGGTCAATAAAAACCTGAAAAAGTATATTCAAAAGTTACAATTCTCTTAAGATGTAAAGATACACTGTACAGAAATGGAAAGATGTAAGTTAGAACAACATGGAACATTAGAACACATAATCAAGCTATGTCCCCAGTACGATAATCTGACAAATACATTTATAAAAGATAACATATCGATTCTTAATTGTGAAAGTTCAGAAGAAGAGCAATAAATGCTCTATTTTATAAATTCTAGCCTTTAGTAACTTTCCTTTGTCCTTTCAGAATAGAATTTCCTCTAGAATAACAGACTTTTAGTAGATTGATTTGACTTGTTACAACATAAGACTGTAGAGAATTATAATGGATTGAGACATATGAATATTATATAAATTTCTGTAAATTATTTTCGAACTTCTACTTTAGCATTGTTGATGTTACTTCTGAAAGTGTAATTTTTCTAATTCTGCTAACCAGAAATAAATGTAAGAATTACTTTGTAAATGGCCGAACCTACCATCGGCAATTGTACGAGTAATAGGTAAGGTCTGCTATAAGTTTCAAATAAATTAAAGAAATAAATTAAAAATTACAATTAAAACCCAATGCAATAATCCTTAAAACTCAAGAATCTGTCATCTTCGAAACGTCGAATAGTTCACACCATGCGGAATTTATCATGAGCTGTTACCCGAATATGAGGTCTGCTAGTGTTCGGCCCACACACCTGAGAAAACCGGATGACTCCCGAGACTTGAGCCAATAATAATAAAAATAAGGGATGTTAAACATTAAAAAAGGGAAGTTGGGTGCCTACTTCACCAGTAAGAAAGAATTGGCCAATGCACAGAGCCACGCGAACAAGACCTCCAAAATACCTACAATGATTCACCCCTGACCGATGCACAGGATACGAGAATGTCATGTTCAACAGCATAATTAACACTTTCGCGGTACAGAACGAGCCGGCTGACCATTCATCCCTGTCCTGAAGAACATTGAAAAAGCAAAGGAAACAATAAAGAGGGTGAATAATATATTGGAGGCACATGTTAAAAACTTGGATGACCTAACGGAGCTACTCATTGCTATCTATTGTGCAGCAGCTACTGTCATCGAGCTGAATGGCCAAAAGACGTGTTACCCAAATCATAGGAGGAATTAACAAACAAGAGATCACATACCACCATGAAAAACGATTCGCGAGAAATAAATGAACTCAGACCCAAAGCTGACATAAAAGAATACCTTAACAATAACCAAACCAAGATAGTAGTTACGAAAATAACCATCCTAACTACAAAAGTAGGCATAAAATTGAATTGTACACTAAGTAACCGGGTCGTTGAATCTTCGTTAGACACTTTTAGGCAAAAGCAAAAGGAAGTAGACTCCGCCGATACAATCGCTAATCAGCAACACGATCTATGAGCACTGCGCGAACTATTACGTCTTAGAAGAGGAGCAAAAGGGTTGCATAAAAATATCGTTAGGTTGTAGACATCAGCTGACAATTGATACATTTACCTTGGAACAAGTTCGCAAAAGACGACACAATCTGCATATGTGCTCCATAGGTTACCAGAAGGCATTTGACTCTGTCCCGCACAGTTGGTTGCAAAAGGTTCTTGAGATATAGTGTGTGTCCAAAAATCAAACGCTTAGTGCAATGATGGTGAAATGGAGAACGAACATATGGATGAGTTCGGAAAATATAGGAGTGGTTCATATTGAAAAATGGAATGTTCTAAGGAGATACACTGTCACTATTATGGTTTTGTCTAGCAATGAACCGTATGTCTAAACTTCGTAAAAAAACAGCGAAATTGGGCACAGATTAATTAAAAAACAACTTATGCTTGTCTCATTTGTTGTATGTTGATGACCTCGAACTCTGTGCAGAGAGCAGACACAAATTACACAGTCTAATTGAGACGGTGAAAGGGTTCAGTGAAGATATAAAGATGTCTTTTGGACTTGACAAATGTGCCATTATAGACATGTGCCATTATAAAAAGGGCAAGATCGAAAGCCACAATGAACCAATTAGATACATTAAAGGAACTTCCACCGGATGAAGTTTACAAATATTTAGGTATGATCCAATGATACCGAATAGATCATTCCAGCATGAAGAAAGCTCTGACCGGTAAGTATAGATCAAGAGTTACAAAAGTTCCGAGCACTAAATTAAACGGGCAAAAACAAATCATAGCAATTAACTCCTGGACAATTCCTACACCTTCGTATTCTTTCGGAATTCTCAAGTGATCGTGTGCAGATCTTGCTGAATTAAATAGACAGACTAGAAGGCTGCTTACTAAATTCAGGTGTCTTCATACAAACATGTCTTTTAAAGGACTATATCTACCCCAAAGAGGAGGAGGGAGGGGACTACTGTAAACATTGAAAATCTCTGCAGAAACTAAGAAACAAAAATGAAGCAAACGTTACTGTGAAGATACCTTAATGATAATGGCTGTACAAGCAGATGATGGTTATACTCCGCTAAACTTGAGTGCATTTAACACAGGAACAAGAACTGTAGCAGGAACAACACTAAAAGGGACATTTCAAATAGATTTAGAAGAGTGGCAACAAAAGGCAACGCACCGCAAGTTTCCTAAAGCTATCCATGAACCTCATGTTTAAAGACAGTCCTAGTGCAGTACATCTAGCCAATTTAATGGGTGAATGTACTGCACGTGCCGACAGAGCGTACTTACGGAGACACAACCAACTAGCTAAGATGGTCCGTCAGCAATTGGCACTCAAGCATGGAATAGTGGAGCTCCTCCGTAAATACAACCCAGCACCTGTAAAAGAAGCAAATAATACCACCATTTACTGGAACAGACCCATAACAACAGATAAGATTGGCCTTCGGTAGACCAGATATAGTTTTTAATGACAGGGTCAAGAAAGAAGCTATGCTTGTTGATATTGCTGTCTCTCTCTCCCTAGTGACCGAGCTCCTTAACGTGGCAGGAATGGGCAAATTGAACCCAGCACAAGCTATTGAGAAATAATAATAAATAATTTTGGAATTTATTTACCATCAATTTGTTTGCTACAGTGTACAGTATACAAAAACAAAAAAAAAGTCGAAATACATAACATACCTCTTACCTTAAACATCGATCTCAAAGAGTAGAAACACCGTACTGACACGAAAGGACATTATTTAATTATCTTCCAATTCTTTACCAATTGAATGTGGGGTCCCGCAAGGTTCGATCTTAGATCCTATCCTTTTTCTGTTACACGTAAACGATATGCCTTCGTCTATTTAAAACGGAAGAACAGTTCTGTTTGCCGATGACACGAATGTTCTTTGCAAAAAAGAAACAATAAATAGTATAATTTCAGAGGATTCAAATTGGTTTTGTAATAACAAACTAATTGTTAACGAAGGAAAAACAAGTCAGTTTTGGTAAATTTATATGAATTACACCCCTGACCCCCATTAAGTGCTTCTTGCACTTGAGAGGGAGGGATGAGTGGTCTTTCACATTTGTTACGATGCCAGTGCCATGGTCCCCTTAATTTCCTATTGAGTAGCAGCTGAAATCTTTTTATGTCGTTTACAAATATTAGGTAGTGTAAGTCCTAAGAAACTTCCTTGTGGAATTACCATTTTCACAGTTTTAGTTTTAGGTATTATCTATTTTGATTCTAAATGATCTCCCTTCTAGATAGTTTTTGAACAACTATAAAACATTACCTATTCCTCCTGTATTTTCCAGTGCATCTAACATTTTTTCATGATTTATCACATCTTAAGCTTTTGACACGTCAATGCTCAATGCTATTACATGGAATCCCTTGTGTAATTTTTCATTAATTACTTCTATAAAATTGTCCAATAAGTCTATAGTGCTTTTATTTTTCTGATGGTCAAAGTGATTTCTGTCTATTATTTGATATTTTTCCAAAACGTTGTTCAATTTTTATGATATGCATTTTTCGAATACTATACTTATTGTATTTAAAATGGAGATCGGCCTGTAGTTTTCATAGGCCAAGAAACTGTCTCCTTTATGTATCGGTCTGATTATAGATTCTTTTAATTTGTCTGGAAACGTTCCCTCATTAATGCTTAAGTTGATAGTAATTATAATTGGTGCTATTCAGTTAATGTTTTGTTTTATATCTTTTATAGCTATTTTGTCTATTCCTGGAATGAGATTTCAGGCAGGAAAAGAGTGTTATTCTGTTGTTTTTTCAAGATTACTATGTTACATTTACGTACAATATTTTCCATTTGCTTTTGACAAGTGATATAATGTGATGAAATGTGACAAATTCATAATAGGAGATCCACAATATTGAACAAAATGTCAAAGCAACCTGACAAAATTAATTAATATTTCCAGCTGAGAACATATTTGATGAACGATTTCTATTTCGGCAAAATGATTATTAGCTGCGTATTGGATGTATCTGCTATAGGTTTTTACTTTCTCGCTACCACTTGCGTAGTAGAGAGAAAGTCATGTCTTGCAAATGTTAATTTTCGAAAGGAGGACTTATTTCAGGCCCCTGTTATCGAAAAAGTCGTTAAATCCAGTTACTAAATTCAGAAAATAAGTCCTTTAACACGTGTTGTAGCCAGAATCCGTGTTTTGTGAGTCCCTGATACCGAAAAATCGATTGACGACAAAGCGTGTGTCCGTCTGTCTCTGAACAACGGTAGCGGCTAGACCGGTCAGCCTATTTCTTCCAACAGTGCTATCCCGCAATCCGTCTGGCTGATGTCGCGGACCGTTGAATTTGAAATTGATATTTTGATTTTGAGGGATACTTTACAAAAAAAATGGCTCCATCGTTTTTGATTCAATTTTGTTGTAGGATATTGTGAAGGACGTTTAAGAGACTCGTGCAGGTCTCATATTCGCTGAAAACTGATTTGTTCGAAAATTGCAAAAGTTCAATTTTTTTTCTACACCTACAGTTATGAAGATTGAGATTTTTGCTCTTAATGAAATGTTCCATAAAGAGAGATTACCAAATAAGGTCATGTACAATTTTTCCAAAATGTGAGTACTCTTTGCTGAATTTTGCGTGAAGTATAGGTAATTTTTCATTTTTTTTTTTTCAAAAACGGCACCACCAATTGTAATTAAATTTCCATCTCTGATAGCGTATGGGACGATTAAGATAATCGCGCAAGTCTCATATTAGATGAAAATTCTGATTTTTGTAAATTCCAAAATTCCAAATCTTCCCAAAAAATTTCAAAATGTTCGGTGTCTTCCTGCTACTACAATTATGAAGATATTTTTTAAAATTATGAAATATGTTCATCAAAAAAAGATCTTCAAATAATGAAAATAACGAAATTGTTTTTCAAACACTGGCAATTTTTTTTCTTTAAACTATTTTGTACTTCCTCGCTACCGCTTACGCAGTAGAGAGAAAGTTATGTAATGCTGCGCGAAAAAAACGGAATTTTCGGCAGAAAAATACTAATTACGGGGTCCTGGTAACGAAAAAGTGAATAAATCCAGTTGCTAAATTTAGAAGAAAAAACACGTGGTGTATCCAAAATACATGTTTTGCGGGTCCTTGATACTAAAAAATAGATTGACGGCAAAACGTATGTTCGTCTGTGACCAACGCTAGCGGCTAAACCCTTCTGCCTATTTTCTCCAAAATTGATATTCCCCAATTGATCTGGCTGATGTCGCGGCCCTGTGAATCTGAAATCGATATTTTAATTTTTGGGGAGTACTTGACATGAAGTCCGTGGGACATTTTCAAAAAATTGCTCCGTTTTTGATTAAGCTTTGTTATTGTATAGTGGAAAGTACGTTTAAGGCAATGACGCAGTTTTCTGTTCGGTAAAAAACCTGAGTTTCCGAAAATTAAAAAAATTGACTTTTCTCGGCGTCTTCCTACAACTACGATTATGAAAATTACCATTTATTTCTTTATGAAATGTGTTCATCAAAAACAGATCTAAAAATAATGCCATGTTCAATTTTTCAAAAACGAGCATTTTTTGCCAAATGTGTCAAATAAACAATTTTTATTTTCCTTAAACTATTTTTTCTTAAAAACGGAACAATTTTTTAAATTAAATTTAGACCCTAGAAAGTGTAAGGGACCCTGAAGAGAATAGTACAGATCTCATGTTCGTCGAAGTGCCTGATTTTTCGAATATTTAAAAAAAATCTGCATTTTCCTACAACTAAAATTGTGAAGATACATTTTTTAATGACATATGTTAATTAAAAACAGATCCTCAAATAAAATCATGTCGAATTTTTTTTAAATATATGAGTATTTTTTGTGTAATTTGGCGACAAACATAGTTACCCCCTGTGAATTTACTGCGCTTCGTGAACATAATTCCAGGCATTGGGATGCTTCGTAAGTTAGAATTGGTATATTGCTTCGATTTTCTTGGTTAGTTTCTTACATTCGGGATTTTGTTATACATTTACAAATTAATATTTTAGAAATTATTTAAATCCTATTTGAAATATAACAAATAAAAATTGCTAGCCTTCAGGGAATATCAGATTGGAATACAACAATGGCTTGGCAACGATGACTCAAAAGCTCATTTCTGTGAATTACGCCTTTTTATTAGGACATGATTTATCTGTATGAAAAGCAGTTTTAATTGCCAAATTTGTGCTGATTGATGTGAATATTTAGTTTTTGCAACAAATGTTCTACATTTGTAAAGAGTTTTACAAAAAAATGACTGAGATGTATTAATTCGGCGAGAATTTGTGGTGTAAATAGTATTATATAACTATTACTAAAGACGAGAAGCACGTATTATTTTAGAACCGCTAGTTTAAAAAACGGCATAAAATCTTTTGATTAAATTTGGACCCAAGATTGCTCAAAGGATGCTTAAGAGAGTGGTGCAGGTCTCGCGTTTGTTGAAATGTGTGGTTTTTCGAATGAAGAAAGATAAAAGTGTTTGGCGTGTTCCTGCAACTACAATTGGGTAGAATTTTTTTTTTCTGAATGAAATATGTTCATCAAAACATCTTCAAATAAGGTAAAGTTTATTTTTTGAAAATATGAATATTTTTGGTGTATTTTTACGTCAAACATACGCGCTCCGAAATCCCTGCGCTTCGTGAACATACGTTGAGAGGTATTTGAAAGCTATTTATATTCTTATAAAAGAAAGTAGATTGAAACAAGGTATTACATTTAACTCAGAACTAACGTAGTACTTCTTTACTTGAAGAAATTTTGATCGCTGATTATGGGATGTTTCATTTGTAAAAGTTGGAAATTACTACTCTTCCTGGCTATCGAAATAAATGCAGGATGCACTATAGGCGCTTCTTTTGCATTAGTTGGATTTGGATTATATTAGAATTATTTATAATACTTTACCTGGAAGAAAAATTGAAAAAATTGTGTACAGTTAATTTGTACGAACATTTTAACTTAAATTTCATATTACTACTTAATTGAGGAACAATGCAGCGATAGAAATTTGATAAGATAAGATAATGAAATGTGAAATTCTTTTGAATTATTCTCTTTGTTGAACATTAGCATGCAACGATTATGAGGCTGTATTTTATTTATTTATATTTTTTATTTAACGTCAAAAATAGAGAAACTGAGTGTGACGTGCTATGGGGAGAAATGCATCCTAAGAAGTTTTTTTTTAAATTCTGGTTTCCCTACTCTAATCCATACGCATGTTGAATTCTGAAAGTAGTCACGGACCGCGCGCCATCTTTCCTTCCTCTTTCTTGTCCTATCCTCATCCCTTACACACACACACACACACACACACACACGCACGCACACACACGCACACACTAAGAAGCACAACACAACCACACTGTCGTGAGCATAGAGCTTGTCCCGGCTGGGGCGGTGCCCTGTTGGTGAGAGAGACCTGGTTGGGGAAACCCCGCTAGCCGACGGTAGGTCGCCATCCAGGGGGAGATCACCGCCATCATCCAGATCTCACCATCCAGGGGGAGATCCCCGCCAACGAGCGAGGAAAACATGTACTACACTTACGGGATTAATGACTTCCATAGTTGACGCGCCCGGAATCACTAATAACCAACCAACCAACCTGAATGCTGATGGAAACGAAACATTTGTTTTTTGATTAGTAATCAGAATTTGGTGAAAATTTCTTAGGTGTGAAAACGTATAGAGCATTTAGCATTATATGTTCAGAAAAGGAGTAAGGTTTAATTCGTGTAACGTGAAATCTGTTCATTTAAAAGAACATGTAACATTTAAGAATGAACTTAAAATATCTTGTAGACACCCGAAAAATAATTTTATGATTTACTAGTTCATTGCTGTGTGTTTATAAACATGAAAAAACAAATAACAGCATTGTCAATATCCTTGGTGGCCTTTCAGATTCTTAATGCCCGCGCGGGCCTTTTGAATTAAATAATGCATTTGAATTAAATTTTGCGTAAATGCCCGCTCTAAACACAACACAAATACATTTTTGTGAATTCGATTTATTAAAGTTAAGATACAGTAAAATACTATAAATAAAAGACATGATGCTCGAATAAGTGAAATAACACGTTATATGAGTAAACCTTATTCTGCTTAATTGATATGCGGTATACGTAACCGTTAGTAGGGAGCGAGAAAGTATGTGCTGTTTCAGCTCCACTTTTCTTTCCCATTTCAACAGGTATTTTTAGCTAATGCTTTGTTATTTGTTCCTACACGCTTGCTGTTTGTTCCGGGTTTTTTGTTTGTAGTGTTTAGTTTTGTTTTTAAATTACAGGACCCAGTGCTTCTGCGGTAATGATGAACCTCCGTCCACGTCACGTTTGCCTGATTCATCTTGCAATATGAAATGTCCTACTGATCCTCGAGATGCCTGTGGTGGTTATTTTACAATTAATGTCTATGAAACGGGGATTTCAAGTGAGTATTGTGTATCTTTTTATTTGTATTGCTACATTCATAAAATGTTAACAACACTAAGTTACGAGTTGTTCGCTTCCTTACAGTGGCGTTCAGTCAAATTGAGCTACCCTTAGTGCCTCCTATGATTACAAATATAAACCATAATAGTTTTCCCGCGCTAATGTCTCGGCCCGTGTTTGTAGTCGGTAACAATAACCTATCTACAGAAGATAACAGTCACTGAACCACGTTTCCGGCTAGACAGAGTAGAATCAAGGCTCAAAGCTAGGAATTTCACCAGTCATAATAATAGAGCCACTGTAGACATTTATAATGTAGTAGTACTTCCACTTATTTCGATTCTGTTTGAATTGTGATCGCATGATGTACACGTAGTTTTCTTATATTACGTATTTTACTGAAATTTGTAGATCCACTTATCTGAAACGACAGGTGACTTTTATCATGTGGGAAAACGGTGAATTAATGAACAAAATTGCAAAAGAACTGCGTATTTCGCGAGTCCAGTATTCAATCCACAAATGTACACAGACGAAGCAGATACCTGAAAATCGAGGCAGGCGGCGAAGAACGCCCCTACGAATGAATGGACGAATCTGCTTAGAAATTCGGAAGGATACATTCCTGCCAGCACCTTGCTTGAAACAAAATAATGCTCAGGGTTATGGTGTTGAATTATCTACTTCAACTGTTCAGAGAAGATTACGAGCTTCACAACTCAATGAACGTATTGCAAAATGAAAACCACATATGTCAAAACGAAATATTGCGACCCAAGGGAAAGGAGGATTCTTGGCGGCACAATGTACTCTGGTCGGACTAATCCAGGGATAACAGATTTTCTTCTGATGGAAAGGTGTACGTGCAACGCCCTCCAAACGAGGAAAACAATCCCAGGTACATTTTAAGAACCGTGAAACGTGAGGTAGTAGAGTAATGGTGTGGGGATGTTTCTCGAGGTATCGTATGGGTCTGTTGTTCCGTATAAAGGAATCACGAACGCAGAGATATACCCACAAATATTAATGTCAACTGTGTTCCTTATGCTCGCGAGGAAATGCCTTTCGTCTCGTTTATGCAAGACAACGACCGAAAACATACCGCAAAGTTAGTGCAGTAATTTCTTGAGAAGGAAAACGTGAGAGTTTTGGATTGGCCACTACAGTTCCCAGATATAAATCCAATTGAAGATTTGTGGGAAAGTGTTGATAGAAGGATTGATCGATCTAAAGCAACTAATGTAAACCAACTGTGGAAAGAAATTCAAAAAGCATGGTATTCAACTCACGAAGAGGAATACAGACGTTATGTGAGCTTATTGGGAAGAAGAAACCGGGCTGTACTAAAAAATAAAGGATACCTTACCAATTACTGACCCATTTATGATGGGGGAATGTTTTTTCCTTGTCTTTTTTGCTATTTTTCCAAATCGTTATATCAGATGGCTATTTTTTGACTTCTTGGAAAGATACATTTTTTAAAATTTTTCATTATTTTGTAAAATAATTTGGGTCTGAATGTCATGCAAAGGTTTATTTATGTTTCCATATTGAGTACAAAATAAAAGATATGCTATTTATTTATAAATAAAGGTTATTTGCAAAACAAATCCTTTAATTTATTTTTAAATGGTGACTCAATTTTAAATTTAAATGGTGACTCAATTTTATTGACCGTATGTATGTTTTATTGACTGTATGTGTGTTGTTGAAAGAAAATTAAGTTCGAAAGATAATACAAAGCCTGCATAGTTTTGGAACAGATGTTGCAGTGTGTTTTCATATTGTGTTGCGATTTAATAGTTCCTTATATGTAATGGTAAGCAGTGAGTGATTTAACAGGACAGCATTTCTCGTCGAAGTGTGTCGGTTCACGTCCTGTCGGGGGATTGCAGAGACTTCTTTAGTGTGTTTTACTCTGTTTTGCTGTCGGCCGTTGGAGTTCTTGGCTGGCCCCAAAATTATCTGAGATACCAGATATCCGGTTGCATACACAATGTGATTAATTTCAGCAATATCTAGATCTCTACCTGGGGTCTGTACCATCTCATTAAAGACACAGTTCGCTGTCTCTATCACTCTCTTAGCTTTGGCATTTTCGTATATTCTCCTCAACGATGCCCGAATTTGGAATGGAAGTAGACAAACTCTTTCTATCTCTTGTCGGAAGAGGTTGCGCATCATGTCCTTATTGTGTGATTGAGAGATGAATTTTCACTCCTGGCGTATATTTCACTGAGACGATATGAACCTTTAAGAGTACCAGGCTTCATGGTTCTAAATGTTCATGTGGATAGTTCGATCGAAGAACATACTCTGCATTTCTCTGCGCAGGTGGTTCTGCTGTGAATTTTTCACTGCCGAGTATGTATCGTCGTCTGGCAAGCTTCTTTGAATCTCATCTGGGCAGATCTCATCTGGGTTTAGCTCTTCCCATATCTTCAAAACGTCTATTTCTGAGCCTCAAATTTTCGCTTTTCCGTAGTAAAAGTACATCACCTCCTTTAATTCATCCCGTGTTCATTTCTGACGGTGGGTTTGAAGTTCTGCGGGTTCTGGGTCCCTGGGACTAACATCCGTTTGATAGCCAGACGTCTACAAGGTGACATGAGCTCGGTTTTTGAGCAGGTATGGGTGTTGTATGATAGACAAAGGGCACCACCGTGCAAGCGCGTCAGAAACTACCGCGACGGCCTGACTGCAGGCCGCTCGACAGACAGACGCTGGACATCGGACACGCTGTGACGAACATGCTACGCTCGTCTCCTGCTCATACTGTGTATTCCAAAGTTCGCTAAATAAACGCCATTCCGATTGAGTATCGTTTGTCGTTATTCATACAACAATGGGACATTGGTAAAACAAGGCACGTTAAAATTTATTACATTTCTTGTACTAACCACATTGCTCATTGGTTTTAAGTGAAGATTCGCAGAAAGCGAGTGCGAGTTCACAGATCACACGTAATCCATGGGTTATTTCCTGTCATCCGTGTTACTGTGACCCACAGTGGCCTCGGGACATCCCCCGCAGGGTCTAGTGAGGGTCATTCCGATTGCCAGTCGCCATTTCTAAACCCTAGAGAATTTTCACTGGCAGCTGAAGGCAGCATCCTTCGCTGGCTAATGCAAGGTTTGGGCCTTCACTCTAATTAGTGACCTGGTGCGCCAACCCAGTTTCTCTCTTGTACACTCCCTAGGCCGATAACAGGAAGTCCAAGGGTTCATGATCATTCCATCTCTACTTCCTTCTCACTCCCCTCAGAAGTACTTCGCCTGACACATCACCTTTAACCTATTTAGCAGTGGCTATGCTACCGCTGACAGCTCTCAGGATCATTAGGTTACTTAAGCTCCAGCATCAACTACAAGATCGTGTGCTTCTAGGTGCAATTATTATTATTATTATTATTATTATTTAATATATTTTGTTCGAGAATCGATCTCCTGAGAACCTCACAAACGTTCAACTGTACCCACCAAGGCCTAGTCATATTTCTGAGGGCCAGTTCACGTGACTACTTACTCATTGGGAATCAGTATTTCCGCTAATGAATTCAATTTTAAACCCCAAGGGTGTTTGCTCTGGTGGATGGGATATGAAATAATGATAAGGGTCAGTCCACGTCCTGACAGGAAGGCAGGGCTCTCAAGTATTTCTTTCTTTCGCCAGTCATCTTTATCTTCCCCCATCGTTCATTCTCGTTCTTTTCTAACGTCCTGTCTTTTTACGTCTACCCCTTCTATTTCACTGTCCCCTGTATGCATAACGCCCGCCCCATGTGTTTGTCGTGCAAGGCGACTCGTGTTGGAGGGAATGTGTGTCGTGGTAGACGTTTGTTTCCCAACTACCCCTTGTGTTACTTTTCGCTTTGCACTTATGGATACGTTGTTTGTGTATTTTAGGGAACATTCCTTGTAGGTTTTCAACACACTAGCTTTGACCTTGGACACTTTTAGGCCCACTTAGTTAACCCACTCCCAATCAATTGGTTCGGACTGGGTCTTCAACTGAACGGCGGTTTAGCGGGGGGTATCCACAAGGGGGCAACGCTGTATTATCCCCCACTACATCTCCGTGGTAACCATGGCACTCAAGTGGAGTGTCCCTTTGTTTTGGCTCCGTGGTGTGCGGGGACCACGAGGATGTATCTTACACTGAAGAGGCAACAAACTGGGACAGCGACGCGTATTGAAATAAAGAGATTGGAACCTATCGGCAACGTCTATATAAGACAAGCAGTCGGGCCCAGTTGATAGATCGGTTAATTATGCTGCTATGGCAGGTTATCACGATTTAAGCGAGTTTGAACCTGGGGTTATCGTCGGCCCAAGAGAGATGGGGCATAGCATCTCCGAGGACGCGATGAAAGTTGGATTACCCCGAACGACCGTATCACGAGTGTACCGTGAATATCAGGAGTCCAACAAAATACCAAACCTCCGGCATCGCTGCGAAAACGGGGCCAACGACGACTGTGAGGAGAACCATTACACGTGACAGAAGCGCATCCCTTCCGCAAATTGCTGCAGATTTCAATGCTGGGCCATCAACACGAGTTAGCGTACGAAGTATTCAGCGAGACCTCGATATGGGGTTTCGGAGCCACAGGCCCAGTCGCGTCACCTTCATGACTATGCAGTCCTGCCTTACGCCTCGACTAGGCCCGTCAACACTGACACTGGACTGTTGGAAGACTGGAAACACGTTGCCTTATCTGACGAGTTTAGTTTCACATTGTTTCGAGCGGTTGGACGGATGCGAGTATGGGGACCTCATGAAACCATGGATCCTGCATGTTAACAGGGGACTGTTCATGCTGGTGGAGGCTCTGTGATGCTGTGGGGCTTGTAGTTACTGTGATATATGACACCCCATACGTCTAGATACGACTGTGACAGGTGACACGTAAGCATAATGTTTGAGCGCCTGTACCCATTCATGTCCATTATGCATCTCGACGGACTTGGGCAATTCCAGCAGGACAATGCGACAGCACAAACGTCCAGAATTGCTACAGTGGTACCCCAGAAATTTAGTCACTTTCACTCGCCACCAAAATTTCCAGACATGAATATTATTGCGTGTATCTGCGATGCCTTGGAGCGTGCTGTTCAGAAGAGATCTGAACCCCCTCACAGCCTGCGGGATTCATGACTGCTTGTCTTATATTTCTACGAACAGCCTGCGGGATTCATGGTGTCAATTACGTCCAGCTCTACTTCAGATAATAATCGAGTCATTTGGCCATATCGTGTTGCGGTGCGTGCTCGCTGGGACCCTACAGTCCATCTCCATGTTAGGCAGGTGTACCATTGTTTTTGGCTCTTCAGTCCATCTCCATGGGTACGAAACCTTCTCCCCCGCTCTCTTCCGCAAGAAGAGGAGATAGTCGTAACAAAATATTGACGTAAATAATTTATTTTCTACAGACGTGTGCAAATTATTAGAATAATTGAAAAAACTAACAGTAACTTACTTTTGAAATATAATTATCACAATTTATCAATCCATGATGCCCTCTTTAGCACTTGAGGTGCATTCCCTTGTTCTTTATAACCATTTGTATCCTCTCTGGCATGCTTTTCACATGGTCCTTGTACATTTTCTGAATTTTTTTGTTCATGAAACCATATGTGTACGATGATATCAATTCTAGCTGTTATTGTTTTCTTCTGTCTTGTGTTAACAATTCCTCATAAAGTTTCAATGTAGTTGCAGTCTGAGCTATTACCAGGCCAAGACAATGTCTTTATGTTATTTTTCTCCAAGTAATTCTTAACAGACTTGGCATAATGGAATGATGTCGTGCATAAAATGCAATCTTTTTCAGGAAACCAATCTCTGATCTAAGGCAGCAGGCGGGTTTGAAGCATCTTTTTGTACTGATTCTGCAATTGTGCCTTCAACATTGTCTAATCTGCCACATTCATGAACTGACATGTAACACGTACTATAACTGAAGCTAGATATTTAACTATCTGAGTGAAGCATTTTGGAGAAAACTCATCAATGGCCATTCTCACGTACTGGCTTCTTTTCTTGTACACAAAATATGGTCTCATCTGAAAAATTTAACTGCAAGATAATAATCACTAATGATATTGATTTTTCGAAATAATATTTGGAAACTACAGAAAATGAATCCGTATGTCTCTGTAATGAATTTTTGAAAATGTTCGGAAAATCTCGCTTCACCCCTGAATATGAAGTTACTGTTAATATACAGTAAATAAGGAGATATATCCTATGTGATCAAAAGTACCAGGACACTTGGCTGATAATGATTTACTAGTTTGTGGCGCCCTCCATCGGTAATGCTGGAATTCAATAGGGTGTTGGCCCACCTGTAGCCTTGATGACAGCTTCCACTCTCGCAGGTAATCAGGTGCTGGTAGGTTTCTTGGGAATGACAGCCCAGTCTTCACGGAGTGCTGCACTGCGGAAAGGTATCGATGTAGGTCGGTGAGGCCTGGCATGAAGTCGGCGTTCCCAAACATCCCCAAGGTGCTCCATAGGATTCAAGTCAGGACTGTGCAGGGCAGTTCATTATAGGGATGTTATTGTTGTGTACCCACTCCGCTACAGGCCGTGCAGTATGAACAGGTACTCGATTGTGTTGAAAGATGCAATCGCCATCCCCTAATTTCTCTTCAACAGTGGGAAGCAAGAAGGTATTTAAAATATCAACATATACCTGTGCCGTGATAATGCTACGTAAAACAACAAGTGGTGCAAGCCCCCTCCATGAAAAACACAACCACACCATTTTGGACGTGTCCAGATGCTTTTGATCACACAGTGTATCATGTTGCTTACGTTTTCCAAGCTGATGTTGACTTCAATCTGTATTTTTTCCCCCATTTCGTAGTCATGGTCGGAGTTATTTTCGTGTTTTTTCTTGACCTTGTACGACTCCTGCAGCACAAAGACCCCTTTTTAGAATTGATAGGATATTTCAACTCCATTCGACTAAGTTTATTGCTGAAGTCCTTACTGGTATTCCTTCTACTCATCTAGGCCTTTTGAATCAATTTTTGTTGCATACGAATACTCAGTTTGGGTTTTCAACCACTTTCTCTTACATTTGACTGCAAGTGTCTCGCTTGTTTTCAATGTGAAACTGATTCGACAAGCCAAGGCTTGTGAAAGTGTCAAATTCCTAGCAATAATTTATTGTAAATATCTGACTTTCTTTAGTAAATACTCAGTCAAGACCCGTTAAATGGGCGAAAAGTGTATTTTTACCCATAACTGCAAGTTTGAAACAACAAGCTTTTCATGTCACCGCTTCAAAAACTCTCCGGGATAGCGGCCCAAAAATCAATTTTATTCAAAACGTGCATGCAAATGACATTAAATAAATAATATAAAACACTCCTAAGCATAATTCTGGCATAAAAACGCAGCACTCAACTAGAAAAAACAGGAAACCTACATTCAACAATTCCCACAGCATCAGCTGTTTTGATATGCAGCATCACAATTTTTTTGGAGAGAAATAGTTTTCCCTTAGATATCCTAAAGGACTTTGAATGGAGAGTATAAACATACATTTACATTCAGATGTAAAATATTTTTACAAAATAAGGGAAAAACACCAAATTCATAAATTATTCTAATAATTTTCACACGTCTGTATATATGAAGAGTGCTTTCCATGTGGCACGAGCAATAGAGGTTGCATAGGGAAGCTCCAAGCGGTCGTGCGACAGAAGAATAGAACGTTTCGTTTTGAAGCCCGTACTAACGAGCAAATAGATAAATTATTGGAAATTTGCCGGCCTTCAGGTGGTAGTGACGACGCACCGAACCTTGAACCTGTGCAAAGGTGTAATTAATCAAGAAGACTTTCCTTTGGAAAATGAAGAACTAATTACATTTTTTAACAGTCAGGGCGTGACTGAAGTTTGTAGGATCAAAAGGAAAGAGCAGGGCAAAGTGATCCCTACTTCAACCCTGATCCTTACGTTTGACCGTCTGTCCTTCCTGGATAGATCAGTTGTTTTGTACACCCTTCGTTTGCGATAGTATGTATCAAATCCTTAGCGCTGTTGTAGGTGTCAAAGATTTGCTCAAACTCAGCAACGATGTATGCCGGTAACCCCAGTGTGCAGGAAGTGCGGTGCATTAGTGGACGATCCACATTTACATCTTTTCAGTGTGGTGTTAGGAAGCACACGTCAACCATTGACTAGTCTCCCTTGCCACACAGACCTCCAAGTATTTTGTAGTACAACACCTGGTAGCAATATTTTTGACATGGAGAAAGCGTATGACACCACCTGGAAGTTTGGCATTCTTCGCACTTTGAATTCTTGGGGCTTTAGGTAACGGCTCCCCTTGTTTCTAGTAGATTTTTTTTCGTCGAGATTTTTCCCCGTCCTCATATGTGACACGTTATCCTCAAGTCACTAATGTGAAAACGGTGTTTCCAAGGGATCAATTAACAGTGCCATTCGGTTTCCCATTGCTACCAAAAGTATCGTATGAGTATGTCGAAAGCCTCTGAAAGAATCGCTGGTCGTTGACGTTGCCATATTCTGGTCTTCGAAAAGCATGCAAGTTGTTAAGAGGCAGTTACAGCTTATCCTCAATTGCAAGAATGGAGCAATGAAACTGGATTCACGTTCTCCACTTCAAAATCCAGTTGCGTGCACTTCTGCAGAATTCACCACGCCGATGTCCATCCTGACCTCTTTTTTGGGGGTCAACCACTTCCCTTCGTCGAATTCGCAACATTCCTTGGCCTGACGTTAGGCAAGTTTAACATGCCGAAAGCATATTCATAAACTAAAGAGCCGATGGGTATCACCATTGAACCTACTTCGCACCCTTGGTAGATCATGGGTTATGTCAAGACCGAGTCAACTGGTGCAGAGGGAGATGATGGGTGAGTCCAGCCGTGGGGCAGCTGGGCTCCGATTTGCAACCAGGCCCACGTTTCGGAATGAGAGGACGCCGCCGGCATGGGAGGTCTGTCACGTGACCCCTCGCAAGGCTGCTGGAGAGTAACCGGCCATGGACATTCGTTGTCGAACGGAATCGCGGTGCGAAAGGCACTTTTCACCCGCCAGGGGTTATCGCGAGCTTCGGCTGCAAGGTGTGGCGGTTGCCACGGGACGAGACACCAGGAGCGGCGCCAAGCCGCTGGGGTCTGCGTCAGACTGAGACGGGTATGTGCAGTGCTGGGAGTGCAGCGCTAGTTTCCGAGGAGTGTAGATAGTGTATAAAACGTTGTACAGAACAACTCCGTGTCTGTGTTTTACTCGCAACCGACGACGCCACAAAGGCAATGATCAAAAGTTCCAAAAAGGCTGAACTTACTTTTGAAGTAAAATCTATCCGGTGTGCTACTTTTCTGGAATTCAATAAATGAATGTCCGCAGTATTTTGTGAAAATACCGGAAAACATTGAAGGCGAGTAGGTATCTTTCAAAATAAGCAAATACAGGCAATTCATCTTCAGAAAACTTGCAAAGTTGCAATGTTGAAACATCATCTTTTATTGACGGTATACAACTCCAAATTATGGAAACTGAACACCGTTGTACTCCTTTAGACCAAGGCAAGCCCTCTTGAAAAAGTTCCCATAAAAAAGTAAAAAATGAAAAATCTTCAGAGTGTTACAAGTTACTTGTATGCCTGATAAGAGCCGCCCTTTTTATGAATTTCCTAGCCAAACAACATCGTCAATACGCCAACAACGTTAATAATGATTTGAATGAAGATTAATAGTTATTAAAAAATTAAGCATTTTGTGTTGTGATCTTAATATTGAGATAACAAATGCTTTGTTTTTGTCAACTACCGATTTTGTTTGTAAACCCGCTCAAGGGTAAAATAACATAGCTCTCAACCAAAATAAGATAAATAAATCTAATCTACATTAATAAAATATAATTAGTAAAAATATTTAATAAATAATAAAAGTCATCTACTTTTTTTAAAAAAAAAATTACAAATAATCTGGTTTATTCCTTCCGTAGAAACATACTATCGGTATGGCACACATATATTCGTATTCCGACGTTAAACATGTCTGAAAAACATAAGTATGGGACGTATACCTGTTGTGTCACACTTATAAACCTTTTACTACATTAGAGGCTTATTTCTCACGTTCCAGACTCCCTATCGGTATAGCACTTACAGACTCGTCATGTAGTCATTAAAATTAATTGAAATTTTTTTTCTCTGGTGTGTATCTATGACACATGGATTAGTGAAAAATTTGACTCCTTTGAATCAGTATGACGGATATTCAGCGATACCGAAACGGTATGGCATGATCATAATCAGCGATACATTTTTTTCTATCATTGGATAAAAAATAACTTTGAACTCGTAATCGAAGTGGTCAAAAAATGACACGTTGAATTCAGTATAGCGGAAAGTTCGAGTCGCCTCTCGGTATGGCATACAACTCCTTCACACTTTATCTAATAAACAATATAGAAAAAGAATTAGCTGAGTTCTCACTCCCCAAGAGCATGGTTTTTTCGACCAATTTAAAAACTTGACACCTACAGGCCGCCATACTTTCGTCTCCTTGTTCCTCATTACACTGGCTAACTTCTCAAGAACGTTTAGCTTTGGTTTCGTCGTACGTGGCTTTTCCTGCTGGCTCCCCGTCTAAGACAATCATTAAAATTCAAACGAAATTTCAAAGAAAATCTAATTAAAAATATTAAGAAAACATTCCACAGCATTAAGAAAATAATAATAGCATAAGAAATAACTATTTTGTTAACGTTATGTGTGCCTAAGTGCTACACAATAACTAATAAGTTACATTTATGTTAAAATTGTTAGTTTTAGTTAGTGCTATTACGAAAAACTCGCTGCCCCTTTTACGACTGCTTTAGCCAGAAGGCAGCAACTTGCTGTATACCCAATTAAAAAAATAAATTCCCACCTCATAAGGGGGTACTATGAAGGGGAAATACACCGAAATGTAAAGAAACCTGGTACAGCCATGCGTATTGAAATAAAGAGATCAGGAACCAATCAGAATACGGCGCTCCGGTCGGTAACGTTTGTATCAGACAACCAGAGTGGCATTGATGTTAGATCAGTTAGTACTGCTACAACGGCAGGTTATCACGATTTAAGTGAGTTTGGACGTGTTGTTATAATTCGTGCAAGAGAGATGGGGCATAGCATCTCCGAGGTCGCGATATGACATTTGGATTTACCCTTACGACCGTTTCACGAGTGTACCGTGAATATCGGGAATCCGGTAGAACATCAAACCTCCAGCTTCGCTGTGGCCGCAGCATGATCGAGCACTAACGGGAGCTACGACGCCTAAAGAGAATCATTACACGTGACAGAAGTGCAAATCTTCCGCCAATTGCTGCAAATTTCAATGCTGGGCCATAAACAAGTGTCAGCGTGCGAACCGTTCAACGAGACATCGATATGCGGTGTCGGAGCCAAAGGCCCACTGGTGTACTCTTGATTACTGCACGACACCAAGCTATACGCCACGCATGGGCCCTTCAACACCGACATTTCACTGTTGATGACTGGAAACATGTTGCCTGGTATGACGAGTATCGTTTCAGTTGGTTTAGAGCGGATAGACATGCACGAGTATGACGACCTCACTCATCCATGGACCCTGCATGTTAACATGGGACTGTTCAAGCTGGTGGAGGCTCCGTGATGGTATGGGACATGTGCAGTTGAAGTGATATGGAACCCCTGATACAAATAAATACGATTCTTACTGATGACACGTACGTAAGCATCCTATTTGATTACCTGCACTTATTCATGTTCATTGTTTATCCCGACGGACGTGGGCAATTCCAGCAGGACAATGCGACAGCCCACTCGTCCAGAATTGCTACAGTAGCTCCAGGAAAATCCATGCCACGTCGTGTTGCGGCACTTGTGCGTGCTCGCGGAGGCCCTACACGAATATTAGCTGTAGCAGTTTTCTTACTCTTCAGTGTAATAATAATACTAATAATAGTTATTAATAATAATTATAATAAATAATTAAATTGTGTTACTACGCCTTCGCGTTTCACATGAATCACAAATAGTTTTCTTTAATACTATAATTTACTTATATTTTATGCTTTCTATAATCTCATGGCTTGATCTAAAATGGGTGTGTGCAATTTGAGTGCATATTCGAACTCATCCCAGAAAAAAAAGTGCGCCAGTCTGAAGAGCCACGTACCAACACTGGCATGTAAATCGAGAAGCGACATGAGCCTAGGGCAGTCCTACGCAGCGTTTTGCAGTTCCTCTGACCTCGTGGGCCGCGCCCGAGCCACTCATGTCAAATGCGGAGAAATTGAAGGGTGGTGATGGGGAAATTCTAGAAATTGGAACTACCAATTAGAATGCGCAATTGGAACCATAGCGCGTAAATGAAAGCGCAATCGACGAGAAGATGACGTTCACAAACAGTTCAAGTAAACAGTTCAAGCCCTTCTGTATTATATTGGAAATGTTTGTTGTCTGTGTATGGCAATGTCAAATTCAAACTACATCGAATTATACATATTTGATTTTCACACCAAATGTTATAATTGTTTGTAGGGCTGATACTGTAATTCGTTTTGTTACGAATTAATCACAAATATAGTGTTTTGCCGAACATAAAATTATGATACTGAGATGTTTTTGTGTGATGGCAGCAATAAAATATTTCTTCATTAATTATGTTTAATTAAATAAGACGAGTCTCTCAAAGCTAAAACACTGTTAAAAACCATGTTTATTTTCTGCTTTAATTTCTGACAAGAGTATATTATATATTTCTGATATAAAATCAACGAACACAATATATTAATCATTTTCGAAATTGTACAAAATTTTAAGCCTTCTGCGTTCTATTTAACAAGACCCATGGTAATTTCATGATTGCCCGTAACATAACATCGGTGAGTTTTGTTCGTTGATATCTTTAATTCATATTTGTAATGGGGGAAAATGGTCAGAAATAATGCTGCTAAATATTACCCTTTTTGCAATTGACTTTATTCCATTTATAAGTCTTGATGTGAGAGATTGCTCTTATATTTTTCATTTTGCTATCAAGTGGAGATTATAACATTCCTAGTGAGCAATCAATTGTCAAATTATATTTTTTCTTAGAATTAATTAATAAAGTTTTAAAAAATGCCACTGCTTTAATATCTTGCTTAAGAGTCACCATGACCATCAACTAAAAAAATTACATACAGTGGTGGAGATGCAGCAGTGCACAGAAGAACATAAACGGTGAATTATGGCCCTTGTAGATTAATATACGGGGCGTCGCCCATTTAAATAAGTGAGAAAATGATTTCACAGCATTAGACGTCGAGGCATTCAATCTACGCGCCGCGTCGTGCAACGTCAGACTTCTCCCCTCCTCGCAAAGCATCCTAAGCCTTACCACTACCACTACGACTTTCGGCGCTCTCTCGGGCAGACCGTCGGCTCGTAAGCGCAGAGTGCCCGCTGCTGGCCTAAGGGCTACCGGGGCGCGATGGTCGGGTGCACGAGCGCTCTTCACGGGGAAAAGCCCCTGGGAATGGTACATGTGCCAATAGCAGCCGGGGAGGAGGTGGGGCAATATTGAAAAAAGTAGCCGAGAAAGAATCGGTAACCAACCAGTATTAGAAAATCTGTGTCTTTTGCAACCTCACTAATTTTGTATTAATGTGTGTTCTTCTATTATAGAATTTGTGTCACAAGTGCCAAGGGAAACTCCTGAATCAGTGGAACAACCTGCCCGGATTGCATTTCTGCTAACTTTAAATGGCCGGGCGTTACGACAAGTGCAGCGTTTAATCAAAGCTCTCTTTCATGTGGATCACTATTTTTATATTCATGTGGATGCGGTAAGTACAAATGTGTCAGATGTTGCTTCTGATTAATTGTTAGCGCATTTTAATTTTGGGGACGTTTGCTCTTGTTTTCATAGACGTTTATGTGTTAAAAATATTGAAGCAGGTTCTGTAACACATTATGTTTTTGAGAAGAGATTTTCGCATGACTAAGGATCGCATACTATACTTCGCGATACTAAGGATCGCATCGTATACTGTGGAGCAATTATGAATAACTGTTTTCTATACGTTTGCATGTTTTGTTTAAATAAACTATTTTGTATTCTACTTGTGTGTTCTTTGCTTGTGTATATCTTAACTGTTATGTCAAAAGGATCCCGAAACGTTAAAATATACTTTTGTAAAATAACTTAGTATCACCAAAATCTATATAGGAGAGCGTTCTATGTTTGTGTACTAGTATGTGTATCGATTGTTTTACATTTTATTTTTTGTCCGTCCAGTGTTTGTAGTTTGTACGTATGGTGCACATTTCACTATTGAAGGTGGTGAGGTGTAACTAGTGTCATATTCCACCGTATAGTAGCAGCACTCGCACAGGAGCCTACAAATGCACGCGTTGTAGCCATTTCATAAGAGCACTGTCGTAAGATCACGTAGGAGTAGACATCACGAAAAGCAACCGGACAGCGCTGTACGAGTTGGTTCCTATGGACAAAAGGCGTGACCACTACAGACATTCATCAGCGCTTGGTGGCAGTCTGTGGGGAACATGTGCAGTCGCGGAAGACATGTTATTACTGGGTGGAAGGCACATGGGTGGACAAGGGAACCAAGTGCAAAGCAATGTGAGTTCTGGAAGAACTGGGCACAGCTGTCAACGCATGGGTACGTGCTACTCCGATAGAATGAATTCAGGCTGGTCTGGAGAGACTGACATTGATGGCAAAAGTGCATACAGTTATAAGGAGATTATGATAAGAAGATGGCCGTAACAACTGATGTTTAATGTACTTCATTTTTTAGAAAAAATAAAGTGTAAAACAATATAGTATGCTCTTCGTAGTATTACTTAAATAATATATTATGTATTAACGGAAACGTTCAGTATTTCTAGATAGTCTGAATTAAGCTGATATGAATAACTGTTTTGTGTAAGTTTGTATGTTTTGTTTATCCTAACGTTTATATTCTATATTGTACTGTGTACTTAACACAGAAATTTGAAATTGATAAACTTTTTAGACAAATGAAATTAAATTGAAAAATTGAATACAATTTTCGCATTCCAAGACTCAGTACAATTATTTTCACATCTATAAGAAATGAATGCCATGCGCGCTTGCAAAAATAATGTCAAATACACTGAACAGCCAAAAAAACTGGTGCATCTGCCTAATATCGTGTAGGGCTCCCGCGAGTACGCAGGAGTGCCGCAATACGACGTGGCATGGACTCTTCTAATGTCTGAAGTAGTGCTGGAGGTAATTGACACATGAATCCTGTAGGGCTGTCCATAAACTCGTAAGGGGATTGAGATCTCTTCTGAACAGCACGCTGAAAGGCATCCAAGAAGCGTTTAAATTCAGACGAGTGTTTCTGGAGCCACTCTATAGCAATTTTGGCCTTGTGGACTATCTCATTGTCCTGTTGGTGTTGCGAAAGTTCGTCAGGATGCACAATGGACGTGAATTTGTGCAAGTGATCAAACAGGATGCTTACGTACTTGTCACTTTTCAGAGCCGTATCTAGACGTTTCAGGGGTCACATATCACTCCAATTGCACACGCGCCATACCATCACAGAGCCTCCACCAGCTTGAACTGCCCTTTGTAGACATGCAGGGTCCATGGATTCATGAGGTTGTCACCATACTCGTACACGTCCATCCGCTCATAACAATGTGAAACGAAACTCGTCAGACCAGGCAACGTGTTTCCAGTCGTTAACAGTCCAGTGTCGGTGTTGCCGGTCCCAGGCGAGGCGTAAAGCTTGGTGTCGTGCACACGAGAGGGCCTTCGTCTCCGAAACCCCATATCGATAATATCTCGTTGAATGGTTCGCTCGCTGACACTTGTTGATGGTCCAGCATTGAATTATGCAGTAATTTGCGGAATGGTTGCACTTCTGTCACGTGTAATGATTCTCCTCAGTCGCTGTCGATCCCGTTCGTGCACGATCTTTTTGCCACCGTAGCGATGCCGGATGTTTGATGTTTTACCTGATTCCCGATATTCACCTTACGCTCGTGTAATAGTCGTGCAGGAAAATCCAAATTTCATCGGAGATGCTATGCCCCTCTCTCTTGCGCACTCATTTAAATCGTGATAAGCTGCCATTGGTAAGTAGCACTTACCGATCTAACAACAATGCCAGACTAATTGTCTTATAAAGTCGTTGCCCACCGAAGCTCTCATTGGCTCCAACTTTTAAGTTCAATACGTATGGCTGTACCAATTTCTTTGGCTCTTCAGTGTATTTCAACGTCTGTAACAACGTATGTAGCGGAAACGTGGAATTGTTGCGCGAGGTGTCGTAAATTTTGCTCAAATGCATTCTTTATTTCGTGGAATATATATATATATATATATATATATATATATATATATATATATATACTGGGCTAGACCATCTCGAATATATTCTAAACAGTTCAAGATAATATGATGGCTTTTTCACCAAACGATTCAGGACTTTCGAGTTCTTCAGTACTACTTACTACTACTTCAGTACTATCATATATTTGAGTTAAATATATTGGACTATTTTTTTTTTTTTTTTTTTTTTTTTTTTTTTTTGTCAATGGAACGCTATACGTTAAGAGACGATTAAGTCTTCAGACGACAAATTCTTCAATATTCCATATATATTTGTATTTGATTGTTATAATTTGAGCCATTGTAGAATAGTTAACGGAACAAAAGAGAACGTAATCCGGCGTCATAAGAAATGCAAGTACTCGGAACTTCGTGGCTTGGCGACGAGTGGCTCAGCGGACTCCAACCTGCTGGCGGAGATCAGTGGTGACCAAATACTAAGTCGAATTCTAGAAACGTCCCGGTGAAGATCTCGAATGTTACAAGCATTCAAGGTTCACATTTCGTCCACAAAAATCAAAGGAGCTAGGAAACCACCGATATTTCTCATTAGCAACATCATTAATCAGGCAGATCAAAACATCTTCGATTTTTAGAAGAGGCATACTTGTATCGTGTTTGCTAGCGTACGTCTTGCGAAATACGGTCCATAGTATTATTACTGTGGACTCTGACTTCATTGGGTTCGATCTGATGTTGCCTGAAAAAGCTGACCCGTTGGTCGTCACACTGTGGCGATTTAACTGAGGCCCCTGAGCGATCCCTCTTGTCAGGATAGCCCCATCAGCTGTGGCACTCCCACACGTGGATTCGGGACGAGCTGAAATCGGGGCGAGCTTATTTTCTGTGCTGCTTGGGTAGGGGAATGTTGGATGGCTGGCGTGGCAATGAAATGATATCCTGACGCGTGATATGAGCACTTTTATTCACCGCATCAGCGCGTTGCCCTCAAGGTGCACAGATGCAGATGGTTTACGGAGTTGACTTGGAGTTGTCAGTCGGCGCATCTGCGAGTGCCGCCGAAGGAGCAAGTCAATGTCTCCACACAGCTGTGAAGCTCCTTTTTCGTCGCTCGGCACCCTTTTTCATCCAGGCTCCATTCTGTCTCCGCAACCGTCTCCGTCCACATCAAGTTTGGCATTTACACACTATTACTTCCGGCATATCTGTTCTGTCGCGATTCGTCTCGCGACTCACTCGTCACGCGATGTCGTGAACTTCTGAGTGTATAGATCTTCTACTCATCTTGTGTACGAATATCCACGAACACTTGCAGCTTCCCTCTCACGCCACGGCGTCTCACTCCCCGAGAGCTCCTCTCACACATCTGACCTCTTCGTGAATCTTATCCCTTCTCTCACACGACCGGCCCCTTCGCGAGTCTTATCGCTTCTCTCGTTCTCTCTCCGTTGTTCACTTTCACTCGTCTTCCCCTTTAGTCTCGTGTTTCCTATCGTCAGTCTAATTGGTTCTTGCCCCGTGTAGTCGGTCAAATTTAGTCATGTGCAAGGTGAATCCCGTAAATTGTCAGTGAACTCTTGGGGATGTCTTTCGTCATTTTACTCCCTTTCTTTCCTTGCCGTGCCGTCACGACGTCTTCCACGGGGTATCACTTTACATTCATCAATGTCCTACGCTATCGAAGGAACAGGTATTGGCTAGCAGAGGGATTTCCAAGTCTAAATATTAATGGGAGACACTGAAAAAGCCACGTGAAGGCACAGCCAAACATAGATTGTCAATGTTCAAAAGAAAAATCGCGAAAAACGAAAAATTCGAAAACGAGTCAATTCAGAATTTTCTGATACGAGCCAAAGGTTTAAATTGTAGCATTACAGAGTTGGGTTGTAAACTAGACGATGAAGAGCTCTTTCACTACATAATTGACGGTTTACCTAAAGAATATAGTGCAGTGACGACAACTCTACATGTAAATCCTGACGTGTATTTCGAAACAGTACGTGAAAGTTTAATAAGATACAAGAAGAACTATTTACAGTACAATGACAGAGCTCTTAGAACTAAAGAAGTAAAAAAAATGTTATGTTTGTGGAAAATTATACCATTTTGCGAAAGATTGCTGGCACAGACAAGATAAACGAAAAAATAAATTATAAACAATTTCATAGTTCGAAAGAAGAGTGTAAGCTCCGTAATTCAAATATAAGTAAACAAAAAACGAAGGAACATTGAAACATTGAACATGCAATGGTCACAAAAGGAGGAAATGAATTTTTTTACCAAACAAGCAGCAGTTGGTTATTAGATTCGGCACGTATTTCTCACATGACTCCCGAACATCATCTTGTACAAGATCATCAATGTAGAAATCACGACGGCAGATTCCGTGCAGGACCTGCAATCGCAAAGTATAGGTAACATTATAGGATTTTGTTTAGCAAGTGATGAAGAAGTTAAGAGTTTGAAAATGGAAAATGTCATATGCGTGCCAAATTTAAATTCAAACCTATCAATACCAAATATAGTGAGAAGAACAAGAAAGTATTTTTTGATATCAATGGTTACCATATGGACACAAGGAGTTAATTGCAAAAGGTTCATTCGAAAATGACGTTTTTGCTCTAAAAATGGGAATTAACAAAAACGATATTAACAAACAGATAAGACATTACTGATTGATGCACATTTACCGAGCAGATTTTGGGCGCAAGCAGCATCAACTGCAACTTACCTTTATAACGCCAAGTAGCAAGAGAAATGGCGCACCTTTCAAAATATGGACAGGTATCAAACCTAACCTTAAGCATTTCCGTATATTCGAATGCAAAGTTTATTACAATACAGTAAATAACTGGAGAAGGAAATTGGACGATCGCGCGAAATTGGAGACCTTTATTGGATATTACAGAAACAAAAGAGCCTACAGAGTGTTTGTTCGCGCTGAAGTTAACGAGTCTAGGGACATTGCGTTTTTCGAGAATGAATCGGGTTTCCAAATCTTGAAGAATGAAGAATGTGATGATTTTAAATCTAATAATTTTATTTATAGGAATGGATGGCTAGAAAACGATAAAGATGATATGAGCGAAGGCACCACAAAAGAAGACGTATCTCTTAATGTCAAGGATATAAACTTAGCACGAGAAAATGAAACTCAACATCAATCTGTTGTTGCGGAAGAATGTGAAGAGAGGACATCTGAAGATGGAAAGAGAATGAAAGAAGTACTTCCTGAAGCGATAGGGGAGATATTTTCTGATAATGAAATGAATCACTGTGTCTTTCGATAATTAACGAGAATTATAAAACCTAAAAAGGTATCAAGCTACCTATGATTGCGAAAAAAACATCTGCGGCGAGAAATTGCCTCGAAACTACAAAGAGGCTGTTACGTTAAATGAAAGTGAGAATGGGAAAGTGCCATTTCACATGAATTGGATTGCTTGAAAAAATATAATACGTGGGAAATAGTAGATACTTCCCTGAAAGGAGAGCTCAAGATATTAAATAATAAATGGTATTTAAGAAAAAACTTGCAAATGGTAAATGCAAATATAAAGCGCTATTAATGGTAGGTCCGCCACAAACCTGCGGTTTAGATTACGACTCGGCATGTCCAGTTGTGCGAATGGCTGCAATGAAAAATGTGTCATACGCTTCGTTGATGTCGGGACTGCTTATTTGAATGGTGAGGTCGAACGGGATGTGTTCATGAAGATACCGAATTGTGTAGATGTTCCAAAAGGTAAGATACTGAAGTTACGTAAACGGTTGTATGGTTCACTGGAAGCAGGCAGGTGTTGGATTAAGAGACTATGCGATATTTTGAAAGAATGCGGACTTAAACCATCCGACAGTGATCCGTGTGTTTATACAAACCAAAATCCCAAAGAGTTCATTACGATTAATTTCTACGTAGACGATTGTTTGATTGTTGGTCAAAATCATAATCTGATTGATGATCTAGTTTGCAAACTCCGAAGAAAACTCACTATCACAGAACTGGATGGAGTTCACACCGAAAACTTTTTAGGAATCAGTTTAAGAAAATATTCAGACGGGTACACGTTGGACCAAACGAGATACAATAGATAAAATGGATAAAACGAGATAAAGAAAATTCTAAGGATTCTAATTATATTGTGCGGAATCATGTCCTCCTCGTTGCCGAGTGCCAGTAACAATAATGTGGTTACGCCGCGACTGGTTCTCAAGGTAATCCACCTTGCGTACCAGCCGCTCGTTCGCTGTCTGCAGCTACTGCACTTTAGACTCGTAATCCTAGCCTTATAAATTATCTCCTTGTGTAATTTATTGATGGTTTCGATGATATCGACGTTAGTTGGGGGCTTGGATTCAGCTTCTGCCACTGGTGAGAGGCCCCACAGTATTAATCGCGCAACTTTCCTTGAACAATGACCTTGCTTCCTCCTCTGTGGCACAATAAACAGTTGAAGTCAAAAGTTCGTAGTGAGCACTAATGACAACATTCCAAACACATTTTCACTGGCGCGAAATAGAAACTATTTTCTGTTGAAGACGAGAACTTCAGTCCGTGTTTTCTCCAAAATATGTAAATAAATTACCAAAGTAGCTGAAGATCCATCACAGGAGGTACCTCAAACTCTTGAGAAAATTAGAACGAAAATTATTGACGAAGTTACGAAGGCATAACTGATTCTCCTGAGATTGGCATTTCTTCATAAAATCTAGTGGCCGATTTCGTAACTAATACCTCCACTCTACCCGCATTTCTTCAAACCATTGTTCAAGGAAAGTTACACGAGTAATAATTACTCTAGCTACAGTAGGATAAAGACCGAAAATTGTAATTCCCCCAGTCTCTCAAAGGCAACCGGTAAGGAGGTAGTCCAGTGCTCTATGCTGACCGCCTGTGGGGTTTTTTAAGTATAGTTGCAGTTAAAGTTACTAAAACTCGTGGTTTAAAAATAGTCCAAAAATCCGATTTAAATCATTGATGAATGATTTTTCTAAATCTTGAGACTTCTCAGAGTTTTGAGAATCTCAGACGTACGTCTTCAATTAATGTTTTGGCTGTATATATCCTGTTGTTTAGTGTTATTGTGTGTCGCATATCTGAAAGTATGGGAAACAATTTTAGAAAGCTATACTACAGAAAGTGCAAGAAAAGATTTTTGGTATATAGCTCAGCAACATTGAGGGCATTGTTTAACCATACCTCGCTAGTATACATACTAGCAGGTATGGTTTATCTCAGGTGGCATGGCAAAGCTACCTCTCCCTTCTCCCAGGGAAGAGCACGATTCACCTCGAGAAACCACTCATTCGGGGACTGAAGAGGCTGCCAACCTGCTTTTGTACAAACATTTGAACCCGAAGAAAAATCTGTAAAAGTAATTACATTCGTTTTGAATAAAATTTGTAGCTACATACGTGTTATTTATGCCACATTTCTGGATTCTAAATAATGTGTACATAATTCTTTAAAATGACCATAATAAAATAATTTCATTTATTTTAAGAAAGTTAAAAATTATTGTTGAGAGATTGAATATATTCGTGAAGGCAGTTGTTTTGAAAAACAGGGGCCCCAGTGGATATTTTGCCCCAGGCCTCTTGTTTTTAGTGGGAGCCCCTGTTCATTGAACATGTTTGGGATGCGGATGGTCGTAGGAATGTGTTCGTCACGATTCTCAAGCTACCACTCTTCCCCTTCGTGGACTCGTATAAAACAACATGGAGTGAGTTTTCCCGCCTTGGATTCCATAACATGACTTTTGGTACACCTGTTTGGGACTCGTTAAAACTTCACAATATATTGAATTCTAAAGTTTAGGGATCGTATATACAGATACATAAACGTAATCACTTGTAAGTTGGTTAATATGGAAATATGTGTACATTCTAGTAATTCTGTGTATATTCTAAGTTTTAACAAAGTGTGTAACAATGACGTTCTGGTTAAATCAGGCTTGGTTTTACAAAAATGTAACATAATTATTGTAATATCCCTCCCGCCCACCATTCTTTCACAACAAATATCGATATAATCATATATTATTCCACGGTTGCAGATGTGTCGAAGTCGCATATTTTGTGCTTGTAACATTTTTGTAATATTAGTTGAAAGTGTGGCTCTCTTACCATTCATGTACCAGTGAGGTTGTAATCTATTAATTATATTATTCTTGTTCTTATATTTTTAGAGACAGGACTACTTATTTCGTGAGTTGTTGCCATTGGAAAATACGCTACCTAATGTTCGCCTTGCCAGACGAAGGTATGCAACAATATGGGGCGGAGCTTCTCTTCTTCAAATGCTACTCGCATCAATTAGCGAACTTTTGAAAATAGACTGGCAGTGGGATTTTATTATAAATTTGAGTGAATCTGATTTTCCTGTAAAGTAAGTATTCATTTCTAATGTTATCAGATAGTGTATTTAATACCTGAAACTTATTTGTGTATTCTTTCTTCCAAGAACAAACCTTCAATTAGTTGAATTTCTGACTGCCAACAAGGAACGTAACTTTGTTAAATCACATGGGCGAGAGGTCCAGAGATTTATTCAGAAACAAGGATTGGACAAAACGTTTGTTGAATGTGATGCTCATATGTGGAGAATAGGAGACCGCCACTTGCCATGGGGTATTCAAGTGGACGGTGGGAGTGATTGGGTGGCCTTGTCGAGGCCCTTTGCCTCGTACGTGGCCAATACTGTAGATCAGTTACTGCGAGGACTGAAGGTTGTTTTTAAACATACTCTTCTGCCTGCTGAGGTAACTATATATTATTGAAATAGTTTGTAAGTTTTCAGTATATACTATATTAATTATTATGTTATTGATATAGTTTGTATTTAATCATTTCTTAGCTCTTTTTATTTTATCATTATTATGATAAGGATACCGATAAAGCGGCCGTCTCAGGGGTGATGCGTACGTTTTGTGTTGCCACTATGTTGAATCTTGAGAAAAATTGTAAGAGAAAGAAAAAAATCATCCTTTTATTACTAAATGTCATTAAACTCATTACATTAACAAAGTACAGGAATATAGTATCCAAAAAGAAAACTCTGAAAACATACATTCAGATTTACATCGTACTTTTACTTATATTTTGGCATGTTGTCCTCCAGAACATAAGTGGAATGAATCAGAAAACAACAAATTTAGAGATTCAACGTCAACACAAACCAAGTAAAGTTAATTAATTCCGAAAATAAAGACTACTTGGGATTATTAAGTTTGTAGAACTTCAAAATAATGTCAAATGAAAATATTTTTGTCTAATATATTTCATAATTTGGTAAAGGAAATTCTGCAGTGGTTCCCCTGTAAAACTTCTTTAGCTTTCAATGGAGTGTTTCGTCATGATACCAAGTGACTGCTGATTCTTTTAATTTATCTATTTAACTGTCACTCCCACAAATCATGTCCAAGGAAATCCAGATTTAACAAAGCAACAACCAAATGTTCAACAATAGTTGGGAAGTAGTACAATGCCATTAGTAGTAATACCGTCTATGTAATGACAATCAAACGGTGCGCTGTTTCACCCTTGATCAAATAAGTTACCTAAGTTACTTCAGTCAGATATCCGAAAGTTGTATTCTGAGAATGATTCGAAGTAAATAATTTAGAGTGATATTTACTATTTCCTGTGGTACCAATCTCACAAAAAAGTCTAGCGTGTTGGCGTAGAGAAACAATGTTCTGGACGTCATTCAAATTAATTGTATGCAGATTACCTAAATCAAATATTTTAAATTCTATTATACTCTCATTCTTACGATCGATCTTTAGTTACATTATTATATCCCTTTAACTGTAATCGCTACTGGAGCATTCCACCACGTTCGTGCGTCCTCGGTGTTTTATCAGATTCAACGTCATGAAAACGTGGCACGCAGCGCCTTGTCCTGCAGCGTCGATCACGGACCCAGAGAAAACCCTCCGCTGGCGCCTGGATCGTCCGGCTGCATAGGTGGCGGTGGCGTGGCTACGCTGACGTGGCCCCACACACTTGTACGCCGGCTCACAAACGTACATTCGTGTCACAGGACGGGCTCCCAGACATTCCGTTAACACTGAGTGCTTTCGGCGTACCTCCTATCTGGCCCCGTGGTCATTTCATTCGTAAACCCTCTGCCTCTGCCCACCCAACCCCGGGTCTACCCTACAGATCTGCGATTTGACCGGTCCGCGCTCGCTCGCCCCTGTCTCTGGAGAGCATGCGCTCGGCCGTCCTGGGCAGCCGGTTGCAGGCTCCCGGTCGCCAGTGCCCGGCCGAGACTGCTGAGCGCTCGATGTTATCAACCTAGTGTATCCAACCTATGAGTTAAAAATCACAACTACAAACGTTTTTCGATTTTTGATCAAGTTTTAGGCATTTAGATTTTAGGACGAGGTCTTGTACTGAACTCCAGGGTGAGTGGGGGGACCCACGCTGTGTCATCACCCACTATATCTCTGTAGTAACGCTGGCACTCCGATGGAGTGTCCCCTTGTTGGGCTCCGTGGCGGGTGAAGACAACGGGGATGAATCCTTAATCATCTCCATGGATAATAAACCTTCTCCCCCGCCCTCTTCCGCAGGGAAGATGAGATATCCGGGACGAACTATTGATTGAAATAGCTCTTTTGCAAATGATGACCGACTGAAAGAGCCTTGTTTCCTCCTCATGGCATGCGCCGAGGAAGAATAAACGTTTAAAAACGTAAGTGCTGTCCGTCTGGCACGAGCCATAGAGGAAACATACGGGAAGCTCTCAGCGGTCGTGCGACAGAGAAATGGAACGATTCACCTTGAAGCACGTACCGACGAGCAGATAGAGACATTAAAAACCAAGGAAATTGTCTGCCTCCAGGTGGTAGTGACGACGCACCCAACTTTGAACCTGTGCAAAGGCATAGTGAACCACGCAGACATTGCTTCCGAAAATGAAAAAGGAACTAATAACATTTTTCAAAAGTCAGGGCGTGACTGACGTCTACAGGATATACCCAGCAACGATGTATGTCGGTAATCCTAATGTTTGGGAAGTGCGATACATCAGTGTACGATCCACATCTCTGCGCTACACTACCGCACTCTATCAATTGTGAAGGTGGCCATCCAGCCAACTACGATCAGTGCCTTACCTTTCTCCGAGAAAGAGAAATTCAGAAGATAAGAGTCACCGAAAAGGTTTCCTTCCCCGAGGTCAAACGCCGGCTTCTTCTTTGGTCCTATCTTCCATATACGGAAGTTAGGTGACCCATAACGGGTTTTCTTGAGATAAATTATTCAGGGTGGTTTCCCGTTGCCTTCCTTGATATGATGATGATAGGGGGTGAAAGGACGAACACAATACAATCATGCCCGAGGCGGGACTCGAAACCGCGATCTTTCGGTACGAGATCGCTACGGCACTACTGCCTTAGCGATCTCGGCCACCGGATCGGCCAAACGCCGGCACCAGGCTAGAAATCCAGCAGACCTGTCACGATCCTTGTCCAGGACTTTAAAGATCAAGACCTCAGGGGTAAAGCAAGTTGTCAAACACAACGTGCCCCTGCTCTAGTAGTGCACTTCAGTCATCAGGTATTGCCTATAAACGTCCTTGAAGATACGGCGTGCATCCAAGTGAAAAGGTAATATTACCAACAAAGTTTAAAAAAGACTGAGTAAAAACTCCACCAGTCACAGATCTTTCTACTGAATCCCTTAAGGAAATAGATTCCATATCGCTTCTGAACAAAAATTCTTTATCGAAGTCCCGTCCTCCTACTACTTTCGAGACTCGCATTGAGCGATCCTCCAGCCCATGTAGATTTCGGTCGCCTGTCGCAAAAAAACGGGAATCCTCCCAACACCGGCGACCATCTCCAGCAGCAGTCAGGATGACTCTTCAGTTGACGAGAAGTGCCACGAGAGTTCCTCTACAACTTTTCAGAAGGTGAGAAGGAGAAAAACAGCCAAAGGAGTAATTCCCTACAATGCCTCTCTCGTGGAATTTAAACAGCTTTTGTTCACATTCAGAAGAATTGAGATTGATAATTTCTCGCCATAGACCACCTATAGTCTGCCTTCAAGAAACTCTTCTTCCCCATCATCCCCAACGTTCGAACCGACTTTCAAACTGTAGCCGTTCGGATATACCTACCGTCATTTCGCTAACGGTGTGCAATATGTACATTCCTCCTGCCCAAGTCGTCACAACAAAAACTTGATGTGTTTTCTCAGTTGCCTCCACTTTTCTTATTTGGGGTCTTTAATGCCCACATTCCCGCATGGGATGGCACGAGAACCTGCTCGAGAGGCAATATACTTGAAAATATTGACAACTAGAACAACACAACTACCGAAATAGCTTCTTACGAGAGAGTGACCTTTTCAGCATTATTTGAGGGAAGAGGATTATGCCAATTATTTGGTTTTAATTGGAGACTTTAAAGTGTTTATCAGGCCCTTTTCTGTCAACCCCCTTTTGTAAATAATTGAACGTTTATTTTCAGTTTTACTCACATTTTACTTTGCATTAAAAATGTTTAGTGTGGCACTGCTATAGTGCGTATTTCTCTTAAAATAATTTGACATAGGCGCCAATGGCATTAGCTGTTGATGCGCCGTTAAACTTAAACCATTATCATCATCACGGCTTCCACTGACCGTTTCACACCTTCTGCATGTAATTGTCGTCGGGGTCGTGTTCCCATTGCTTTTCGCAAGTGAATGGTGGTCTGCCATCAATCATGGAATCTAATAACATGTTTATCGGTCGCCCTAACAACGTGTTGTTTGGGCAACAACTTGGCTCTCCCTACCCTGCCCAGCCCCTCCCCTCTCGATCAGCGCCGCCCCGGCTCGCCCTGTCCTGCTAAATGTTTGCTGTGATCACCGTTGCTTCGGCCATCTGTAAACGCCTGCATTGTTGCATACTCTGTTACTTTCCGTAACGGTTTTGTTCTTTATTTACTCAAACTTATGTTTGGTAAATTAAAGTTGTTTTTTTAACAATCCTTTATTTCGATCTTCGTTCATTCGAAAAACTCAACACCGAACATCTTTCCGGAACCATAATCTCTAATGATTTAGCGGCACGACTCGTCCCTCGTCTTGCTTGGCCGCCAGCGAGCAGACGCCCTCTGTTGTAGAACTCCCTCGCCCGGCCCTCACCGTTGGCCTCTGTTTCAAGGGCCACGCCCCAGTTGGGCCGTTTCCATTGTGGTGGGTGGCTTTCCCGCACCCACGTAGTCGTCGCCTCGGAGCCCCTTCCGGCTCGGTTCGTGCGTTCGCGTAGGCCCAACGCTCATGCAGGCTCGCGTCGCCTCTCTCCGGGCGATCCCGCAGCCTCCTCCCAGGCCTCCGACTCTGATCTCTGGTCTCTGGGCGCTCAGAAAGCGCTCTCGTAGCCCACTCGCTACGAGACTCGTACACTCCTGACTGTAGACTCCTGGTGGTGGCCTGCTTACTGGGGACTGCTTGGCAGCGCTTGCGGGCCCGAATGTATACCCAGGCGCCGCCTCTGGCGAAGGCTCGCTCTCCATCTCAGCTTAGGAGAAGCGTGATTACCTCGCGCCGCCGACTAGCGGTGCTGTAGGGAGCGCGCGCTTCCAGGTCACTTGCCCTCCAATTCAAAGTGGCGCGCAACCATAACAAACCTAATAGCGTCTTTGGAAATAAAAAACTGCACCTGGGAGAAAATTTAATTAGAGATTACAACATTTAAATCTTTTTTTTAGATTTCATTCCCTTTTTCTATATATTCGTGAAAAACTGAAACAGTGGACACGTAAATTTTGTTTTAAGGGGTAAGAAAAGGGAAATAGGCGTAGTTATTATTAACTCTCATGTAGACAATATATTTCTCTTGTTTTGGTGGTGAATACCACGAAATTTCATTGTATCAGAATAAAACTAGGTTTGTGCTAAAAAATATTTTTATGTAATAGAAATAATGATTGAAAAAGTTTTTATTAATTAAATTGTGTCCGACAAAATACTCTAATGAAAGTTCGTGGAAAAACCCACTAAACTAGACTTACCCGTTCCAGTCATTAGCCCCAACAAACTGACCAAAATTATAAATGTGTGTATTCACCTAAACATCCATGTGATGATGTAAAAGGACAGATAATAAAAAATGATTTTTTCTTTAGTTTTTTCGTACAATAAGTAATATGAGCTTGTCAGTATGACATAAGTTTGTTTTCATTAAAACCTGTGGACTTTAGAAACTTGCACATTCGAATTGCTCGCTCTTCTTTTGCTGTAGAGATAGTTTCAAAACTATCAGAAGAGAGAAAGTAGTAGTATTTTACTATTGTAGCACCACACTATCGTGTCTCTGTATTACCTGATTTCCCCAGTCTCATCTCTTTTCTGCCTTTGACTTCGACTTGCTCTTAATTTCCTCTCTTATCACGTCACCATCTTCCTCCACTTATCTACCTAATTTTCTTCTCGTGGACATTGTCATCACTAGACATCGGATGTTAAGGTACTAAAAACATAGGTTTTTGGCGCCTAAAAAGGCACTAACATTTTTTACTTATGCCCCGAAAAAGGCATTAAAAACTGAAAATTGGAGGAAAAAAAGAGGATTATATTTCACTGCACTTGCATCTAAAATTACTTAATACCATAAAACAATATGACATGAGAGAATATATGATTAATGAATGATTAGTGAGTGAGAGACTTTGGCATCTTTACAGGATTGAGCTCGGTTACTTTACTTAGAGGCAATGATGAAGTACTTCGCGTGGAGCACAACTCGGGCAACTGCAGGCAGAATGAAGACGCTCCTCACGCTTGGCAGAGATGGACGTATACTGCGCACTTCCCAGAAGAACATCTAGCACGGAAAGATATCAATGTCGGGAGTTGGGCTTGTCCTCAAGAGACACGAGTGCTTTGAATACGACGCGAATCGGTGCTCAGCGCTCACGTAAGCGCCCACCGCTCAACCAAGTGCCTAGAGACCACTTTTTTTATTTGAGCAAAGATATGCGAAAAATGAAATCTGAAGTCACAATGCAAGCTTTTCTGTTCCAAAAATTCAGTGACCTGCAAACCCAAATGGCATGTTCAGTTGGGACAAACAATGGAGATTCGTTACCAGTTGAAAATGTATGTGATTAGTAGAACTTAAAATTATTTGAACTTGTGTTTGAAAACAAGAACAAAAAGAAATACGTATATAAATTTTAAGAAAAAGCATTTAAAAAGTAATATGTTTAAAAAGGCATTTATGTCACAAAATACCAAAAAAGGTAAAATAAAAATTCGTCATAATATTTGGTTTTCCATAATTCATATACTTACATTAATTGCCTTAAAATATGTTCATTAGAATAAAATAGGCATTTTCCTAAACATCCGATGTCAGGTCATCACTTTTTGTTCCTATGATTTGTCAGCCCTCCAGAGTTATCCCTAAATTGGTAATATGAGGAATGAAATATAGTTATTTTACCAATAATTGTGTTGAGTTTTTGCTTGAATATACCAGATATTTATAAGAATATTTAAATTTTATATTATATTTTGCCAACTATTTTAATATATAATGATTAATTTTTCTAATGTTCTTTGATTTTTTACATGTGCCAGACATTCTTCCACACAGTATTAAGAAATTCGAAGTTCTGCAACACTTATGTGGATAACAATTTACATGTTACCAATTGGAAACGACGCCTGGGATGTAAATGTCAGTATAAACACGTCGTAGATTGGTGCGGCTGTAGTCCAAATGATTTCAAACCTGATGATTGGCCACGACTGCAGGTATTGATATTTCTTTTTTCTTTTGTGTTTTTGATGAAAATATTACTCAGAAAATTTTCATATCATACATTTTTCTTAATAATCGTTAATTATATTTACGTATGAATTCTGAATATCTCTGTGCGAGATGCTGACAGATGTGAAGCATAGGCGCTTTAAATACCGTTGTTTTAATAGGTTGTATGTCAAATGTCATATTTATGTATTGTATTTAACGACAAAAAAGGTTCACAAAATAGGCGAAGTATGTGAGAGAAGTACAGTTTTTGCACGTTTTCTTGAGGTACTGAGTCTTTACTCCTACTCATTTACTGCACTTTTTTCAATTATGAATACAATAGCAACGAGCATTTTGGCAACATTTAATAACGAGAAATATTCACTCCCGTGTAATAAAATGATTTATTAATTTCCGGGCACGTTAGCTGCTATTGTCATTAGTCCTCTCAGTGTAATGTATGAGTTTTCGGTAATTCCTTCCCCGCCGGATGGTGAGATTCGGCGCCGACCTACAAGTCGGTCTACGAGGATTTTCCTCTCCTGATGTTTTCCCCCACCTCCCCAGCCAGGACAAACTCTAATCTCCCGTCATGTGTGGTAGTGTGTAGAGCATGTAAGTATGTATATGAAAGTGTGTATGTATAAGGAGAGAGTATGACAAGAAAGAGGAAAAGATCCTGCATGGTCCGTGGCCCGTTTGTTAGGGTACTGCGGCATTTGCCTGGTGTTGATCGAAGAAACCGCGGAAAACTACCAATCAGAGCACCCGACCGCTAGAAGATAGCGTTCAGATAGCTGCTGAAATCGCCCCAGCTGTTGCCGAAAATCTACCACCTTCGGGGACTGAACCGTAGGTCCTCCCAGTCTGCCGTGTAATGGAATCTGTTTGCTTCTTTGACCGAGCTACGGATTTTATTTGATAGTACTGCTGACGAAATGTAACTCTAACGTCACACAGAGAAGAATACTTGTTAAAAAAATATTTGGTATTTTCGATTTATCCAGTACAACTTGTGTATTACTTAGTACATCCATAGTAGTATAGTATACAGTACAACTTGTATACTGAACTACAGAAATACTGGATATATACTGGATATAAAATAAATATGTTTGCTTTGGATAATCAATATAGTATCCAATTCTATAGAAACGATTATGTAATAGAAATGATTTTACCAGGAATTTAAACTTGTCGCTTATAATTGTTTAATGTCATCTGGTAGTGTGTTGTACGTACGTAAATATCTAGTATACAATAATGTAAATGCATTATTCGTGAATTTATTGTAGTAGATGATGATACTGGCAACTGAAGAAATATGATTTCTACTTTGTGATTATAGATATTTGGTGCATGAAAATCTGTTCCCACCCATGAGCATTTGAAAAAAAATGACTAATTTGTAAATAAATAGGATAGGCAATGACAAGATTCCAAGCTCTGTGAAGGGACGCTTGCAGGAATCACGTGAATGGCGTTTGTTTATTATTCGAACATATTTGTCTGCATCTAATAGTGGGTACTACATGTTGTGCTTCCCTAGAATATTACACCGTATCTCAGACGGTATTCGCCAAATACAGCAAACGAACTACGTGAAGGATGATTAAATTTGAAAACATTCTGAATGCGTACCATAAGGAACTTAAATTAGTGATTGGTTCATTTACTCGGGTATTCCATTTCAGGTTTGACAGAATTGAGAGACCCGGAATGATGTTACCTTAACATCAGCCAATTGCATATCTTTCATTTTCATTGGTGCATGCCATTACGAATTTGAAATGTAAAACTTCAAAACGTTTTCGCTTTATTTACTATTAACTTGTTTTTACACAACCAGTTAGAAACATCTGCAAACGCACTGCTTACTGTTGTTTGCAAAGAATATAATTTGTGAAGTGAACTGTTCTTCGGTGTCCTATAGACGGGGACATATCGTATTCATAAAGAAAGAACAGGAAATGGCAGAATATCGAATATTGTGGTATCCCATGTCTAATCGGCTAAGATTATTAAATATATATTAATTTCCCTTCATTGCAGTAAGGTATTTCTACTCTTTGAAATTTATATCGATATGAAAATTTCTAATCGGAGCAGAGGGTAGAGTATCAAATTCCATTCTCTTGATTGATGGCTTGGGCTCATCAAATTTCTACAGTAATAAAATTTCACTCGAAGGTAACTTTAAAAGTTTCTTCTTTCCTTCGAAACGAAAATTTGACTTTTTCCGAAGATTTATTTTCTTAACCCATGTTGGCAAACTCAAAGTGCCCCATATTTCGTGAAAAAATTCCGCTAGTATATTAAAATTTTGAAAAAGTAACTATCAAAACGGGAATTGACAAACATTTAGTTCATTTCTTCGTCTTTTAAATTAAATTTCTAATTAAAATAGATTTCGCAGGGATATAACAATTTTTCACAATGGCTTAGAACGTGGGTTATGGTCAATAAAATGTACTATTTTTAGCTCCTCTTCACATTTTTCTCCAACATCAATAAGCTGATTGAAATTGTAGTAGTAGTGTTCCATTTGAACGATGATGTTATGTTCGCGTTTCATGTACGAACATACCCTCAACTCTTTTAGACCGAGGACGGATTTCGGATCTTTTAATGGAGAGGAAAAATTTGGGCGCTATTATACACACAAAAATATTCGTTTATATTAATGCTTTAAGTTAATTATGCTGCAATTATGTAAACTGTTGTCTATTTTTTTAATTATTTAAATGATTGTTATTGAATGTATTTATTAGATTACTTCAACAGAGAGGTGACGATCCTCGTTTTTTGAACGGTTCGAACTGTAAAATCAGTGATGCATTTTTCTCTGTGAATCATATATAGATATATCAAAAACACTTTTTTTTAAATTTATTATGATCAAAAATTATACAATTGATACAATACAATGATCAATACATTTGAGTATGTCCTACAAATGTAGAATACATATTTTGAATTTACATTAATAAATTCTTTTAATTAAAATGCAATCTTCTGCTTTTGGCAAGATCGAAAATATTTATAGTTTTATTTACTATAATAGGTAATAATAAGAGCCCCCACTTTTATTTCGACTTTAAAAAACTGAATTAAATGCTCTTTAGAAAACAAATATGATAACTTCATCTTCAACATTTGTGTAAACTTTATAAAAACTATGAACTTAATTAACTGTTCAGGAAGTGGGTAAAAATTAATAATAATAATAATAACAATAATAATAATAAATGAAGAAGTTCTGTTTGAAAAACGAGTGGTGCTACAGAATGACACAGACTTTCTCATATTAGTTTTTTTATTTTCTTTGGTCTGGGCTAGCTATTCGGCTAGCCCAGCTGCTATCTATCGCCGCCCAAAGTACATTTTTTAATTTGTTTCTCAATTTTTCGGTTTCCTAGTAGTAGAAGCGAAATGTTTAAAAAAATGTAATTTTTGAAAAATAAAAAGAATACCCCAAAATCGACTGTATGTGATATTAACCAGCACATTCGGCACTATCTTTAAAAAAAGCTTGGAGCTTTTCGAAAACTCAAAGGATTTTTGTGAAAAAGAGCTTTAAATTTCGCATTTTCAGCAACTCTTTAAACGCCATTTTCTTAAAAGCGGCTCCAATTTTTCAACAAAAATTTCCTAATGTGACGAGGTTTTTACTCTTCTTTCATATTCTTATAGTAATGTTTCGGTTAAATTGAGAATTTGTTTTAAAAAATGTACTTTGGGCTGCGATAGATGGTTAGCAGGCAAGAGGATGGGACAAGAATGTAAGTTTGCCCAGACCAACGAAATTAGAAAACTAACTAATACGAGAGTCTGTGCTATTCTGTAGCACCACTAGTTTTTTTCTCGTATACGTGTGTATATTCGGAGTATAAATAGTGTTAAGTAATGCTGCAGTAAATTGATTTCGATATTTCAACGGTAATACACATTTGGGAGTCCCCTGATACCGAAAGTTTTTATTTATTTATGTATTTATTTATTTATTTTTCAGTACGGCTGTCTGGTGTATGTGAACAACACTAGCTATTTCTAAATGTCGATTTGGCCTGAGTCGAAGCTCTGCAATTTTGAAAAACTTTCATTAATTTTTTGAGGGTTCTTTACATGAAGGTCTCTGAACTTTTTCAATTTTGTCTAAAAAATGGCCCCAAATTTTTTATTTTAATTTCTTGTAAAAAGGATGTGAAATACATTTATAAATGTAGCATAGGTCCGATTTTTACTGATCACTGAATTTTTGAAAATTGCAAGAGATTGACATTTTTAGGCGTCTTTCTACAATTACAAAATTGAAGTTAGAGATTTTTCTTTCAAGTAAAATTTTCCTACTTAATTAGTTCATTCGGTTAAGTCAGGCACATTTTTTGAACATTTTATTAGTCTAATGCGTCCATACACTATTTTAAAAAAATCAAAAACAAAAATTTCTCGAAACCCGTATTTTTTTTTCTATTTTCTATAGGCTCCATATTTTTTCTCTAAAATTTTGGGATGTATAGTATTAAATGTATTCTATAAGATGACAATCTCTATTTTGCTCTGTTCTTTTGTTTTTTCAAAAAATTACACCAATGTATATTATTGATTTGTCTCTCACGTTAATATATACATTAGGGGCGATTTGTTCATTTTTTGCATTCATGAGCAGATGCGCTTTAAATGATGAATATAAAGTTTCTCGAAAACTCAATTTTTCTGTGAAAAATGAGCTAAACTTTCTGCATTTTCAGAAACACTCGAACACAATTTTCTTAAAAAAGTCGAAGCTCGAAGTTTTTTCCTTCAAACTTTTTGTACAGATAATGCTAATTGCACTGTTTGTGATGACAAAATTCATTTTGCTGAATTCTTTTGTTTCTTTAAAACTTACACAAATATATTTTTGAAATATCTCTCACGATGTTAATACGCACATTCCCACCGATTGTGTACATTACTGCATTTCTGAATGGCAGTGCTTCAGATAACTTCCAATAAAGTTTTTCGAAATCTCAGTAGTTATCTGTGAAAATGAGCTTCAAATTTCGCATTTACGCTAACGCTTAAACGCCATTTTCGTAAAAATGGCACCAATGTTTTCAACGAAAATTTTCATATATGATGGGGGTTTTACTCTTCAATAATATTCTTAAAGTAAGTTTTCGGTTCTGCTATTAGGAAAACGAAAATTTGAGTAAATGTGAAAAATAATTTTTGGGGCGGCGATAGATGACAGCTGGCAAGAGGATGGGGAACGACTAAAAATCTAGCCCCGATAATAGAAATTAGGAAACTAACTAATACCATAAGGTCTGTGCCATTCTGTAGTGGTTCATTTACAACTGAACCACAAAGGTTTGATGGCGAAAGGAGTTATTAAACTAGTTGTTAAAATTGTTTCTGCTAGAATATTTGCGATGTATGAAAAGATACCAAGGGGGCTCTTATTATATAAATGGCTCATATCACCACCTTTACCTATAATAAACGGGAATTTTTTTTTCTTTTTGAGAGTTAAAATTTGAATGCTATGACACATGATTTTAGGCATGAAACTGTTTAATTTCTAAGTAAATAACGTTGAAAAGGAAAATACAATTAAAAGAGCATTTATTAATAAGGAATATTCACAGTAATGCTGAACATTATCCCGCGCCTTTTCCAACTGAAGTTCACCAAGTTATTATGTATGTTTTTAGCTCAACTTAATAAAATGATTATTCGCGTAATTATTATTATATTTCTTCTCAAAATACAGAAACTAGTAAATCTTTTATATATAAATTTGAAGATCGCGAAATGAAATGTCTAAATATTTTTTTTTAATTTGACCCAAGATTAGGGGTGGGGATTAGGCAAGTTAAGATGAGCTCATGAGTTCTAAGCACGATTCTAGTGCCGAAAATAAACTGCAAGATCATGCTAGTACGCGTCAGTACTGTAATTCATGGCGAGTTCAAGCTAGAACGCAAGACATTACAAGTGTCTCTTTGAGATGTAAATTTGCAAGTGCCAAGTCAAGTTCGAGACGCATGCTCGAGATGCAAAAACCAAGTCTTGCAAGTCAGAGCTTGAGACAGACAGCAAGTGCCTTTATCGAAAAGATGGACACCAAGTATCTTTTGAAAGTCAGAAACCAAGTGCGTCTTGGAAAGGCAAAAACCGAATGATTTTAGAGCCTCACACGCGGCTGAACGAAGGCTTCAAACCCCTCTGATCAAAGTGCCTCGCCCTGATAGCTTAAAATCAGCTATTGGGAGCGGTGGCGGGGCGATCTTCGGGCCAATGGTGCTCATGCGACAAAGAGAAATTTCCGTTGCATTTTCAGTGAGACTGTTCAAAGGCCCATACGTGAGGACAGGGGGGTATGCTTCTTTGTTGTCCTCTGGTTAGTGGAATTTGACGTAGCTGTGGTCTTAACGGCGTACACGGCGATCTTTGAAAATGTTTCTTAAAAAAGGACCTCTGGCCAGCGCACAAGTGAGCGTTACGAATCGCTGGTTTTATGCATTTTTTTGGGGGTTCAAAGGTCTCCGTTTCGCACTTGTGTTCATGAAAAGACTCGGTGTCTTTTTATATACCACACCCGCGCCCGTTTTAAGAAAACCCTATGGCATTGACCATCGCGCGGCGTCGAGTGCTGCCCCGCCCTGCCGAGTCGCGGCAGCTTTTGACTCCTTAGGGCGCCTTCCCACGTCGCCACGGCGGCGCGCTCCCGTCAAGCCCTTCCGACGCCGCCACCACCGCTCGTCACGCTGCTTCGCCGCCCGCCGTAGAAGGGGGTTGGTTTCGATCCTCCGGCGATGACGTACAAAGGCAATACTGTGTGCACCACAAATGACCCGACTATGAGGTGTGGCACAGATGAGTGAAAGTTAAATTTGTGGTTTTGAGGGGAATATGTGGCATTCTTTTAAGAAGAAATTGACCAAAGTTTCTGTCGCAAATGGACAGCTAAAAATTGAGGATTGGGATATAATACACTGAACTCATAATAAACCAATCCAATTGAAAGATTAAGTGAAATGAATTCACCGTTAAGTGGGCAAATTAGATGGTGGCTGAGTGCCTTTGTCAAATAAAAACAAGCAAATTCCAGCGCAGTATGTACATACACTGGCTCTATTAAGTCGGTTGTAGAAAGAATGGGGTGCGCCACGGGTGAGGGGTTCCCACCTTTCCTCATTGAGGGTTTCAGTAATTTTTAAAAAATTGAAGTTTTAAAACATTGTTGAAACAAGAAAATTTAACTTTATAAATAAATAAAGGCAAGTTGACAATAATTTCAGTAGATTTCTATTTTTTCACGCAATTTGTCTATTTTGACTGGGCTACAAAGCAATAACGTATACAAATCGCCGGAAATGTGTATATTAACGGCGTGAGATATATTTCATAAAAATTACATTTTTGTAATTTTTGGTAAATGAAAGAATAGAATAAAATTAATTTTATGTCAGCTTCAACTGGAGCACTAACCGTACGAAAAGTTTGAAGAAAAATTTGGAGCCTTTTTTTATTGTTGTTGAGAAAATTGTGTTTGAGCGTCTGAAAATGTGTAATTTTGACCTGGTTTCACAGAAAACTACTGAGTTTTCAAGAAACTTTATAACACATCATTTAAAGCACATGTACTCGTTAATGCAAGCATGTGAACAAATTCCCGCTAAAGTAAATGCCTGAATTCAAAACGTGAGAGGCTAGACAAAAACATACATTTTCGTAATTTTTGAAGAAGAAAAAACTATAGCACTAACCCTACCAAAGTTTTAAAGAACAAATTTGGAGTCGTTTGCGAGAAAATCTTGTTATTGTTATTTTTTTAATCTTGCATCATTTTAATTAATATTGCTCGAAAACTAAGGAAATTTTCAAAAAATGTACATGAACTTAATGAAAGAACTCACAACGGAGAAAAAATTTCTTTTGAAAGAAAATATTTCTATCTTAAATTTTGTAGTTGTAGAAAGGTGACAAAAAAATTCATACTAAATACATACATAATGTAACTGTGCTATAAACACTAAAAAAACTCTCAGAGCTATTCACCCCAGCATCGGCCCACTGGTAGTCGAGAGGTAAAAACATAAAGAAAATGGCGGGAATTGCCGTAATTCCTGCGTAACACCTCTCGTCGTATTCATTTCACTTCAGTGGCGGGGATAGTGGTGAATCTTCCTCTATGCCACGCTGACAGCCGTTCCGAAGATGCTTTGCCGCTGTCACTCGCCGTTGTCTTCTCGCGATTAGCAGGTCTCCTCCCCCCCCCCCCCCCGCTAAGGGTGTTGGCGGCGGCGGGGGTCCAACTCCCAGACGCTGTTGAAGCCAGGGAGCTACAGCTCCCTGGGTCGTTTTCAACCTGACGAGGTTGCGACAAACTAGTTGACTTGGCGCAGCTAGCGGGAAATTCAATTTATTATTTTTTGTGGGACACGGAAAATTCACATTCGCGTCCTCATAATCAATTTGAACACCACGGAGCGACCAAACTGGGCGGGAATTACTAGCTCACACAAGGAGCGCGCAGCTCGGCGAGAAATTAATTGTCTACAGTCTGCTCCGGCACAAATGTGATAACACATGCATTGCATTTTATTCCCACATCTTATTAAGCAAAGCGAAATCAGTTATTCCTTTTCACATTTAACCGGAGATTCGGCACCGTCCTACCGCCAGCTAGCGGGGTTTTCTACAACCAGGAATCTCTCACCAGCGGGGCACCGTCCCAGCCATGCCCAAGGGTAGGATAGAACAAGGAATGGGAAGGAAAGATCGCACGCAGTCCGTGGCCCGTTTGTTAGGGTACTGCTCCGCCATTTGCCTGGTAGTGATAAGAGAAACCACGCTAAACTACCGATCAGAACAGCCGGCCGCTAGAATTTTCCTCTAGTCAGCGACAATTCGCTACCTAGCTATCTGGCTAGTGTCGAAAATCCTGACGCCGTGAGGAGTGGGACCGTAGGACCTCCCGGTTAGGGGCACTACAGTCACATTACTTGAGGACCTGAGTCACGTCTCCCGGTATGTGTGTGCGTGAAACACCAGAGAGTCAGATTTTGATGCAAGATAAGCTATAATTGAAATGATGCATCTGCGAGAGCACCGCGTGTGCTTGAATTTACTAGCGCGTGTGCCGCAGGATTAAATGTACAAAAGTTGTGGGACCAACAGATTTACTCTGTTCATTATCCTTTAAACCGTTTCATGATGTGTATACCAGATATTCACAAAGTGCATATTCCCGAAGAGGATGATTCCTGTCTGTCACTTGTGCTTTAAGTATGCCGATAGTTCTTCTGGTATGGACAATGATGTAGATCCATTTATTTAGAATATTCACTGTTGTTAACACTTTGATGGACTACTAATATTGTATCATGTTCAACAATCACCTCAGCTTACGAATCCAACATATTGTATGTTATATTTCATTTCATTAATAATAATGTGTTCTCTTGGCTGCGAATGACTGCACCATATTAGTGTCAGCCACTGTATCTGAAGGTGCCAATAACTGTAATTTTTGATTTTGTAAGTTTGAACATTAAAAATAAATTAAAAGCAGAGAGACTTAATATGGACAATTATTATCCTATAACTGTCCTTATTCAGAATACAAGGTCTTAATTAATGTCATAGAGTGAACTCCAGATCCTCAATACAGTTGCGGAGAATTTAGATACAATGTGAGAAAGTATGTGCTTTGGAAGCTTCACTAGTTTGTTTTATTTTCGTATTCTGCGTATATACAGTTAATTTAATTGAAGTTACGAAAAATTCTAATTTTTTCTCGACTAATGTTATCATTTTTTGTAAATATTGTAATATGGCGTGGATAGTCATTTCCCTCATAATCTAGAATATGTACATGTTGGGTATAATAAGTGGATGTTTTTATCATTTAGAATACTTCTCCATATGTCACCTAGTTAACGATTTTTAGTTTTAAATAAGTAAATGTAACTACTAGGGGGCGGATTTTGATGACCTAAATCGCCAAAAATAATCAATAAAATGCTCTTAAAATGTTTAAAAAATGCCCTAAAGCAAAGAAAAATTACGTAAAAAAATGCGGACAAAACCAGTTTGGATAAACAACTCAAGTTGTTGGAGATGATGTAATCATGAATGACTTGTAATGTTGGATTACTGATTTAATCATAGTGGAAATGATATAATGTATGGATGTAATCGAGCCTTCTTCCATTCGTTCAAGTAAACTCAGCTTGTAAACTTTTGGTGTGGACTGTTCTTTGCCAGGAAATCTGTCTTTAGATATCCCAAAATCGCCGAACCGATAATGGCGCTGATAGGCGTCAGAGAAACCTACGTTACATACGACGGCTGACTTTACAATTTCTGAGCGAATAAATCAAATAAACTTCTCAGGAATTTAGTACAGAACATTTCATATCATAATATATTACATTTCATATCATAATATATTATTTGAAGCACGTACCATTAAAAGAATATTAAACTCGATGGAATAAGCAAAAAATGCGTTAAAAATTATGTAAAAAGGTAAAAAAATTACTTAATAGATGACATCGACGAAAAATGCAAAAATAAGTATAAAAATGGGTCTTTTTTTTGTGATAACATAAAATTCTTGTATGTACTAAATGGCATTGTTCTAAAGTGAAAAGAAAAAAATACATTTCATTAAAATCCGCCCCCTAGTAACTACTTACCCCGTACCTGAAATTAAACACTACCGTTTATTCTCATACCTCTACAGCAAAAACGTGTTATTTTATTTTAATTTCTTTTATCAACAAATAATTTTTTAATTAAAAAAAAAAGAAGAAATAAGATTAATTTATACTATCAAAAGAGTTTTGATGTTTCCAGAGCACCAAATTCCAATACAAAAAACATTTTTTTGAAAAAAACAACAAAGAATAACATACCTGTGCCGTAAAACAGTAAAACATGCACAAAAAATCTCAGAACTTCCTCTCAAAAAGCCAATGTTGGTCATTTTTACTTTTTTTCGATTACTGGGCCTATCTTCGCTTTTCCGCCTGTAAAACTACTGATGACTCTTTGAAAATGACTGCAACAATTCTGTGCATTTATTATTGTGTTTATTATACATTGTTATAGCACCCAGTAGTTTTTAGACTGGGGAAAATTGTCAAATTTTTAAAGCTTTACAATTATTTATAAAATAATATATCTTACGCTCACTAAAGATGATTTTTGGCGGTTCCATCGGCACAAAACCCCGTAAGTGTGCTGGTAGTGTGTAGATAATTACAGCACAGTCCTATATCCAACATATTTCAGAATTTGAAAAAAATAGATGTTCGCCGATTATGACATGCAATACAGTTTATTGCAATACACATTGTCGCGCATAACTGGAAAGCATATTATATGCCGGGAGATGACAGTTTTCCCCCGCTGGAATGTGAAATACGGTGCCCGTTGACAACTCGGATTGTGCGGGTTTCGCCTCCAATCGAGTCAAGCTTCAATCGCTCTATTGATCGCCTTACGGTAGCAGTGAAGTGCACGTGTGCGAGTTTGTGTTAGTAGTAGTGGGAGTAGTGTGTGTAGTAATGGGAGGAGGGCACAAGGATGAGGACGGAAAGATAGCGCGCGATCGTTGGCCATAAGACACACCCCATTTGCGTGTTAGTGATACAAGAAACCGTGAAAAACTAGGGAACGCAGCAACCGGTCGCGAGATTTCTCTTCCAGAGTGGTTGAATTCGACCTGATTTTGTAGCTAGAGTCGGAAATCCGCCACCGTCACTGAAACCGTAGAATTTCCCGTTCAACGTCGCCGATATTTTCTGAAACGAATCGATCCTATGTTGTTTCTTAATCAATTCACAAAAAAAGCCAAATCAAAATCAATTATTTTCCCCATTAGGTTTAGAAAGGAAATCATACTGTGTTATCACCTACTCATTCTATATTTATTTTGTACCTCAACAAATTATACTTCACTGGCCGTGGCCGTTAGTCATTGATTGTCAGTCAGCTATTGATCTATTTAAAGTTGCAAGAAAGGTCCATTAGGAATTAGTTAACACTTTTTTGTGTAAATAAATAGTATGTGTTTTCTTCGGCAGAAAGTTCAAAAATAAGTAAATAAATATACGTAAAAGAGCTCTAAAGTATGCTTCTTGTGCTAAAATTCTACTTGTTAAATATTTCGTCTTGAAACGTTCAGACGTTTTAGAAAGGTATGTCAATTAGAAACAAACTTGCAGTTGCATCAGCTTCCCAGCTTGTTTACAACTATATTTATACATTTATTTCAGAATGTACATGCCCCTCTTTTTTTACTGTGTATATTTGTGTGTTTAATCATCTGGTACAGGTGCAAAGGAAAAGAGAAATTCGCACGCTATTATATATATATATATATATATTGTATATATATATAATATTGTATATATTGTGTATTGTTGTAGTGCTGTTAGAAATGCTCATTAAATTCAGCTGACTTCAGACTTTGCAGAAGATAATCTTCTTTGTATTGCTTTAGGGTACGGAGGGACGTCACCTGTTTTTTGCCAGGAAATTTGAACCGATAATAAACCAGGCCATAATTGGTCAAGTTGAAGACTGGCTGTACGGACCGTACCCGACAAGTAAGTGATGTTTCATAGTTACACTGTGCACTAGCTGAAGTACCCCGCGTTCTCCGGATTTATTAATAACATTCCCCTAATATAATAGACTAGCGGATTCACCGAGCGCGAACTCTCGTAAGTTAAACCCCATCCTAATTTTCCCTAAGGTTATCGTGAAACTAAAACATGGGAGCATTTGGTCCGTTCCCATCGTAGTTTCCTCCACAAGCAGGTTCACAGCACTTGTAGACCACGGCAAAACGTTAAATGAATGGTTGCACTACACGCATAAGGAACATTCTTCATTGGTATCAAGCAACTATTAATAGTACTTCTACTTGATGCTGCGAGTGCGAATCTTGAGTTAATAATTATGTAAGTAAACCTCGTCAGTCTGCGCAAACAACTGTGTACACATAAAAACGTAAATATAAGATGGAGCTTTCTAAGCTTTTTAATCGTTACGTCACAAAGATGGCCACCACCAAGGGTTGAAATACAGTTCATGGAGGAATATATTATGTATTCATCCGTGTATATGTGATATTGATAGTATCGATAAGCGCCGAACCGGCAACATGTAATACAATGTCAATGAATATCTCATCTTGTAGATTATAATGCGAGAAAAGTTGCTTTCAAGCCTTTGGGTTTTTTAAAACAAATCCTTCATATTTTTAAAGTCAACGTGCAATTCGTCACATCTTCGTGAAAGTCTCTTTCTTTAGAGACCTCATGTATAAAGATTGGTTGCGTGTGACACATGAGAAATCTGTTTAAGTCAATATTACTGTAAAGTCGTTATGCTTTGTTTCATCATTAAAACAACGGCATTTCAATTGTGCATTAAAACCACAAAAGTACATTTCCACTAAAATATAGCGTAAAATGAACACGTTTTCTCAGAATTTATAAAATGTCACTTATACCGTTCTGATTTTCACCCGTTCATATAACAAAAATGTAAGCAATTCTAGGAAATTAATTAAAACTAAGTTAAATAAAAGTTTATATTAAAACATTACTTACATAATTGTATGCGTTGTGTTCGTGAAAGGTATATACACCTCCAGCTCACGTGGTTCTGGCTTTGATTTCCACTGGGCACTGAAGTTCGAATCCAGCACATTGCAACAAGCACTGTTGCTTCGGCACCATTCACACAAATAAAATTATTTTATTTCTGAAACTTCATTACCCTGATATACTTGTATACATGGCAATAATCAAATTGCTTCGACACACATTCGTATTCACACAAAATTGAATTATATACGTGCAGAAATTTCAGCTGTCATAACCACCATTAATATTAAACTATCTAATATTGATAAAAGACAGTTGGCTGTGAGGAAGAACTGAAACATGCTGAGGATAAACTGTCTGGTATGCATAATGAAATATTTAAGGAACGCTCGGATAGAGCGCGGATATCGACAGTGTAATGTTATTTTTGGCTTTTGTGATAATAATAAATCTCCAACTGAATGCAGGACAAGAAAACAATTGATATTTTATTTAAAGACCTCTTGTGAAAATGTCTCATTAAAAATCCATTATCGGTTTGGGAAATGTACAACTCTCCAAAACCAAGGCCCTTGAAACTTGTCTTTCCTTGTCAGGACGATGTGACGACATTCCTAAGGAAGTTTTGGCAACGTCGTAGAGTTCCCGAATGTAGTCAACTGCAGTGCTACTCACGATCGTACCCCTCTACAGCTAGAGAATTACAAACAATTGAGGCACAAAATCTTGGAGATGCCACCTCTGGAGCAATCGAAATGGCAAGCTCAATTTGTCAACAGTATTCCCAAGATAATGAAAAGACATGCTCCAGTGACATCACAGTAAATAATCGAATTACTTTACACTGTTAATATCAGAATGAGTGCAGTGTTGAAAATAAGCTTAACTCCCTCTTTATCAGTGACATTAGGTACTTGGATTGTATTATTTTTACCGAGACATGGTTGAAACCTGAAATTATGTCTTCAGAATTAATAGATACAAGTATAATCAATGTTGTGCGCTGTGATCGTCGAATGAAGCGAAGCTGTTCTTATAGCTGTCAAAAAATTTCTTCATAGCGTCATGGATTTGTATAGAATCATAGATGCTGCTCCAGGTATAGATATTGCCTGTATTACATTTTTGTTTGTAAAATTAAATTTTATGTTATTTTATTATATGTTCAATAATGAAATATACGAAAAGTGTCCGATGAGATAATATCCTTAAGTGAAATATGAGGTGATAATTTGCTTTTGATGGGAGACTTTAATATACCAGGAGACTTATCTTGTGTAAAAGATAATTTCCCTACAAATAGGAGAGTTCAATCCTTAATATATCAAAGCTTGATCTTGTTTTGGGAAATTTAATTTGCTCCGTAACTGATGACGACGATGATGATGATTAAGGTTTCAGGGCTCTTCAACAGCTCAGGTCATTGCCGCCCATGTAAAATTATTTTAAGAGCAATACGCACAGTAGCAGTGCCAGATTTTTGAAAATAATGCAAAGTTAAATGTAAGTAAAACTGAAAATAAACGGGTTCAATTATTTTAAAAACGGGGTTGGCAGAAAAGAGCCAGATAAACACTTCGACAATTAAAAGCCAAATAATTTGCATAATCCTCTTTTCTCAGATAATGCTGTAAATGCCAGTCTTTCGTAAGAAGCTAAAAATCTTCCAGGGAGAAGATTCGTCATTTCCAAGTACCTCTGCTAGAGAGGTAGCAGGGTGAAGCCTTCGGCGGCTATCTCTTACCTTAGAACAGTGCAGGAGAACATGCTCCACGGTAAGATCCGTCTAGCAAATATCGCAAGTAGGGAGTGGGTCACCGCGGAGAAGATGGAAGTGGGAGAAATCGCAGTGACCGATGCGAAGGAGTGTCAGAATTATCTCCTAGCGCCTAGACCGACGAGACGAAGAGGACCAAGGCTTTACGGAATCCTTGATTCTCCTGAGTTTAAAATCTGAGTTCTGCCACTGTTTGCCATGCACTGAGAATACATTTGATAAAGAGCTTGGTATCGTTTGTTACGACGGAAAACGGAGGATGTCTACCTCCGTTTTCATTATGGCGAGCTTTGTTGCCTGGTCAGAAATTTCGTTCCTTATTATCCCAACGGGACCAGATCTCCGACATAATAAACAAATTATAACGACGCACCTATAAATTATGGATTTGGTGTTGGATAATCATAGTCAGAGGGTCACAAGAAGCGAAGCAGGAGATAGATTCGAGCTTTTTGAATCAGCAGAGAATTCGCAGATACCGAGCGAAGTGGTTCAGTGCGTAGCGCACTGACTTCGCAATCGGGAGGTCCGGGTTCGATTCCCGGGCCAGCCATCCTGACCGGGGTTTTCGTGGTCTCCCTCGGTCATAAGGTGAATGCTGGGATGGTTCCAAACGTCCACGATCCCCTTTCACCAATATCCTATCACCTATAATAATAATAATAATAATAATAATAATAATAATAATAATAATAATAATTCACAGCGGAGGCAAAGTTGCTCGCGTCCATGGTCAACCACACGTGTCCCCTGGGTAACGCTAAATGAGCAACAGTAATTCGCCATCTACGCGCTTGGCCATTGTGGGCGTGCGGATCACTACAAGCTAAGGGCAAAGCCTGCGCGTCTATACTGGTCGGCGCGTCACATGGCCAAAGGGGCGTTGGTTAAATAAAAAATAAAAATAAAAATGAATGTCACCGATTCAGCGAACTTAAGTGCCTCCATGAGCGCATGTGTTTCTGCAGTACATGCGCTGCACGAAGCGTCTATTCGAAGACTCCGCGTTCAACTGTGGCAGTAGAAGGTACACCGGAGGAAGGTACACAGGAGGAACTATCAGTGTACCGAGATACATAGATGTGCGTGTGACGTGATCATTCTTTCCTCATCTTTGCCCTATCCTCATCCGTTACTTGCACCACTTAAACTTACACTAACGCACATGAAGACCGGCCGGGCTAGTTCCGGCTGTGGCGGTGTCCCACTATTAGGAGATACCGTTTTGGGGAAAATCCCGTCGGATCTCTCCCATCCAACAGGGTAAAATAACAGCCACCTCCCGCGCTAAAAAATACGGGCGTATAATTACATAATACATTTACGAGACTAGCAGTTGACGCACCCGGAATCATCAGTAAATCAACCATAAAATAGAACACGTGATTATAAAGCGAGAAACCAAAGCCAGAAGGAGGTGCACTGCAGTTTACAAATTAAAAAATGCAATGTTAATCTTCTTACGGTTTTCAGTGGTCTAATGTCAACATGAATTGATATACCCTAAGGTCTTAAAGTTGCGTATTCGCATTATTTTGTTGTACATTGACCATTGAAAAAATTATATTATTCTTTCTAGTGTAACTTTATAATAAGTACATAATACTGTTAAAATATTGTTTCAATTCTTGGTCCTTAATGGGTTAATTAAGCACCAATAGGCACCTAAGGGATGACGCAGATGGATGCTCGTGCGATTAATTTTACCTCAGGGTGACAGGATCTTTTTCGTGTAAGAAAAGATACCAAGAGACGAAAATCAAATAAACTTTGCATATAGTCTGCCACTAATTGAATACAATACACAGAAATCAAAGAAATATGGCACAAAACAAAAATGATAGTCTGATTTGTTCGATTTGCGACCAATTCTAGCTCAAAAAATCCAATTCTAACTCAAAAATTCAGCGATGCTGTTATAAACATTCAGAAATTTCTTTGAAAATTACTTATTTCACTTGAATTTAACTCTGTAATAATGTTGTATCATGCACGGTTGGAACCTTGATTAACGAAATTATGCAAACGTTAATTCTTATCGCATATGAAATCGTAGCACTTTAAACTCAAATTGTACACTCAAATTCAAATATTAGATGACCTGATTTAATTTCCCACACAAGTAAATAGCTTAGCAAGACGCAATTAAATAAATAATTATTTACAAACGTAATTACATTTTCCAAATTGGTTTCCAACTCAAGTCCAAAAGTGATGTACTGCAAAATTTACAAGGTAATGTACGCTGTTTTCACTCTGAATACCTCGTTGCTTTCTAATTTAGTTAATGCAAATTTCACTGGAGCGACCATTGCTCAAAGCAATTCGAAGCGGTCACACGCCTAGCGTTTGCAACGCACATGAAGATTTCCTGTGGTAATGCAGTTCTTTTACCTTTTCTGCTCGCGCTCGCCCTTGGCCTCACCGAACAGCGGCGCTCGCTTGCGGCGTTGCCCTCGCTCCGCGCACGGGGTTGCGCGCCGCCTCTGTGCCTCGTGCACTCCGCGAACAGCAACTCTAGTTCACAAATCCAGCATCCGATCGCTTCTCTCCTGCTTCATCTTCTAGCACCGGGAAACGCTCGAACGTAGCGTCTTCTATCTTCTGCCCCGTCCTCTGCACAACGAACGCCAACCTGCTCACAGTCCGTGGACGCGTAAAAAACTTAGAGTTTAATTCCTGGCATCGCTTTCGGAACACTTGAGTCACAAATTTTAATCAGGTCGCTCAGTTCTCCCTGCTTTCAATTTGCGGAAAATTTATTCTAGAATTGCCTCAACTACTTTGCTTTTAAATCCAGTTCAACTTTCGCCACAGTTTTATATAAGGTACTTTCTCCACTATTTCACGTACAAATCGCGATAACTGATTACACGCGAATTATCTTTCTCTTCACTACGCAAATTCCACTATAATCTATTAACAAAATGGCGACCTCGTTCCTGAACACTATAAGGGCAGCATATATATATATGATAAAGAAGTCAATTATAAGTACATTTTATCTAATAAACTCCGAGATTTCGAATGGCTGAACGACAAAAAGCATTGAAAAGTTGTTTGGAAAAAAATACTTAGTACACAAAAATGTGCATTTCAGAAACATAAACAATCAAAAAACATGTAAATTGCTTATTATGTACCCAAGAAAGGAATATATTTTTGTTCGCAAAGAAAAATTAACACAGAAGGAAAAAAACGTAATTTAACAATTCAATTGCATTTTTATTTGTGTTATGTTTATCTTTTAATTACGCAAAGAAGAAAATTCGTAGGAGAGTTTATTTGGCGTAGAATCAATTTTAATTCTTAAATGATACATAATTGTATAGGATCTAATTCGGCACAGCCTTGTAAAAATTGTCTCAGTATAAGATTTAGCGAGAGGGTTAAAACAACCAACCTGTTTTACTAAGGAAAGATCACTAATTCCATCGATTCGAAGGGTTGTAGGTTGGAATACCTGCTGAAGCGTGGGTGTTTTGTGCTTTCCATTTAAACTTTCGTAATAATCCGGCAATTTCTCCTCTCGAAAATTCACGAGTCTTCGCCGTGTATGAATGGGAACAATATGTCTGGTCCTCAGCGACGTGAGGTAATCGTGACACAGAACACAAATCGGCGGAAATCGAACGAGAAATTACATAATGGGTAGTTCAATTCCTCCTTAATTCTTTCTACATGAAGAATGGCGTAATATTGTCTTTCTAACTTCTTTTTATGTCCAATAGGTTTACCAAGTCTCCAGAGCTATTGGCAAAACATTCTTCATCATGCAGATTTGAGCCCTGCTCCTGATGATGCTCTTTTGACTCTGTCGATGAGTTTTGCTCGTCTTGCTGCTAACAGCGCCAGCACTAACAACTGTTCATTTGAACCCAGTAAAGTTTTGGAAGTTACATCGTATCATCTTCGAGATTCTTACATGGTATGTATTAATGTATCTTTTTACATTTCAATAATGTATGAAGTTGGTTTCCAGGAATTTCAACCCTAGGGCGGCGGGTCAGCCACTTACCCATATTTTTTTCTTTTCGTTTTCTCTTTACGACTTGCGTAGTAAAGGGAACGTAATGCTGCAGAGGAATGTGACGATATTTCGACGAAAAACTCGTATTGTGGATCCCTGACACCGAAAAATGGTATTTCTTGCTCCTCTATGTAATAAATGACATACTCTAATACACTATGTAGGTAGAATCCTCATTTTGTGGACCCATTATACCGAAAAATTGATTTGCAGCAAAACGCCCGTCCGTCTGTGAACAACACTAGCACCAAAATCGTGCCCAGGATTTTCACCAAAATTGATATTTCTCAATCTTCCTGTGTGATATTGAGACCCCTTGAATTTGAAACGGATATTTTGATTGTGAGGGATAACCCCAACGACATTTTCAATTTTTTTTCTTTCAAAAAGGCTCGTATTTTTTTCCTAAATGTTTTGCTCGTTAAAAACTGCGTTCTCTTACAAATTCCAATATCCGGCTGTTGGAGGCTGACTGAGGAGGCATGTGGACTGATGAGCAGCAGCCAGCCATTTCCACTTTCCCTGTAGTAGCTTCGGAGGATCTCCGTGTTTAATGCGACACGGACGCTTTCTCTGTAAATGTATATATATCTGCAGAGGGAGTCACTTATCTTCGAAGAATTCAGTAGGCATGTAGTGATTAGAGAGAAAACGCATATAATTATGATTAAGGAAATTATACAATTACAATAATAATTACACCAATGTTAGAAAACTTGAGTGAATTTAATAGCTGTAGGCATATACAGTTGAAACTATTGGACGCAGATAGCATTGAGGCATTCTAATGGCCGTAGGTAATCACAGTTGAAGACTGTGTTAATTGTGGTTAACAATGAAACATTGCAGTGAATAGGCAATTAGTTGAAAACTGTGTTGATTGCACATAGTAAATAATATGAGTTCGGGTGTGCAATGTGGCTTGAGTAGTGCTGGAATAGAAACAATGAAATATGAACAGAATCACGCGCTGTTGCAACGTATACTGGTAGAGTACGCACACGCGGAGCTCGTGTCGTGAAGACTCGTAGACTAGGCACGCACGGGGCACGTGTCGTGATCTGCCTGATGAGGACGCTGCAGCAGCCAGCAGCTTGGATTTGCCGTGACTACTAGTAATGCAGCTGTTGCATTGAATGCCGCGGAAACAGGCATTGTGGCACAATAGACGTGTTGGCAGCACGTGTATTACATTACATCTTACACGACTTAAACTGTTCACGACAGGGGGGACATTCAGTTTGTTGGCATGTATTCAACGCAATGAATTGCAATACGTAGAATGTATTTGAATACGTGGTTTACTGAGCACATTTAACACACCTGATGAATTGCAATTCGCATTTAGTTATTGTTGAAATAATAAGGTACATGAACTCGTCTATTAATAGAGAATGTTCTGTTGTGAAACAGCATATTTGAAACGTGTAGTTCACTGGTTCATGCATCAGAAATTTGTTATGTGAAATGCGAAACTTCCTTGCACGTGGCGTCATCAGTTTACTTGAAGCGCGTTTACGGGAAGCACACACAATATGTAAAAATGCTGAGATTAATCACTTCCACATTGTAACTGGAAGGTGATATGTCCATGAGCTTATGTATAGTGCATGTAACGTGCACGTGGAGCCATGAGGATAATTAGGAGATGCGTAATTGCATGCATGAGCAGTTATGAGAACATATCAGCTCTTGCCGAACGCATGGCATAACACTGAGAGTTGTGTCACCGCTTCTCTGGGGTGCGCAGGCCGGCGGGCAGTGCGTTTAGGCGACTCGGACGCGGCCGCCGAGTCTGAACTAGTTGAACATAAATGACCAGTACCCAACTCGCGATCAACCAGAACGAGCAATTGAATTATGGAATAAATATGCTGCCAGTTCTAACCCCTGATTTGTTACCTCTGGATTTTTTTAAATTACAATAGATTAAGAGGTTTTAGACCCCCTTCAGCAACTTCATTTTTAAAGCTAGAAATTAGTTCCTTATTACAGTCTGTTTCTTAAAATTGTATCTTTAAATTATGCCATGCAATGTTTTTCAAAATATTAGTTTTCTCGTAATGTATAGTGAATTGAAGGCAATTTTGAAAACAAGATTTTCTCAAATACAGCTCCAAGTGTATTCTTTGTTTTTTGTTCAAATAAACCAGAGGTTGCTTAATAATATGAAATGTTCTATTTTCATTGAGGAGTTTGGAATTTTGAAAATAGTAAATGGATATTTCTGAAACTGCTTTGGAACCTTTTATATTGAAGCTAGAGTTTTCTTATATAATTTCTTATATATTCCTGGATATTATATCTTTGAATCATTCTAGATACATTACTTTCAGAATATTAGCCGTTTTCACATAATTTTGAGTTTAATAGTGAACTCGTTTAAGTGGTTGTCGGACTTGTCTTATGGTAGAGATTTCTTTTTTAGGGCAATATTTTTGTAAATTTTAGATCTTTAAATCATTTTATGTACAGAGTTTTACAAAGTATGAGTAATTTTCATTATTTTGGGAATTTTTACCTGAAATGTCAATGCGAACAAAAGCGTAGTCGGATTGCCGGAATTACAAAATAACATGTTCTTAAGATGCTTTCCTCGAGTGAACGCTTACGTTATGAAAGTACTTACAAATTCAACAAAAGTCTATTATTAAAACCGGTGAATTTTTGAAAATTGCTTGTATGAAAATTTTTCATTTGAATATCCCGCGCTTCTTTTAATGAATAGTTTTCATTATGTACCAGAAGAGTTTATTGGATACAATTTGCAATATTATAATACAAGTTTTGCATATATTGTGACCGATCATGTATATTTACATACGTTAAATGCTTCTCACCCAAACCGAGATAAGAACTGACTAGCGCAGTGATTGACATCGCAAGCACAAAATTCCGTCACGAAAAGATCAGAGTTGGTTCGAAAGATAATTAAAGATATTTTTAACTACATGGAGAAAACATTAAATATACGATAGCATGAATCAAGGCTAAACATCTAAACATTTTGTCCAAACCCTGTGGGTAACTACTCTAAAATGATTTTTGGAATTCTATTTTCTGTCATTCTTTTAACATGACCAAACCGTTGTAATTGCTTATATTGAATAGTTTCTAAAATTGTATGTTCTCTGTTTAATTTTTCTCTTATTTTTAATTTTTTTTTCTTTCAAGTTTTTATATCCTGGATTACCTTAAAATATCTACTTCTGTTGCCAGTAATTTTAGTTTTAATTTTTTCTTTAATTTCCATGTATCTGATCCATATAAAACAGTGCTTTCTACAATAGATTTATATATTCTTTGTTTCGTTTCTTTTGTTACATGTTTATCTCATAATATTTTATTTTGCATTGATGTTGCTGATTTTCCTTTATTTATTTCATGTCTTACATCAAGTTCTTGATTTCCATCCTTATGTATTTTTACTCCCAAATATTTAAATTCTGAAAAACATATAATTTTTCCTTTTCCATGCTGTAAAATTAAATCTGTATTATTTACTCACACCCCACATAAAATGTCTTTTCCATATTAATTTGTAGTCTCCATTTCTTGGATATTTCCAATAATTTCCTAAACATGTATTCCACATCTTCAGCATCTTGTTCTATTATTGCATGGTCATCTGCAAAAAATAAAGTGTATATCATTTTATTTCCTAAAGTAAAAAAATAAAGTTTATTTCCTAAAACTCGTTCTTTCAACTTTCTTTTTCTATGTTCCTTGGAAGTTTTGTAGTATATTTTAAATAAAGTTGGAGACAAGCCACACCCTTCACGCATGCTTTTGGTGATGAAAATTGATTCCAAGAGATTTCTGCACATTTGTACACGCAAAATAGCGCCATCACATAATTTTATTTTATTGCTCTTAAAATAGTTTCAATTTATGTTAATTTCTTACAATACATCCCAAATTTTTTGTAATGGAATACTATCATATACGATTTCTAAGTCCACAAATATAAAATAAATTTGTTGTCCCACTTCATTAATTTTTTCTATTAACTGTTTTATTATAAATCACGTTTATGAGAAGTCGAGTCGTACAGTTCAATGATATGATTCTCTGCTATTAATATTTTGTTCTAGGGAACTCTGGTGATGTTTGAAGGAATAATAGAAGAAGTGAAGCTACGAGTAGAAACATGGGTACAGCCACAGCATTACATGTCAATTTCAAAAGCTGCAGGAATGTTTAAACGATTGCAGGTAATTTAATAGTAATGACTGTTTTCATGCAATACTGTGTTTTAAGTCTATCGTTGCCTGTAATGTTTCTCGTTAGATATTTTTCTCTGAACCAGTAGATGAGTAATAGAACGACAAATCTGGGAAGAAAACCAGTTTTCAGATGCCTGCATTCATGATTTCCGAGCAGCTGCGCGCAATGAAGCGAAAGGCCACGATTTTGCGGTTGGGCAATTGCGTCTCTTTCGCATGGCGTTGGAGTCAACAGAAAAATAAATGTTTTTTTTTCTTCTTCCTTGTTTTATCCTCGCCCCCTTACACACACTTACTCTTACATGCACACTTACTCCCAACACGTATCTACCACACGTGTTGGAAGACCAGTTGGGAGCTTAGCTTGTCGTCTGTGGCGGTGTCTCGATGGTGGAGAAAACCCCTCAAGCCGACGTGCTGGTCGGCGCTGAATGTCGCCATCCCCAGTAATAAAACATGCACTACTTTAATGGGACTAATAACCAATGTAGTTTATGCGTTCGGAACGACGAATTAATCAGACAACCTACTTTGAAGGAGGAATTTAAAAAAATGTATGGAATTCTCGAAAAGGGAATGTACTATATACTTCATCCCATCAATGTTTTGGGCATGTGACGATCGGGGTATATAATTGGGTCGCCCGAGGGAAAGTAGATACATTCTAGGCAGGTCACGACATAACATCCCCAGTCAGTTCTAGACAGGTGGAATATGGAAATCTCAAGGAAAATCTGATCGGTTATAGACAGGTTGCTAAAGGGAAACCCCATAGAGTTTCCAAGAGAAACATCTGATTGGTTCAAGATATGTCACGATTGACAAGGCCCTCAGATTGTCATAGGAAAATTCGTTCAATTCTAGGCCACGGTCGACAAACGTCAGAGGTTTAAAATAGGGAAAATTATATCCGTTCCAGAGAGGTCAAGATAGGAAAACCCCATAGGGTTGGCACGCGAAAAATCTGATTAAGTTCAAGATATGTCACGATAGGGAATGCCCTACTGTTGAAATAGGGAAAATTCGATTAAGTCTAGGTCACATTCGGAAAACACAGGTTTAAAATAAGGAAAATCTCTCCCACTCTGGGCAGCTGGATAGGTAAATCTCTTTGTGTTGGTACAGGAAATTTCTACCAGTAATAGTACGGGACAGAATATGGAAACTCGCTAGGGTTGTCATAGGAGAAATCAGTTTTAGAACACAATTAGGAAAAGACATTGTGTTGCCTCTTGGGAAATCTAAGTAGAGAATCTAAGGAAGGAAAAATTAAACAGAAGGTAGGTAGAAAATTCGATCAGTACTAGACAGGTCGCCCTCGCGGTTTAGCTCATTGGTCAGCATGCTCGCTCTCCATGACGAAAACACGGGTTCGATTTGGGCAAGACTATAGTGTGCGTTTTCCTTGCAATGTCTCAGTATATGTTACTGTGTGACGATGAAAAACTCACTTCTCAGGTTGCGAAGGCCAGAATACGGCGTAAGGATGTCTTCGTGCTACCCACCCGTACCCCGTAACCGACGGTCGCGAGCCCGGGACTGCTGGTAAGATCTGGCTCGTACGCGGGCTGTCGCGCCAAGTACCGACAAACTAGACAGGTCACAACATGGGAATGTTATAGGCAAACTGTTTTTGACAGGTTACAACATGGGAACCTCATAGGATTATCGTAAGGAAAATCGGATATGTTCTAAATAAGCACGATAGAGAAACCCTAAGAGAACGTACAGAAAATCAGTTACAGACTAGACTACAGAATTGATTTGGAGAAGGCCGTCGAAAAAAAAAATTGGTTCGAGAAAAATGAAATAGAATCACAGCAACACAACTATTAGGTGTTAAAAATAACAAACCTAAAGACACTGAATCCATTATTGTAGAATACTCTGCAAAATTGCTGGGCAGGAACATTGGAATTAGCTGCGCATATCATGAATCGCCGGCACACAAATATAAACACTGACTCCCAAATGAGATGGACTGATTTTGCGTTCCAGTTCGAGCAGAATCATAAGCTATTGAAGTGGTGTATTGGGTAAAGCGCAGATTAGTAGTATTAGACTAACTGATGAAAAAGTTTCTTCATTGGATATCTGAGAATTATGTAATATGATTCGTAGATTGTTGATTTTCTCTCCACTATGCAAACTTATGAACGGAAAGTGAGATTACAAAAAGAAAGAACTTCATAAAGAAAATAAAACATTGTTACTCTTTCTTTGAAGCATATAATCTTATATTTGAAAATAGAGATTTGATTGCCAAGCTCATCCCTGAGCTATGTTGACAATTAATGTCTGTCAGAAGTTATTCAAATATTTCTAGTTTTCAAACTTTCCTTTTTTAATATTCTTTATTCAATCATAACTAGTTTGAAGTCAATGCTCTTCCGTTTTCTCATTTTCCAAATGGTTTATGAAAATGTACGTGTTACTGATATAAATTCTGTTTTGTTTACAGTATCTGCATGTTAGCTCAGAATATGACCAGAAAGAACAAATATCACGCAACTTTATTCGCGCCCTGGGTCCTTTTTCTGAACCAGTGTTGATTTATCAGTTCCATTCCAATTCGAATTCTGCCAGCTCTAATGCCAACACCGCTCACGCCGAACATTCAGGAACAAATGTTACCGTGTTATGGATCGATCCAACTGGCCACATTGCAGATGTATCTGAGGTACATCTGGAAGAATCTGTAACTGTGAGTATTCTTAATTATAATTTTTGGACATGGCAATGATTGCTTTATATTCTTATCATGTTTCATGCCGACAAAAATCCAAGTAGTTTTTACTTTCTCGGTATTGCTTGCACAGTATCAAGTATTGTAACGCACCGGGAAAAAACGAGTAATTTCCGACTGAGAAACTCGTATTGCTGAGCTCTGCCGACGAAAAAGTGGATAAATTGTTCCAATGACTTCCTCTAACACGTTATGTTGCCAGAATCCATATTTTATGGGTCCTTGATACCGAAAAATCAATTGACTCCAAAACGTCTGTGCGTCTGTGGTCAACGCTAGACAGTTTTCTCCAAAATTGATGTTCTTCAATCGATCTGACTGACCGCGGCCCCTTTAATTTGAAGCCCATAGTTTAATTTTGGGGGTACATTACGTAGAGCCCCTGGGAAATTTTCAAAACTGACAGCTTTAAGAATGCTTAAGAGAATAGTGCAGGTATTATTTTCGTTAAAATTCCTAAGTTTACGAAAATTGGAAAAGTTTAATTTTTTTGCGTCTTCCTACTACTAAAATATTAAGAATGAGATTTTTTATTCATGAAATTTGTTCTTCGAAGACATTTACAAATATGGTCTTGCACACTTTTTCGAAATTTTGAGTATTTTTTGCATAATTTTGCTTGGGATGTATGCAGTTTTTAATGTTATTAAACTTTTTTTTCAAAAAGTCACGAAATTTTTTAATTCAATTTTGACCTCAGGTCTTATTTTCGTTGAAATTCGTGACTTTTCGAAAATTCCAAACAGTCAAATTTTTTTTCTGCGTCTTCCTACAACTACAATTATGAAGATAATTTGTTTCGTAATGAAATGAAATCAAATGTCTTCAAATAAGGTCATGGTTTTTTTTTTTTTTTTTTTTTTTTTTTTGCGTGAAGCGTAGGCAACAAATATTTTCTCAGAAACGGCTACATTTTTTTTTCTTTGTATTTTTTTTACATTTGTAGAAAAAATATTAACAAAGCCAAGCAAGTTTTGTAGTCTCTAAATATTAAGCACCACGTTGCCTACATAAAAGCAAATTTTGGACATCTACCCAAAGCCTTTACAAAACCAGAGACGAGAGGTCTTCTGCTGACTTTGCACACATTATTTCTTCGTCTCGGTTTGGTAATATTCCTTCATATACTTAAAGTTGTTTTGCATTAAAAGAGGGGATGATATTCAATTGATTTTTCGCAAGTAAATCTGGATTATGTAAAAATGTAATTAAACGTTTTCAAATCCACTAATTCTCTTGCATATGTCGTAATGTATGATATTGTCTTTATTGATATATTTCTTGTAGGCGATGGAATGGCTTGCACTAAGGAGCAGTGCCCCCCTCCCATGAACACACCTATGCTAGAGATTATGATTGTGTGAAATCTAGGGGAAATGTAGCCTATTAGCTTCTCAGTCATTGACAGTGGGTTGAGAATATTGTTTTGTATAATAGCTATGAAAGAACCAGGTGACGTTATCCTTCTTTCAGTGCTGCCAGAATGAGCTGAAAACTGGAGACTTAATATGGCCGTTGCTAATTTTATGTGTCGGCGAGGGTACTTTAAATGCTAAAATTATAATATACAAGATTTTTGAATGGTTTATTCGTGAAATTATGTTTCTAAAGTCCTTTCGGTGGCTCGTGGACAGCGTGATAGCTTTCTGTGAGATGGCTCTGGGTTCGATTCCCGGTCGGGGCAAAAATAAAGCTGTAGCTTTCTAATACAAGTCGTTTTTGTTTGTATATTAGGTGACAAAAAAAGCGCAAGCATGCCAAAGAGGGTAGATACGGTGATGGGTTTGCGAAAATTTCTCCCTTACTCACAGGCGTGGAAACAGTGCTAGCTAGGCAAAAAGCGAATTAATCTGACCCCAAATGGTACATATACATGAATACATTATGTTTCTAAGCAATTCTGATTCTTTAACTGAAATATGATATACTTTATATTAATTTCATAAGTTTTCAGAATACATTTTACAGAAATATCACACTTTACCAATTAAAAAATTGTTACGGGGGTATCGCGGCTACTCTCGGAAAAAAATAAAAAAATAAAAATTCAGTCTATATTTATAATTAAATTGAATCTTCGTTTGTTTGTTTGTTTGTTTTTTGCGCAAATCTATTCTATGCATCCAAAATTTGCATTTTTTAAATAAAAATATTAAGAAGTGCTTGAATAAAAAAAGAAAATTGCGACTACTTTTTTGAACGGCTCATACCGAAAGATCCGTGTCCGGCTGGGGTAGTCAATTCTTTGAACAGTCGAAACATAATTTATAAAATATATTATGTAACTAGTTTATTATATCATATTAGCAACATTGCAACCGTAATACATACGTAATTGTTTTGTATAGCAGCATTTTACATTTATAAGAGAATCTAAGTTAATTTCTGGTAATAACTGTATTGTGACGTCACGGGTATTGACATGTGTGCGAAAAACGGTGGTCGGCTGTTCGGTTTACTGCTACTCCTTCATGATTCTGTCGCTACGATTGACTGAATGGATAATGACGCAGTTATTCGTGCAATAAAAGGCAAAATATAATCTCTGCTATGAGATATCATTTCATGAACGATTTCTTGTAATGAAAAAGGTTGTTTGTAATGCTCGAATACAAAAATTATATTTTATGCAACTACTTTATAATATTATGGTTTATTGCACAAGTACATGTTTGAAAACGAGGGAAGGACCTATGGGAGGGCGAGGGAGGAAGTTGAGCGGACAGGACGGGCCATGTCGTAAAATGCAGTGTGTTCCATAAAATACCGTTTATGAATGATTTCTTGCAACGGGGCAACGGGAACGGTCGTTTATTATCCTGCCATACAAAAAAAATTTAGTAATAAATTCATAAAAGTATAGATAAATAAATTGCGAGTTTGAAATGCGTAAAAGTATTCGTCAGTTTTTGCATTCTCTGTATTGATTATATTGCTATTCAATATTTAATTAATGTTGATTTTTACTTTGTCGACCCTTATGAAGGTACTTTGAAAGAAGAAAAAGTTATGTAATTGTGCGCCGGAAAACGGTGAATTTTCGCAGGAAAGTTCTCAATGCTGAGCCCTGGTTTCGAAAAAGTGGGTAAATAAATCCATTTGCTAAATTAGGAAAAAATTCTCTAACACGTGGTGTAGCGAAAATACATGTTTAGTAGGTCCGTGATAACTAAAAATCGATTGACGGCAAAACATCTGTCTGTCCGTCCGTCAGTGGTCAACGCTAGCGCCTAAAACGATCAGCCGATTTTCTCCAGTTGTTTAGCTCCTTAATGCTAGAACTAAAACGACTTTAATAATATTATAGAAGAGTAAAACCTGGGCCGACCTGGATGGCCGAGGTGATTTATAGCGTGTACTGACTCAACGCTTTAATCTGAAGGGCCGCGGATTCGAGTCCCGCCTTGGTCTTTTTTTATTATATCAATCGAAAGCTCTTAGCGGCTCTTCAATATTTTACATTTTTGATATGTGACTTAACATTGATTTGCGTATATATATAGTACAGTGATTACCATAGCAATGAGATTATTTTAAAAATTCATAACTTGAAACTCAATCTTGGTATGATAAAATATACATACATAATATATATATATATATATATATATATATATATATATATATATATATATATATATATATATATTGTATTAAATCCCGAATAGTGTTAAGTAACTCCGCTAGGATGTGCGGTTCTGTCACTCACGGTTATACCACTTCCCGTGCACCAGTCCAGACATACGGGATGTCATTCAACGCGTCTCGGTTTCCTGATGGGGGGCTGATAATTTGTTTTCAGATCCGATCATAAGATTCTAAGAAACTTCCGAAAGCGTATTTTTCCGGTTTCTGTCTCTGCGATCTTGGTATGTCGGGAATTAAACATACAGCACCTAAATACGCCTATGTAGGTGTCGTTGATTAAACTCCAGTACCTAAAGGCATATTTCTCTCAATTCACCATAATTTTCTTTCATGGAATTGGCAACACTGATGTTGACATCTTTAAGAGAACAAGTGAAGTTAATTCGATCAAGTGAATCATCCGCCATATTTCATTTTAATTTTTATCAGTAGACCTATTACCATATTTTTTTAAATAATTTTGCAAAAATCTACAAATAGTATTGCTTTGGAACTTAAGTACGAAAAATTTAAAGTGAATACGGAGAAAACACTTAGAGAAAGACGTATACGTAGAGGAAGAAGTAGAGAAAGACGTAGAGGAAGTCTTAGAAGACAAGGAATACGAGTATACAAAAACGAAGAATTTCCTTTCACGGAGAATGAACAAAATAAGTCGAGGGCCTATTGAGTTGCCCGGATCAGACAGTCGTGGGTGTGCGTCTCCGAGAAGAGCATAGCGGTGTCTTCGACCCGGTCATTTCGTCTGGACTGAGGGGATCACCGTTGTCTTCAAAGAATATCGAGATGACGGTATTGTTTATATGAGGAATCAGGATAAGTCAAGTGATCTGGAAGTACAACAGATAAATTCGCGTTTCCTTACAACTTCGTATGGTTTTCAAATTGATTTTAAAAGTATGTACCCCGACAAATTGAAAGAAAAACATTTCGGGATAACTCTTGACGAAGTCAATTTGATGAAACAACAGAACCCGGCAGACATTGTTCTGCCCTTCATCTCCCTTTCTCTCTCTTCTTATCCCCCTCCCCCAGCAAAAATGTAATAGAGTGTTTAAAAATATCTCAGCCTGCATATTACGATGTGAGAAATGTTTCTTAGTTTTAGTTTTTAATGTCCTATGACGCTTCGTTTAGGAGATATAGATTCTAAAAATCCAATCGAGTGTGTTGCGGGTTGAATTTACATGAATATTTAGTTTTGTTTTACAGCGCCATCTAGTGAATTCCAGTATTCCTTTTCAATATTTTAATTGTTATTCTGCTATTCGGGGCAGAGATGAATCCAAAAAATCAGAGATAATTAAAATTGTTTCAGCCGTTCTTGAGTTATAGATGCTGTAATTTTACATTACCTAAGTTCAGGAAAGCCAAGGTATAAATCGTGCACAATATAACAAAAGTATTGCAAAATTCAATGGTTAGTTTGCAACGCTGGCAAAAACATGTACACGGGACAAAGAGAACTCTAAACCGAAAAAACAAAAAAATCAAACAACTAAAGAACGTTTAAAGCGTCGGCGACGCCACATTCAGCTAGTCCTTATATATTATAACGAATATTGCAACACCTGCCGGGATTCGCTGCGCGGATTGCGTCATCCACCGGCGCCCCCCCCCCCCGAACTGGACGGTTCCAGGCTATTCGCGAGTTGCGTAGAAATGTTGCGGACGTTCCCGATGGCTCGAGGCGGGCGCCAGCCAGGTATCCACTAGTCAGTCAAGTAGTAGAAGTAGTAAGTAGTCAGTCCGTCAGTGTGTCTGAAGTGGAAGCTGAACTGTAAAGTATGCATTGCGGCGAACAGTGGTGCAGTGAGTGAACAGTAGTCTGAAGTCTGCAGTGGAAGCTGAGCTGTGAAGTGTGCATCGCGGTAAACTGCAGCGCAATGTACCCTGGTATGCTCAGTGAATTGTGGTCTGCGCTGTGAATTGTGGTCTGCGCAGGGAATTGTGGTCTACGCAGTGAATGGTGGTCAGGGCAGTGGACAGTGCATCGGGCTGTGCGATAGTGTAGAAGTGAACAGTGTAAATACATAATCAGAAGAAGAGAACTGTGTAAATAAATAATCAAGAGAACGGACGCGTGTGTAAGAAAAATAATTAAGAGAAGAAGACATGTAGCATTGTTTACAAATAAACTTTTTTGTTTAAATAATACCTGAGTGTTGGTTTTAATTCACCACGGATATATATATATATATATATATATATATATATATATATATATATATATATATATATAATAACTCCTCCAATGTGCGGATCAAATCGATCATCGCGATGCTCATATGAAAGAGAATAAAACTGCCGTTGATTCTAAAAAAAGTCAGCCTCATAGGGCAATATGTTGCAGAGATACAGCGAGAAACGGTTTTTCATGTTTTTTTTTTTTTCAGCTTCTAAAACATGTATCTCGCTGGAAAAATCGGAAAGACTGGGGAAATTGTTAAACTTGAATGTATTTATTCAAATTATTTTGACACCAAATTCTCACAGAAAAAATAAATAAATTTTCAAACTTGATTTTCATCCTCATAATGTTCGAGTACTGTCTCCGTCTTTTCCCCTAGAATGTGTCTCAGAACATCCTATAACATATTTTTTCAGATTTTTAAACAACGTGGATGATAATGAAACAAAATTAGAACCAATTTTATCAGTTTAAAAATTTAAAATTCACGCCAAAATAGGGTTGAAAAAATGTTTCACCAAATGTTTAAACAATTTGCATTCAAATTATTGAAAATTACTATTACTAGCATGATTTACTGCTTACTAGCATGATTTACGACTTTTTTCTGACAGATGTTTGCTTTTATTTGGTAAATATTTATATTGTCGAAATTAAATCATCAAACCCCTTTTGTTTTTATATTTATGTATTTTTTCCAATATAAATCAAATTACTCGGTTTTAAGATATATTAATTATTCATGTTTATAATATAAGTCAAATTACTGAGTTTTAGATTTATTAATCAATGACAGTTACACAATCATAGACACTGTCTTCTTCAATAACTGGGATTACGCATTTTTAAAGTCCACTCAAAATTTCTGACCGATTAACAGTTTTTAATAACTTGTAATTGTGAAAATTTGGGCATTTAAAATTCCCACTAATAATTATTGGACAAACTGGTGCTCATTGGTTGAAGTCAGCTCAAACAAAGCTCATTGGCTGAAATCAGATGCGCAAGACCCCGCCCATCGCTTTCCACCCTAGATATTCCAATTGAGTTTGGTTCATAATCGATAAGATAACCTATACGATTTTCAATTCATATGCTGTGATTGAATGTAATTAAATATTTGTAAAAAACGTTTTTTCCAATCCTATTTTGGCGCGAATTTCAAATTTTAAACTGATAAAATGGGTTTAATTGTTTTAACCAGCGTTCACATTGTTTGAAACCGAAAAAAATAAGCTTATAGAATGTTATAACAATCTCAGGCACATTCTAGGGAGAGAAAAAACTGTAAGACAGTACTCCAGCGCTATAAAGCCGAAAATTAATTTCGAATTTTATTTTCTATTTGGATTTGCCGTTAAAATTGGTTGATAGAAATACTTCAAAATTTAACCATTTTCCTCCGTCTCTGAAATTTTTTCAGCCTGATACATGCAATAGAAGTTGAGAAAATATTAAACATGAAAAACACGTTTCTCGTATCTCTGGAACAGATTGCCGTAAGACGCTGTTTTTTGGGAATCCACTACTACACCACATTTTTTACTCTCTTTCATATGAGCATCGCGATAATCGGTTTGGTTTGGGAGCACTTTTCATCGCCTTATTCGGTTGTATCATTTCAGATACAAATTACGCGAAATCTACTCGCTTTTCCAAAAAGAATTTACTTAACTTTTTTTAAAGTGACAGTATTTTTTTTTTTTTCATTTTGTGTTCAGTGTTTTTTGGCGCCTTCGTACAACTAAAATATGGAAGATCGATTTTTTTCTCTGAATGAAATCTGTTCTTTAGACATTTTGAAATAGTGCATGTACAAAATTTCGAAAATGTAAGTTCTTTTCGCGTAATGTGTGAAATAGTCAATTTTTAATTTTGTCTAAACAATTTTTTTCTTAAGAACAGGCATGAAATGTTTTGATCAAATTTACCTCAGATAGCGTAAAAGCCGCTTAAAAAATGTCTCATATTCGTTGAAATCCATGATTTTTTGAAAATTGCAAGAATTCAAATTTGTTTTGGGCGTATTCCTACAACTAAAATTATGAAGATAAAATTTGTTTTCTTAATGAAATGTGTTCATCAAAAACAAATCTTCAAATAAGGTCTCGTTCAATTTAATTAAAATATAAGTTTTTTGCGTAATTTCTCTTCAAACGTAGGCAGTTTTTAAATTTTAAACAATTATCTCGAAAACGGCTCCAAATTTTTTCTTTAATTTTTTGCGCGTATGTAGCAAAGAATGGTAAAGAAAGTGGTGGTTTCATGTCCAGCGCACTCTCTGTAATTTCAAAAAGTGGAAGAAAATCCAAATGATAAATTCGAATTTCCCGCTCTTCGTTTGAGGCGGTGTCAATAGATAATAATGCCGTCGCGTCATATAGTGTCAATACTTAATAACCTTAATTGATTTTAGCCGAATAAGGGTTTTGCTCTTTAATATAATTTTAAAGAAAAATTGAAAAAATTGAGTTCCATTATTTTTGTACGAAGTTTTACTACGATAATTTGAGATATCCTCCTTACGCCGCATTGTTGCAGCGATGGATATTTGAGATGTTCATTACTGAACGATGACATGGTGGGATAGATAAGATAAGGCGCCTTTATTTAAGTAACGTTAATGTTACAATTTTCTCTATGTTCAATAAAATGTTTTATTCAACTTTGTTAAATTCGGGAAGAATGTATATACTGACATGCGTAAGGTAATGATATCGTAATTTCAAGTGCATTCATAATGCAGTATATTAGTGTCCTTTAGCTCTGAATGTTCAATTTATGTGAAATCCGTCCATTGTTGATTCATCAACGCCGCGCTGGCAACAGTGCGCTATAGCGAAAGCCGCTGCACCCAACGCCGCCATTGCTATCGAGAGATCGCTTTAATAATTAACTTTTATTGTTTTACTTTCTCGCATACTGCTTAAGCAATACATTTTAAGACTAAAATACGCATCGGATATGTTAGTGAATACACCGGATTCAATGTCAGAAATATATTTTCATTTACATTTTTGAATAAATAATTCTATTTTTTAGGCTTCGTTTATTTACGAAACAACGAAATATTTGAAGTGTAAGAAAGGTAGAAATTGTGACATAATATTACTTAACGGTAGTATTATAATTTAGAGGGAATGTATGTGCTGTTGTAGCACCTCCAGTTTTTCTGGAGCATTACAATACTTTCTTTATATTTCTTACTTAGTTTGCAAAAAAATTAAAAGGGAAACTTACATTCGAACATTTTTTTAAAAAAGTTTGTTACTCACTGCTTTGTAAATGACAAATGGATCAGAAAAGGTTTAAGAAACATTATGTACAACAACACAATAAAGTTCATTCTATTTTAGTATATGATTAAATTTTGTTCTACATTAAATCTAAGTTCTTTTACCGTTCTAAGTAACCGTTTTAATACTAGTATTTTAACGTCCTGTTACTTAAACTTTTGATTTTTCACTATTTTAAACCTGCTATTCTGTTGTTAGTCCAAACTTTACTCCATACTTTGAATATTTTTAGTCCTATGTAGCCCTTATGTACATACTTCGAAGCATGGTATTCCGTAGAAAACCATCCCTGCTCATTACTTATGTGGTTCTCTTACAAGACAATTGCACGTACTACGAAGGCCTCTCACATTTTCAAACTTCACTATTTAATATTATCCAAACATCTAAGTCGCGAATTTCATTATGAGAGTCTCTTTGTGACTTTGTCTTATTCCTCCGCTTGCAATTAATTTTTCAGATTGGTTCGGTTAAATTATTTCTTCGAGAACCACTCATGCCAGGAGACTGGAAAGTTAAAGTTATATACGGTGGATCCGCAGTGGCAGAGACCAGCTTTTTGGTCACCCCGCTGCAATTCGTATCAGGATCAGAAGTTTCTCAGCAACAATCCAGGTAAGTAATTTTTTTTTTACTTTTCCATGAATTTTGTGTATACATATGCAAAAAACAATCAATGAACGGTAATCTGTTGTATGTGAATGTTACTGAATCGGACTCAGATATTTTCATTTGAACATACCTAAGTTAAACATTAAATCAACTAATGGTATATCTTCCTTGCTTAATTTGCAACCAGCTAGTAAACTCATTGATGCCATCACGTTCATGAATTTATAACCAGTAATTTATCTTATGGTTTAGTAGTTCATTACTATGAGTTCACGAACCTGGAACAAAACACACAATGATTCACTGAATACCATTGCGAGTCTTCCGAATTCTTTATCCCCGCCCGTTACCACGACAACAAATAACACTTTTTTATGAATTCGAACTATTAATAATAGGAAACTGGAAAATAAATCAGTAATGCTCAAATACGACAAAGAAGTCGCTATAAACTGTATTTTTTGAATTCATAAAAAAATTGCAGTTTTGGAATGTTCCTGTTGTGATAAGCCAAAAGACCAATATGACCAACTTAGAAGGACATCTCGTTACAAGTCGTTTATGATCGAAAACTTTCGATATATGCAGTAGAGACAGGTTATCCTAGTTATGGATTGTAAATAAACAACATGGCGCCAGGGCATAAAAGTGTCGGACATCACAAATTTTGCAGAGAGAAAGGCAAAGGCGTGTGTATGATTGACGTTAGGTAGTACAGGCGGCGTACTCGCCACGGGATGATTCCAAAAACAAAAAAAAATAAATTAAAAACGAACAGTGGAATATATCCGAATGCCAAGTGAAAAATTATTTTCAGATGACATACACCCAGCTGGTAGCATCGCAAATGTATGTGATCGTTCTTTGTGTCGGGAGGGATTGCGTTAGCAGACTGCGTTTATAGTATCAGAAGCATTATAATGTTCATTGCTCACATACGTCTTTAACCTCCTGTTAACAAGCCACCGTTCAGGTTTGTTAGGGTCACTGTGCGTTAAGAAATTTAACATCTTTAGCACCGGGTTTTAACATCCTTAGCAACGTAAATAAACTACCACCGATTCATCGCAAGACAACTTAAAAGAAACTAGTGGTGCTGTAGAACTACACAGACTTTCTCGTACTACTTGGTTTTCTAATTTCTTTGGTCTGGGCTAGCCTTACGGTCTTGCTCTATCCTCTTGGCATCTGCCATCTATCGCAGCCCAAAATACGTTTTTTCAAGTTTTCTCAATTTTTCCTAATGATAGATTCGAAATATTACTTTTAGAATATTAATTAACAGTAAAATGTCCTATATGAAAATTTTCGTTGCAAAATGCTTTTTTTTTAATCATATAAGCTCAAATCTAAATACGAAATTTGAAGCTCTTTTTCACAGGAATATTTTGAGATTTTGATGAACTTCATTTAAAGTCATTTGAAGCACTTTCAATCACGAATGCCATAATGTATACAAATCGCAGGGAATGTGCTTGTTATAATGTGCTTGTTATATACGCGAGAGATATTTAAAAAATTACACGCGTATTTTTAAAACAAAAGAATACAGCAAAATGAATTTTATGTCATCTTCAACAGTGCAATTAGCACTATCCGTACGAAAAGTTTGAAGAAAAAATTTAGAACCGGTTTTAAGAGTGTCCTTTGAGTGCTTCTGAAAATCCGGAATTTTGAGCTCGTTTTCACAGAAAACGTTTGTTTTCCAGATATTTTATATGACATTAATTAAAGCACATCTTAAATACAATAATGTGAACAAATCACCGCTCATGTAAATAAGGACGTGAGAGGCTAGTCAAAAAAATTAAATGTTTGTAATTCATGGAAAAAAAGCAATGGAACAATATGGCTTTAATGTCATCTTATAGAATACATTTAGTACTATCCCCACCAAAAGTTTAAAGAAAACATTTGGAGCCGTTTTCCAGAAAATCTTGTTTTTGTTATTTTGTCGTGTAGGAAGATGCCGAAAAAATTCAAACTTTTGCAACTTTCGAAAATTCACAGATAACCATGAAAATTGGATTTATGCCATCCTTATAAGTGTATTTCACTCTATTCTTGCAAGAAATTTATTGAAAAAATTTGGTGCCTTTTTTTGAAAAAAAACTTAAAATATCTCTGAGTAGTACCCTAAAATTTTAAAGTATGTTTTTCAAAATCTCAAAGCTTTGACTCCAGTAAGATCAACCTGGGAATATCAATTTTGAAAAAAATCCTACGTATGGTTTAGGCGCCAGTAACACTTTTTCAGTATCAGGGGACCCCAAAACGGTATTTCCGTTCAAATCGCAATTTCCACAGCAATACATAACTTTCTCAATACTACGTATATTACACCGTATAGACGTACGTATGTGAAAGTAAACTAGTGGCACAGACTTTCTCGTATTAGTTTGCTATTTTTTTGGTCTGGACTAGCTATTCGGACTTGCTCCAGACTCTTGCCAGCTGTCGTCTACCGCGGCCCAAAAAATATTTTTTTAAATTTTCCCAATTTGTCGGTTTCCTAATAGTAGAATGGAAATATTACTTAAAGAATATTAGGAGAGTAAAACCCCGTCCTAAGGGACAATTTGCCCCGTTATGAAGGGAAACTTCACCACGTTCCATCACGAGGTTCCGCGAGAGAGCAGTTGGCAGAATTTGCGCGAATAGAAGCCTCGAATACCTTTCCCATAACAGGAAGGAGACTGATTGGCCTGTGGCTCGCAGCGATCTTGAAATCTTTACCGGGTTTCGGAAGCATTGAGAGACTTGCGAATTTCCAATTTTCCGGAGAGTACCGCTGTGTAATGCAGGTGTTGTAGATTCGCGTAAGCTCCGTGTTTACGACCGGTAGGGCCTCCTTGACAATGGGAGGGCCTATCCGGTCAGGGCCCGGCGCCTTGCGACTACGCAAGCATTTAATTGTAGTCGAAACTTCTTCGACTGTACAATGTGTGAGTGTATTGGCGCTGTCGTCCGTTTCCTCATCTACCACCTGTGTAGTATTATTAACAAAGTCGGCAAAGAATCCTGCCTTGGCTTGACCTGAGAAGAGGTATGTTTGTTTACCCTCCGCATTGTGGTGTCCACGAATGGCGGTTTCGGTTTTAGGTACTGGCCTGAGCGCTTTTTAGACTTTGAAAAGACCGTTTCGAGAATGATCAGAACCGATCTCTCTCAACAGCTTTTCACACTCTGCCGCGTGATGGTTTGCGAGCGCTGTTCTCAAGCGTTTTTCGCATTCCCGCAGCTGTGTTCTAAGCGCAGGGCACCTAAACTGCTGCCAAAGTCGCCTACCTTCGCGTTTTCGCGCAGACGTTCTTCGACATCGGAGAGTGAACCCTCGTCGGGCGGGCGCCAGAAAACCATCGACGCCTTTCTGTGGGCTGTTTGTATATGTTTTGTGAGTGAATGCAAGCCCGCGTCTATAGATTCTGATGGATCCCATTGTCAGCGAGGGTTGTGTTTGTGTGTGTAGTGCTGCCAGTTGAATGCGAAACTCGTCCGTCAGTGGGTTGAGGGACCCACTGCCTAGAGCCGGAGAAGGCGCGATTGCCTCCAATTACGAAAGTGATGGAATGTAATCGGAAAGGGTGAAGGGAATGGGTTTGAGAGTAGTGACTTGAATATTCTCTGATGTGTGTGCCACATCGAGGATTTCGGGTCGGAGGCGATGGTCAGTGGGGAAGTGGGTAGATGTGGAGGGCGGGATTAGTGTGACGTGTTCTGTGCTAGCAGGAAGCAAGTTTCCGTTGATGTTTGTTGTGTTACAGCCCAATATCTCGCACTTGGCGTTCAGGTCGCAAATAATGCCAATTATATTTTTGCAATATGATCAATTTAAAAAAAGTATGTATGCGTAAAGTAATGAACTTAATTTAGTGATTAATTCTGTTATATATATATATATATATATATATATATATATATATATATATATATATATATATATATATATATGTATGTATCTACCGTAGCTGTTTTAATTTCATCATCCCCTTATTTTAAGACCTCTACGTCTAATAATTTTGTTTTTCTTCCCTAAGACTTCGTAGGCTACTTTTAGGATATTAATTTGTATGATCCTCCATTCATCCCCTATACCATCGCACTCAGGTGTTCTGTGGTGCATCTGTTAGCCTCTTATCATATAGATTTCTTATACTGCTTTCTTATACTGCATTTACGTATATTACGAGGGTTTTTTGCATTACTGCATTTCTGAGTGTCTTCCTAAGAAGAGAATGTTAGGTAATATTGTGCCAGAAAACGCCGAACGTTTGCCAGAATAAACCTTATTGCCAGGTTCTGGTAATGAATGTTGCTAAATTTAGAAAAAAGTCCTCTACCTAGTGGTGTATCCAGGATCCATGTTTTGTTGGTTCTTCATACCGAAAATCGATTCACGGCAAAACGTCCGTCTGTCCGTTTGACTGTCTCTCCTTTCTCCTAATAATAATAATAATAATAATAATAATAATAATAATAATAATGATGATGATGATGATAATAATGATAATAATAATAATAATAATAAGTCTCCCAAAGTCCAGCCCTACGTCCGAGCAATTGAGAACTTAGCCACGTGGGAGACGGGCAACGTCAGAAAATTTGGCGGCAAACAGAGCGATGGCACACCCATATAGATATGAAGACACGGAATATGCGTCGTAAGGCCTCGGAAAAGCAGCCGCTGCCTGGGGAGCGCCGGGGCACCTTCGGAGCCACCGCTGGAGGTGACAGCATGCGAGCCGGTAGTGATCAGGAGCTGAACAGGCGGGCCCTGATCGGGGATAACCCCGAATATACTACAGCCGAACATAGCAGCACCCATCCATCTCCACTTACAGCTGCACCTGCCGCAAGTGCTTCCCAGAGAAGCAATCTATTGCTTCCAGAGACCACTGCCGCGGGCAGGCAACGCAGAAGGATGAAGTGGACTACAGAAATAAATACCTTCATCATGCGTGAATACTACACCATTACCAAAATGGAGACTGACACTACGGCCTACCGACAAAAGTTACATCAAAGATTTCTTCGCCGTTTCCCTGATTCTGAAGTTAGTGAGCAAAGAATAGCGGACCAGCGTCGAGCAATTGTTCAGAAAAATCTCCTCTCTGCACCAGTTTTGGAAGCAATCAAGGAAGAAGTGAGAAAAATGCTTAACTCCTCAGAACCTAGTAATCTGAGGGCAGTGGAGATATCAGCTGTGCAAACTCAGGATGACAATGGGACAAGCATGTCAGATAGTATGGATGATAAGAGTAGTGAAGAGGTGCAAATTCGCAATGAATTTGCAGTCGCACTTGCAGAATTTGAGGGAACTGACCCACTGAACCGCTATCTCATTCCCAGACAAAATTGCTCGAAGAAATTAGCAAGAGCAATCAGCTTCTTGAATGAGAAAGTACTGCCACAACATCTACAACAAAGACCATCTTTCGAAGAAGTACACACAGCAATTTATTGTGCTGCGGTTGTGGCTTCAAGATGTAACGGTTCCAAGCTTTTCAGCCGCGTAGCAACTGCCCACAATGATCGAAGTGAAAAAAGAATGCCACCTTGGGAAAGACGGCTGGTGAATCGTATAGAAAGCACTAGGAGAGATATTGGGAGACTCACGCAATTTAAAAAAGGAAATACCTCAGAAAAACTGAGAAGAAAGGTGAATAACATCCTTATCAATACAAAAATACATACGAAGCACGAGCCCTTGAATTCAACAATAACAGAACATCTTGACACCCTACGACAAAAGCTTTTGGCGTTAACAAAACTCCTTCGACGCTACAGGAATTGCACTACGAGGAAGCAACAGAATTTTCTTTTTAACAGAAACCAGAAAGCATTCTACAGGAATATGTCAAAGGGTAAAGGGCTTGTAAATAATATGAAAGAGTCAAAGCTTCCCTCAAAGGCACAAATAGACGACTTTTGGAAGCCTATCTGGTCATCTGCTGTGTCCCACAACCCAGATAGGACGTGGATTGAAATGGAATATGACAGACACCGAGATATTCCTCTAATGGGTGAACCAATCATCACCGTAGAAATTGTCCAAGCAGCGTTGAACAAAGCACATAACTGGAAGGCACCAGGCAGTGATGGCCTGCACAATTATTGGCTGAAAAAATTTACAAGCACTCACCATCATATAGCTAATATAATTCAATATTTTCTTCACAATCCAGAAAATCTACCTTACTTCCTCACTGAAGGTAGAACATTAATGTTACCAAAGGAGGGTGACACTAAAGACCCCTTGATGTACAGGCCTATAACCTGCCTTCAAACTTTCTATAAACTCATAACATCTTGTGTTTCACAAATGATGATGACACACATTGAGGAACAGAACATCTTAGCAAATGAACAGAAAGGATGTAGACCAGGATCTCAGGGATGCAAGGAGCAACTCATTATAGACTCTGTTATTATGGGGCAAGTGCTTGCAAAACAAAGAAACTTGTACGCATGCTACATAGATTACGCTAAAGCATTCGACACCGTGCCCCATTCTTGGCTCCTTCAATGTTTGGATGTATACAAGGTCCACCCGTTTATCCAAAAGTTCCTGAAAACCGCGATGAGTCGATGGAATACAAAACTGTATCTCTCTAATGGAAAACAATCCGTCCACACAGATACTATACACATCCGCCAAGGGATTTTCCAGGGTGACTCTTTAAGCCCTTTATTGTTCTGCTTAGCCTTGAATCCCCTGTCTACTCTACTTAATTCAGCTAATTATGGAATCGCTCTTAAAAAGGGGAACTCAACTCTTCTCCGGGTCTCACATCTTCTTTACATGGATGACCTGAAGCTCTATGCAGACACTGAGAGTCATATGCGGCAACTAATAAACGTGACGGAGAAGTTCACTGACGACATCAAGATGAAATTCGGTTTGGATAAGTGCAGGAGAGTGAATATCATTCGGGGTCATATGCAAGTTATAAATTTGGAAACTGATAATGAACCAAAGATTACCTCCATGGAACCCCATGAAACTTACAAATACTTGGGTTTCCAACAGTCGCTCCGAATCAAACACACTGTTACTAAGAACATACTAACAACTGAAGTGTGTAAACGATTGCATGGACTCTTAAAAACTCAACTCTCTTCTAGAAACCTTGTGCGGGCCATCAATTCATTTGTTATTCCAGTGCTCACATACTCCTTTGGCGTTATTAAATGGAGCAATACCGACCTCGACAACCTCCAGAGGACAATTCGAACCGCTATGACTCAACACCGAAAACATCATCCCCATTCAAGTACTGAGCGTTTTACTCTTCCAAGGTCGCAAGGAGGGCGAGGTGTTGTAGATCTACACAGCACTCAAATTGCTTCACTCAGAAGATACTTCTTGGAACATTGTGGGAGAGTTCAGCAAGCAGTGAGCGCAGTTGATAATAACTATAGTCCTCTGAACTTGAAAAAGCTTGATCCGCCTGTTCAACCAATCATTGAAACGGAAGAGAAGATATCCTTATGGAAAGCGAAGGCACTGCATGGAAGGTACCCTCACGAGCTGAGTAAACCAGAAGTCGACATCTCTGCGTCGCACGCATGGCTCCAGCACGGGGATCTCTTTCCGGAGACAGAAGCCTTCATGATAGCTATCCAGGACCAAGTGGTATCAACATTGAACTACAGAAAACACATTCTGAGAGATTCTACCATTCATTCCGACTCGTGTAGAAGATGTGAGGCTGCAAGCGAAACTATCCAACACGTGACAAGTGGATGTAGCAGCCACGCACAGTTGGAATACAAAAAGAGGCATGATCAAGTGGCGAAGCAGGTCCACCAATTATTGGCATTGAGAACGGGCTTACTCGCCACTTCCGTGCCGTATTATAAATATGTGCCTCAGAATGTGCTTGAAAGTAATGAGCACACACTCTACTGGGATCGCTCCATTATCACTGACAGACATGTCGGCGGCAATAGACCCGATATAACGTACATTGATAGAAACCATCAGCAGGTTTTCCTTATCGATATATCAATACCCAATACCCACAACATATCGGGAAAATATCAAGAGAATATCCAGAAGTATACCGATCTTGCCCATGAAGTCGCATCTCAGTGGAACTTCAGTAAAGTGACAACTGTGCCTATAATAATATCAGCTACAGGAGTGATCCCAAAAATGACACTTCGGGCACTGGAGTGTCTTCACTTGGATGCCAGGAATGTATATAATATGCAAAAGTGTGTAATTTTGAATACATGCCGTATTGTCAGAAGCCATCTGAACCTTCAGTAAAGCAACCACACACCTGGTCATCATTCCTGTGTGTGGTTGACATACCGACCAGTAATACTGCGAATACTGTATAATAATAACAATAATAATAATAATAATAATAATAATAATAATAATAATAATAATAATAATACCAACAACAACGGCAACAATAATACCGGTCAGATGGCCGAGATCGCTAAGGCAATAGTGCCAAAGCGGCCTCGGATGAGAAGATCGCGGGATCGAGTCACGCCTCGGGTATGGGTGTATTTGTATGTATGTGCGTGTCGTCTTCTCACCCCTGAATTTAAATCGAGCTCGTGATTCAGCTCTGCTTTGCGTACCACGACACAACACGAGTCTAAAACATTCAAATACTTTCCATGAATTCAAAATTGAATTAACTACTGGGGGAAGGAATAATGACATATAGTAGAATGGCGTTAACGTCTTCAATCTCCAGAGTTGTCCCACTTCCAAACACCCGATCACCGCCCCCGCTAAACACCGTACTTTCCCCACTCTAAATTCAAAATCCCCTCCCATAGCTCAATACTCTATCCTCATTTTCCATTGCCGCCCACACCATCTAAATTATTAACAATCAAATGTTCTTCTGTGTATCCTAATAAAATTGTTCAAATACTACTAGTGGTGTTGCCAAAGCACATTCTTTCTCTCAATGTATCTAAACGTTCCCCAATATTATACTGATTTGAATATTATATTGAATAATTGATTCGACGTGACATACGTTTCACAAATAGAACAAGAGAGTTGTACACTTGTTTAAAATTTCAAAATACTAAAATCATATGCAGACACTTTAGTTTATTTTGAATTTGTGTATGTGAGTAGAATTGCTTCAAATGATTTTCAATAAAGTTTCTGGAATTCTCAAATATTTTCTGCGGCAACAGAAAATTGTGACAAATAATAATCACCGGCCAAGACTCGAACCAGCGAACTTCCCCTCCGAAGAACTGAGTCGTAAACACCACTTAGCCACCTCGGCCAATATTGTATAGAGTTCAACAGAACCCACCTCGTACACAGCCCAACAGATGACACCGGTTTTGGTCAGTGTTCGTACCACATGGGGCATGTGTTTGAAACTTCGAAGGTGGTACTGCCAGTGGAGGTAACTACACAGACTGTCGTGTCTTTTCAAGTATTCGGTCTTTGATAGAATTGGACAAGCTGAAACGATATGATCAATTCAAACTTCTTCCTAACAGATGCGGCATTTATCATCTTGGGAAAATTTGAGCTCCAAGATCTAAGATGAGCTCCAAGAAAGATGTTTTCTTTAAGCCTGGCCTCTGAAGGAAAAGGATATTTTAAACAAATATATTTAAAGCACCCTCCATTCTCATTCAGAGCTTTGACAAACTATTTCACTGTATCAAGCTTGACACGGAGTGACAAAATAATATTTTTACGATTAACCAAACTTTTTCTTAAGACATTTTTTCTTCTTCTCCGGGATTCAAAGCATTTCTTTTAATCCAGTGCAATTCACGAGCCCTTCTATCCCATTCACATCGAAATCAGGGGAATATACTAAATCCTAGTTGAAGTCCCAACAATATTCCAATAACTTTCAAGTCCCCGCAAACAACCCATTGATGTTCATGATTAATTTTTAAAAGAGTTCTTCCATAGTGAGTTGAAGTGTGAGGTTAGGTGAGATGAGGTGGAGTGGAGTGCTGTGAAGGCTTGTCCGGTGAAATTATTATTTTGTAAAATGTGTTATTGTAAGTCAATGAATGTAATAATTTTATAATGAAGGATTCGTTATCCCTAAGTTATCATTTATCATATTTATCTGCCGGATTAATAAATAAATTTATATTTTCTGTATGATGTTATAACTTTATATCAAGCAAATCGTGCTATTATTTTACAGACAACATTCATATATAATTTTACTTCGAAACTTCAATTTTGATTTTGTTTTTCTTTCAGATATCTTCATAGTGTTCCAAATATTAGTCACAGTATAAGTGAGTGGGATAAATTTCTAGAAAATACTGATAGAAGTGCCTTGCATGAAAAGGCTGTGATTAATTCACGAAAATTTGGAGTGGATTTAAGAGAATGGATTGATAGTTTAACTTCCAGGTAATGTATAAATAAGGAATAAAATATAACATACCATTCATCTTATTTTGAAATTTTTAATGTATTATTTGTATCTTACAGATTTTATAAAGTTATTAAAACTTGCTTGGCTTCATCAAAGAGTGTGTTCAAGCAAGACATTTGTTTGAACATGAACGATAGCTGTACTATGATGAATTGGAGTTCTCTTTATCCAGATCCCAAATGTACCATTAAAAATGTTAATGAAACCAGTGGACATCTGAACAGGTGATATGTTATTTTTTATTTCACTCCATAATTTAGAAAACATAAACCCAAACGTGAAGCAGTGCCCTTGCTCTTAGGCATTGCCCTATAAGGCATTACCCAGCAATGTTTGACATCACATACATTTGTGAGAGTGTTTTTTCAACTATAAATTTTATTAAAAATTAAAATAAAAGTAGGCTCACTGATTCTACACTTAGGGTCGTATTCACTCGACTCTTATTTTTGAGGAAGACGTTTGCTTAAGCATTCACTTATTCTTATAAGTAAGCCCGTATTTTTCATCATGGAATAACATAAAATATTTTTATGAGTTTTTGGAATTATTGAAATCATTACGGAAGATCATATACCAAAACGATATTTGAAAGACATGGAAAATCGTTTGGATATGCATAGGCAACAAGAATTTAAGAAGAGATATCGTTTTGACAAAGTTACGTTTGTATGTCTACAAACGTCTCTTAGTGTCTCTGTTGCTCATTCGCAACGTGGGCTTGTGGAATGGAGGATAACCATCACCAACAGTCCTGAAAATGCTAATGGCACACAGATTTTACGCAACATCATTTCAACTGTAGATCATCGGGGCGTATTTTGTAGATTATCCTACGATGACCACGTTTTATAGGTTATCTTACAATGATGATTACAATGCATCATATTAATACATCATATGTGGGTTTTTTCAGATATGTGCAGATCTCTATAGAATAAGACATCCCACAGTTTGTAGAATGATTACAGAAATATCTGAAGTGGTATCAAGAAATATTAATAAATTCATAAAATTCCCTTTTATGTGTTATGCAAATAACGTACGCCAATAATTATACTTACTAATCACGCAAAATCGGAAAAATTCTACCAATAGCAATAATCTACATAAGACTTAACGCATCGAAGCAACGAAATGAAATTAATAATTTCTTTTCCGTTGAAAGTCTGTCGATGGAACCAGATGCTATTCATACACAAAACAAAAAACAAAAAAAAAACGCCAAAATTTGAACAAGATTTACACGGCTTTCTAGATTCGTATCTAGAAACCAATAAAGCAATGTTGCCAAATATTACGCAGTAATCTCGAATAAGTGGTCTATGAATACGAAACTGTCATAAGGATTCCTTTATTTTAAGTAAATGCTTATTACTTAAGCGTTTACTTATCGTTTAAGTGTCGACTGTGAATACGGCCCTTAGTCACTTAATGAGACTGGCTGTAGCCAATCTCATGTAGCCCTGATGTATCTATCACAAATAGATAATTAGGATCCAACTGTGAAATCGTTCAGGAAGAGCAGTCAAATCGCAGCGGGCATTTATATTTTTGCCTATTTATACAAAATATACTAATTTTGAAAAAAATGAACACGACTTTATTTGAAGATTATTTTGATAAACACATTCCATTAAGAAAAAAATATTTTTGCAGTTTTACTTAAAAAAACACCGAAAACGATGCGCAGTGAATTCGAGCCGGCTATTACATTTGCCACGAAATTATACAAAAATACTAATATTTTCAAAAAAATTGAACATGAAAATATTTACAGAACAGCGTTTTATGAACACATTTTATTAAGAAAAAGAAATGTATATTCACAATTGTAGTTGTAGGAAAGCGCCGATTTGTTAAAAATTATTTGGACAAAATCAGGCATTTTAATGAACCTGAGACCTGAACCATTCTCTTAAGCATCCTTTATGCTATCTATGATCGCAATTTAATCAAAAAACGTATTGCGGTTTTTAAGAAAGTGGTTTAAAGAAAATAAAAATTGCCTATGTTTGACACGAAATTTCGCAAAAAATACTCATGTTTTTGAAAAATTGAACCTTATTTAAAGATCTGTTATTGATAATTCTATGTTATTGCTGTTTCTATTTCTCTCTTAAATTTCGAAGTAATTTCCATGTTCGGATCACATTGAATGGCCTTTCCACCAGAGCTTGTTGAAGTTTTAGAACGCCATTAACAGTTTTGACATTAAAGTTGCTCCAGGACGCAGTTTCGCTTCCGTTAGTTCATCATTACGTTCGAGGAGGTTTTCTTCGCCGATTATTTCCCGGAGATACTCTTCATTGAAATCATTAAAATGAGAGATACACATATTCCGAATGGCTTTTCTGTTCGTGTGGCCAAAACCTTTGACCTCCAATTAGGCGTAACTGATTTGCTTTATTTTACAATTTGGTTATTCTATTATTGTGAATTGACATTCCAGCGTTGAGAGTTTTGCGTCACGTGACCTTTTGAGCTCCGGTGTCTGCGTCCCGGTGAGTCAAGTTATCGTTTGTTCGTCCACTTTTCCCTAAACACAACTCGTTTGCTCCCTTACCGAACTTTTGAGTTATCAAAAACGTTCGTCTAAATACTGCTGCAGAGAATGAAACATAGCTTCGAAATGTCAAAAATCGTGTTATCGACGTTTGTTTTATCCTGGTTTGTCTGTATTTTTAAATTCAAATTTTCAACGGCGGATTAAAAAAAGTATTTTTGTATTTTGAAAATTCAAAATTCTGTCAGAAAGTAAGTATTTTCGATACTGCCCAATCTGTTTGTTTGTTACACAATAGTTTGTGCTTAACGACAAAAGTTTTATACACCTCGCAAAATGTAAAATTTCTCCCGCTGGTAAATCACGGCCCTCTGTAACAACAGACAGTTTGATTGACGAAATGCGTGACGGTGCACCGTTTCGAGTACGTTCCGCCACGGAACAGCTCCTGCGAAGCCAGGACATGCGGAATTTCACATTTGTGCCCATATTCCACGTTTATACGTATTCCTGTATTGGGATAAATGAGCCAAGGCTCGTTTTAAGAAAACACAATTATTCAATAGAACAGAATATATACCGACGGCCCCAGAGCGCCACAGAATGGTCGCGAGGACGACCCTGCACTCGGTCGCGGAGGCAGAGTCCGTAGTGTCCAAGGTAATGTTGGGTCGAACGTCCGTGGCCCAGAAGGACGTAGTTTGAAAGCATAGAAGAAATGGGGGGTCTGACATATTACTGTTTCCAAATCAACAAGAGAGAACCGGGAATGTTGCCAAGAAACCACCGTAACTACTGACTCTTACGCCTCTGAACTTCGTTCTGTCACTGTCCAACTGTCTACTTCCTGCCCTGCGCAAACTGACTCACTGCTCACTAATGGCCGAAGCGAGCCATTAGTGATATACTGACTCGGGGTATATTGACCCCGGGCCCTTCAGTTAGTTGAGTGACCTAACGGTGCTGCCCGAAAGTAGACTCGCCTTTTCAAATGACGGATGTGTTCACAATGGTAATATAGTAATGTTTGTATTTTCCCCCAGTCATTGGGTATCTAAGGAAATCATAGACACATCTCAAATGGACGGAGGATGTACAGTGTTCTCTAAACTTCTGCGCGCTTTGGTAATTAGTAATATATTAGTGGACCCACGAAACCACACACAATTGTTTTCCGTAGCACGCGGCTCCGAAGCGCTGCTCAACACTAACAAATAAAATTCGTAAAACCCTGGAATAAATTATACATTTAAACAAAAACAGTATTCACGAATCATGCAATAACATAACGTTACATGACACGAAACATGACATGATATAGTACATCTATATAGTATAGATGGCGTCATACGGGTGTAATCGAACACAGACGAGAGTGGTTTGTAAAACAGTTGATTTATTAACAATCTAGACCGTAGTCTCAATTTAACAACTACCCTGCTCACAATAAACTAAATAAATAGACCCACTACAAGGAGAGATAATTTAAGAACGGCTACCACACCGCCACATACCACCAATGTTCCCTGTATGAAGCCGCTCTACTTTGAGACCATCTACGCGTCTCGCAAGTCACGACAATGAATTGCCGGCCCCTCGCCCTAGTGCACCTACACGCACAGGCACGCGTTTCACCTGTCGCCGACGCCGCTAGAACAAGAAGACTGGGGCATTGTTCTCCTGGCCTTATATAGGCCCTTTTGGCTCTACCCGCCGCCCCCATTGCCTCCTCCCCAAAGCCGCTCTGGGCCCGCAACGTCCACGGAAAGTCCCAGTGCGTCATCACTCCGCCTTTTGTTTAACATCCGGCGATGCTCGCCTATTTCCACGTGGCTGTCTGTTTCGAGCGTGGCACGACGCTACAATACTATAATGAAATAATCTTCAAATCATGGTACCTTATATCAGTTCTTTACATAAGAAGGAAACAAAAAAGACAAACGTTTTGACGTCAATCGATTTTTCTGTATCAAGGACCCACAAAACATGGATTCTGGCTGTACAGCATTAGACGAAGTAATTTACTACTACATAGATCGATCCACTTTTTGGTTACCCGTGCCAGACGATTTTTTTTTTCTGTCGAAAATTCGCCGTATTTCGACGCACGATTTCAATACTTTCTCTCTTACGAAGTAAGTGCGAGAAAGTAAAATCTAGGATGGTCTAATTTTCTTGATAAACGATTCTGATATTTTATGATTCTGGTGACCACATTTTATTATACCGTTGATTTTTATGATGTTTCGATTGATTATTTTACCTCTCTTTAGCTGGCAAACATAATTGGTAACCATAAATGTAAATATGTCACTTTTTAAGACCATTTAATTTCTAATTAAATATGCAAAAATAATTGAATTGTTCTTATTTATTAGTAGTGAGTTGGCTTAAAATGAATACTGTCGGTTACAACAAAAACAAATATGGCTCAAATAGAATGATTTGCTTATAAATTACGCAAATATTATTGTAATTTCTCTTCCAAGTTTTTGCCTAGTTAATGGGGGGCTGACTTTAGAGTAAGATGGCACCTCCGCAGTCGGTTAGCACAAAAACAAATATGACATCATTGGGATAGGTTTTATTGCTAATTAATTACACAAATATTAATTAATTGCTCAGAATTGAAATAAGTAGAACAAGGGTCTATCCCACATTGACCTAGTTCTGAGAGAGGGTTTTACTAAAACTTTCATAAAATAACTCGGAAACCGTAGACCAGTAGTATCTTTCTGGAGTACTTTTTTACCAAGGGAACTATTTGCAAATAATGAGAAAATGTTATTATAATTTTTAGTTTACGACAATTGTTCTGTTCTTTAAATACCCAATCTTGCCAGAAAAATACTTAATTAGTCGAAATAAATATGCATTTTTATAATATAATTAAAACATAATTATAATTATCCAATTCATAGAAATAACAAAAGCATCATTCGCAAAAGACTGGAATGTACACCATTATCTTTTGTCATGGTTAATGTCAACGCGCACTTTGGCCAGCACAAACTCGTTTTTTTAGAAATATATTGTTCCTCGCTTCTTTCTAATATTGTCTTTCTAGTTTTCAGGCTATATTTTCCGCTTATTTGACGTTTTATGCACAGGTTGAGCGTTCTCGTCTTCCCTGACCTCCTTAGCCACTATAACAAAATTAGAGGCGTCCATTTGCCGTGATCGTTTATTTCTGTTTACTGGTAAAGAGTGATATTAACCAATGAGACAGAAGCATAGATTCATAGACCTTTCGGAATTTATTTATGTATTTAACGTCAAAAACAGTTAAATATGTGTGTGGTTTCTGCGAAGCTGATATACCGCATTTTTTTTAAACACAGTACACTTGAATGTAAGTCCATACAGAATTTTAATAACATTTTACACTAAAATAATATTTTGTTAGTTTTAATGCTAATAACTCAATTTTACAAATAAGTGTGGGATAGCTCATTGTTCTGTTGAGCCCTTCAATTGTTTGCGTAATTAAGGAAGAGCTTAATTACGATTATGCTGACACCACCACTATCGGTTACCACAAAAACAACTATGCCAGCTTGTAGAACGATTTAATTGCTAATGAACTAAGTAAGTATTATTTCAATTAAAACTTCTGAGTAATTAATGGTGATGTATTGTAAAGACTCCTGAAACCACTACAACCGAAAACAACTATTCCACCATTTACATTTAATTGCTAATTCATTGCACAAAGATTATTTTTTTTAATTGTAAAATTTTAACTCTTGTAATTTTTGAATAATCAGGAGTTGTAACGAAAAAGAGACCTATGCCATTCTGTTTAAGCGTTTTTTACGTTATCCGAGGACAAAAGTTCTATAAAAAATGGAAAATTTTGAAAATGTCTTCATATAAAGTACCCCCAAAATCAAAATATCCGTTTCAAAGGCGCAGGGCCTGCAGATCGTGCAGATCGATCGAGAAATACCTGTTTTGAAGAACATTGAAAGGTTTAGGGGTTGTCGTTCACCGCTGACTGATGGGCACCCTGACGTTTTGCCGTAAATCGATTTTTTGGTATTAAGGACTAACAAAACATGGGTTTTGTTTACACGTGTCAGAGGAAGTTATTTAATACATATAGGAATCAAATTATTCCACCTTTTCTTTACCAGGGCTCAACAATAGGAATTCTTCTGTCGAAAAATCGCCGCTTTCGGCCGCACGGTTACAATATTGTCAATACACTACTTACGCAGTAAGGTGAAAAATGAAAAAAGGAAGTTAGCCCAATATCTTTAAAATAAAATGTACTTTCAAAATACTAACAATTAATGAGCCCCTGTATCCTGAATTGTTTGGTGAAAATTCAGTTTGAACATCCTGAACGGTTTAGAGAATATTTATGGTGGACGTTTTTATAGACTAGATCTAAATTATGAGATTCCAGTCCTAGTCTCTCTATGATTCTGTGATCTCTCAGTGAATGCAATATTAGTGTAAATACAAATGTTGATATTTTTTAAAATATGTATTCTTTTTTCTTTCAGGTGGTAGAATTACATCCTGAAGAGAATTCGTATTGAACAACTTGATTAATGACCCAATATTACTTTTATAAGGAAGGTACATGGAATAAAAACAGAATAAATTTATATCAGTGTGCATATTTTTCAAAACTTGTGGAAATATTGTGAAAGGTTGTTACCTATTAATATATTTCATGTTTAAGTTATAAGAAAATGCCTACAAATATAATATTTACTTTAAATCAATGGCATTTCGATAATTTATTTAAGACTGGGGACCACATAACTTTAAAAAGAACTCAAAAAATTTTTAATTTTCAAAATAACATTTTTGATTAAGCTTCTGTGAACATATCGCAACAAAATTTGTATATTGTGTGTGCAGAATATAGACGTTGATTTTTTTAACTTTATTCTATAATATTGTGTACAAATTTGTCCATACAGTATGTGATGGTATTCCTAATACTCTTTAATATCTTGAGCTTACCAATGCTCCTTGTTCATCATATGCTAATGCACATCTGCTATGTCTTTGTCTTTGGTGGATGTCTGATTCATTAATTACCTTTCTGCACACCTTAATCGTGCGTTCATGTATTACCACGCTTATATCTCCGCCATGGCGTGCAAAAACATATCGCCAAGCAGCTTCGAAACAAAGCACCGACCGTCAAAAAATCATTTGAGGCCAAAACAGCTTTGAGGTACGCGAGAATGTCTTCCGTTGCGCTGCGATCCCGTCACAGTTGGTCCGTCAGCTGATTTTTAACAGTGCGTGCTAATGGTGTTTAGTAGAATTAGCTAGATTTCCCAGTAAAGTAACAATTGGCAACATTGTAATTTTAATACTATCGACTGCTTATTTTGCGCTCTGTTGGCAGGCTGGGGGATAGTTTTGAAGCGTGTATTCTGTAGAATTTTACTTTTGCTTTTCTTTGGACTGAAATTCGCGGGTTTG